>CABEEJ010000644.1:0-137066 GCA_901482245.1 Timema douglasi
TTACACATTAGCGTAAGTGCGTATAACCCGAACGGGTAGTAAGACGCGGTGCTAATAATAATAATAATAATAATAATAATAAATGTGTCTAATTTTATAGTACACAATGTTATTTAGAATTTATTTTTAACTTGGGGCTGCTTGTTAATTGAATTAATATGTCCGAATTGATCAATTGTAAATATCGATTTTAAATATATATTTAATTAAATTTCTTGTTTTGACTGTGCCAACTGTAGATGCAATACGGACAAGCAGAACATAATATTCCAGTCCGAGGCTGAGGTAAGATAGTCCCAGCTAATGACCCTCCCAGGTAAAGCGGATGCTAGCTTCCTATCTGGTCGGTGTTGTTGGAATGGGCTGAGACATTGATACTTGCAGTATTTTCCAAGATAACACATAGCGAACGGGTAGTAAGATGCGGTGCTGAAAGAAAAAATAAAGCAAATACTATTATGGCCTAGGTTATGTCCGAGAGAGCCAAGGCGAATGTTCAGGATAACTCCCTCTGAAAGTTTATATATGACATTATTTTGAATCAAGGTCACGGAATTCGTCAGAATTTAAGGCAAATAGGAATAACTCAAAAACTGTGTTGAATAAGTCTAATGGACCAATAAATCATCCATATTAAAGTTATTTAGTAACAACAAAAATAGTTTAGACTTTGGTTCTATGTTTCTATTTTGGAACCCTAGATTAGTTGTTAGTGTGTTTGTCTATTATTCTAGAGATTCCAGGTTCAATTTCTGGCACGATGGTTGGGGGACTTAGTCATGTTAGTTTGTAAATCATGTGATTATAGAAACAGTTGGTTCAAAAGTGCACGTTATATACACTAAGTCTACTAATAAAAAAAAATGTAAATATTAGGACTTTCCCAATATAGGCCTATTTATTAAGCCAAGTTTTTTTTTTGTTGAATATAAATATCGTATTTTGAAATGGTAAAAAAATAATATCCCAAATGACTTTTAAAACTACACGTGATTAATTTTCTTCCAACAAGGTAATTAATATTAGGATCGGGGGAAAAAATTTATAAAAGCCACATTTGGTTTTAATAGGGAACCTATTATATTTTAATCTATGGGATTTTTACGATTGACTCTTTGCAAATTACGCTTGTCCTGGTTCGGGATGGATCGTAGTTAATCGGTTCAATCCAGTTAAAAGAAACATTAAATTAGGCCCTACGTGCTCAGTCGGTATTGGATCAGATTAGTTTTATTACAATCCTTTCAGTTAATTTTAAATGCATATTTCCGATGTGGTCTAGAATCGTGGACGACAAAGTATTACTAATATTTCTAGTGAATACTATCAACATATTTTTTCAGTCCATTCAAGAGAAAAACTAAATTAATTAGTTTTGTAATGGGAGTGAGATTTCTCTTGAAGCACTTTCTAACAGTTCACACTTTTTTACCCCGTAAGGCAGTAAGCTCACCTTGCTTGGTTAAACTATGGTGCAACTTATAAGAAGAGAGAGCCAGGGTGTAATAAATCAAAGTTGAAACCTTTCAGGGTAAGCTGACTGAAGATATTTTATGTTACTCTCTTATTTTTAAGCCTACTGATTTTATCGGCATAAAGGTCTACGCATCGTTGGTAGCACCGTCTAAGGAGTCCCTCTAAATTAAATTGAATTTCCTGTTTAGGGGAGGTCAAGGAGTGAATTTAGGCAGGGTGTACTGAGAATTTTTATTCCTAAATGGTGTTTTGTGCCTCCTAGTTGAAAATGGGGATACCTTTCCTCTAAAATTACACCTCCTGCATCTTTAGCGCCTTGGTATAGTTCGGATGTCTACTTAGATAGGGTAGGTGACCTGGTGGTCTAGGGGTAAGGTGTCAGACTTCTGTGCTGGCGGTCGGGGTTCAATCCTCGGTCCCGGCAAAGATTTATCTGATTACAAAACCCTTCCTTCACCTCTGACAAGACATCTTGTAAATGTGGGGAATGCCAGGCCTCCACCGTGGTTCGGATTCCACGTTAAACTGTAGGTCCTCCATTTCATCTCACAATCACCCTACCATTACACATTAGCGTAAGTGCGTATAGCCCAAACGGGTAGTAAGACGCGGTGCTAATAATAATAATAATACTTAGATAGGGTTCATAAAGCTGGTGTTTTCAGATCGAAATTATTAAAATAAAATGTATCTTCTCAAAAAGCAGAGTTTGTGTGGATCTGGCATTATATTCGGTGTCGATAGAATATCGGCCAAGAAATATCTTATCCAGGAACGCAGCTTGTGTGGATCAGACCTTCTCTCCGGTGCCCATGGAATACCAGCCTAACTTTCTAATTAAAATGGAGAAACTCTGACCTAGTTTCTCCGAGCTAGAGAAGCAATTTATTACTGTCATGTTTCTGGGTCGAATATTACAACATTTTACCGCACGACCGAGCATTAATTATTAAATATTATATCTCTTCTTTATTTTAAAACGTGTTTATATGTAGTTAGGTTAATCACAATTTGATAAAATTGAGAAACTTTATTCGCGTGCTCTTGATTTACAAAATTAAGTGCAAATTTTAATTCCATACTTACATTGAAACATTAAATAATTGAAATCCTTTGCACATATGTAATTAAGGTTGCTGGTATTTTTCTATTATACTATGTTATGTGACTGTCGATTAAGAATAAATATTAACTAAATTGTATTCAACAAAACGTGTAAGCTCATCCTAGATGTTTAAAATGGTATTCTACCATTATATGGGGCTCTGTTTTGATTCCGGGGGGTACTGACGAAGAAATTTAGTACCACTTTTGAATACAAATTGGCCCTATAATCCTTTTAATAAATATTTAGACGTTATCACTGAGTGCGCATTATTATATGTTTTTGTATTAGGTCAAGCTAGTTTGTAATTAATGGGTGGCTATAATAGGTGTTTATAGGAAGTGCACGTATAATACCTAAATTAGAAAAATGTTGTGTGAAGTTCTTACTAATAAATTTATTAAAGTAAGAGTAATTATATACAAACTGCGTCGGTGAACGCGCAAATTAAACTCCAATTTCGTGTTGTCTGGTTTGTAGGTGATAGAAATCTCGTGTCTCTAATCCTGGCTGAGTGTAGTGAAGGTGTTTTTTCCTATTTTTTCTAAATAATTTCCTCCCTCTCCTTTGACGCAAATTTGGGTACATACTATATATTCTACCTTCCTCGTACCTTCCACTATTAAAGAAAATATGCCGATAGGGTGTAAGTGTAGTAACACACGATGCACGAAACCAAAGTAAAAGAATTAACTGGCCAACTTTTCCTATTTTAGAATTCAAATAAAGATTAACTTATTCGTGAAAACTTTATTATTTATTATCATTACTACCTTATCCGAATCCATTTTAAAATGTCTTCTAGTTCACAAAAAAATCACTAGAAAGCATGCTTTTGAAAGAAAAAAAAACTTTGTATTTTTGTATGCACTTAAGTGTAAGCTGTTGAGGGGGGATAAAATCACTTGTAGAAGGTAAAAACCATTTCTTCTTCTAGGTCTGCTTGAAATTCAAGCTTGAATAATTCACACGTGATGCATTCATACGCGTTCATTATGTATACAAGCACACTACATATGCTACTCTTTTCTATGCATCCATTTTATGTTAAGAAGTTGTGGGAGCGACCGAATATAACTTACAAGCCTAGGGTAAAATTTGCCACGTACAGAGCCATCACGCTTCGTCATATAAGGCGCACTTGTGTGTGTATGTATGTGTGGTGTGTATGTATTTGTACAAAAAACACCTATTTGTTATAGGCCTACATCTAACAAATATCTAAGGAAAATAGTGTTAACATCCGCATCGGTGAGCATATGGACTAAACGAGAAGCTTGCTTAGTCTGGTTTGCTAGGGAGGTTGTGTTTCAAATCCCGGTCGAGGGTAGGCCTACTGAGCTTTTTTTTCCCCCTCAAATTGTTTCCAGCTATTCTTACACCCAATTTATAACTTCCATATTATTATTTTTTCATCACGTTTAACTACCTATTCAGGCTATACGCATGTAGGCCTATAGATAATTAATCTAATATGATAGGGATGAGAAAGGAAGCATTTTATAAGTAATCTACCTGCGTTTGCGCGGAAGAAGTGTGAAACCCACCATCAATAGACCCAGCTGGAATTAAAACCCCAATCTCTGTCTTCAGCAGGCCAGTTTAAAACGAGTGTGACGCCTTCGTCCACTGAAGCGGGTAATTTTCCTTATCGCCTCTCGTCTACTCATTCAAGCTATTAGGGATGAGGAACATATTTTAGAGGAAATGTACTCACATTTGAGTGGAGGAAGAGTGGAACATCAATTTGGAAAATTTTTCTCAGCACAAATTGGAAATTTGGACTGTGTAGCCACCTATGGGGTATATTTGAAATGTAGAAAAGCTATTATATACTTTCTCTCTATCGGCAGTTGTCACTTTTGAAAAAATTAAATTAAAAAAAATTGTTTTCACTACACTAAAAAGTTCTCATTAAATTCCAGAACGCCCATAACCAATATTTAAGGCTGGCTTATACAGTATTACTATGAGTGTAAGGTTAAACTAAACTTATCTACAGAAGCCATATTAATTTAGTTTGGCTAAAAGTTAGTTTTGCTTAAAGAACTGCAAAAATACTGGCCCTAACCCCACTTTAAACAACTTGGCTCATTATTCACCGGCATTGGTGGGCATGCAAGTTAGGGAATAAGCTTCGTCTGGTTTGGTTTACTGATTATGAGATGGCCAGAGTCTGAATCTCCACCGGGTGTACTCCCTCATCTAACTTTATCTCCTCCCCCTCCCTCGCAAATGCAGATGCATTTCCCATAGATAACACCCTCTCCGAACTTACCCCATTACTGTAACTATGCTAGTATCCAAGACGGGTAGCAATACAACATATTCACCCACGCAACAATATCGTGACGCGATGCCAAGTTTGTTTCTTTTGTGACGCAATCCAGCTGTCTCTTTCCAAAGGTCTACCTGTGTTGAAACGGTGCGTACCTGTGTGTTGTAAGTTTGTTGAGGGTAAATTGGGGACTGAATATTGCATCAAGTGATGTATGTAATTCATACTTCTCCATCACGCCCTGCGTCTGTATATTAGAGCGATTAGTCAAGCAAGATTTAGGACATCAAATGTATGGTCGCTGCCGTGGATTGGCCGTATCGATGGTGTGCCTAGATTCGTGAGGATTCTGGAAAAGGTGGGTATGATATAGGGAAGACATTGGGCAGCCCATTGGGGGCCTGTAATCGTAAAAGGGTTAAGAACCCTTGGTATAAAGTGCCCACCGATGTGGGTGATAATTCCAATAACATTTGAGCCTTCGGTATAATACGACACTCTTTCGATGGTGAAGGAGGAAGTCGAGGTTTTAATCTCGGCCGGATGTGTTGAGATTTATTTTTCTAGGATCATTTTCCCAACGTGTCTCCACACAAATGTGGTTACAACTAATCTAAAGTCTATCTTTACTATCCCTCTTTCTTTGGTATAGTCATGCGAACAGTTTGGATGGGCAGTAAGAGAGTAAGACGCGGTGCACGTGAAAAATATAATGAAAATATCTGTGATATTATACGAACTGATTATAAAAGAAAAATACTCTCCAGAAACCTTAGCCAGTATCTGAACCACTTTCAATCCAGGGCTAGAGACAGGCGAGCAAACCAGAAAATCCAACTCTCCCCTTTGTCGCTCTGGTATGCCGACTGGGTGTTGACTAGCATCCCGCTCAGTCCGGAACCTCCCTGCGGTGCTTTGTTTGGACATGCAAGTTCACGACCTGGGTCAACACTAACTGGTGGGCTGTACGCGCATGGTAGGGGGTGTAGGAAGTTGTGGGGGGAGAGAGGCTTGCGTGCACTGCCAAACTAACCATGACCTACACAAACAATGCATACACTAGTTACAGTAAACTTGATATACCTTCTGTTACGTCAACACCGGCAATGTTGATCTAGTTGTAAAATACGTCCTTCCAAACTTTGGCTCGTCACGACAAGTCGAGGGTCAGAGAGAGATGATTTTCATTTCTAGGGAACGCTGATTTGATCCTCGGATGCAGGTACCTAAAATGTTCCTTACATTTAATTAGCAGCTCTCGGACCAGATGTACAGTATTAATTTAATTAATACTATTTACAGAAAGAAAATTAATTACGGATGACCTGGCAGTCTAGGGGTAAGGTGTCAGACTTCTATGCTGGCGGCCGGGGTTCAATCCTCGGTCCCGGCAAAGATTTATTTGATTACCAAACCCTTCCTTCACCTCCGACAAGACATCTTGTGAAGGTGGGGAATGCCAGACCTTGACCGTGGTTCGGATTCCACGTTAAACTGTAGGTCCTTCATTTCATCTCACAATCACCCTACCATTACACATTAGTGTAAGTGCGTATAACCCGAACGGTTAGTAAGCCATGGTACTAATAATAATATTAATAAAAATAATATTAATGTCCTACCCATATTGGTGGTGTTATGGTCTAACGCGTCACTTGGATTAAACTGGTTTGCCGTTGACGGAGAGATTGGGTGTTTAATTCCGATCAGGTGTACTGAGGATGTTTTTATCTCAATGGTTTCCCACTCCACCTCCACCCTAATGCGAGTAAATTTCCTCTACAGTTCTACCTTCCTCATCTATACTCTATTAGCGTGATTAAAATGATTACTAAGACGCGACTAAAATAATTATTTATTTACTTAAGGTATTTAACTAAACTTTCTGAATCGACTTATTATATCAACACACGAGAATTTTTATGAACAAGAGCGAAAGATCCTACCAATTTTTCCGAGAAAGGTAGTTTCACATACCTTCCACGGTTCTTTAGCTTACCACAATCGACATGTGACCGATGGCTTTACTTCCCCCCTTCCCCCCTCCCCCAAGATTTTTTAAAATCAATTTCGTTTGAAAAATCCATCCAAGGGGAAAATGAGATGATCGTATTTATTAATCAAAGTTTTATGCTAGGAATCAATACTGTCGGCTGAGCACACTAAATGAGGAAAAATATATATTCCTCCACCGGAGCCAACAATATTTTTATCATAGCCTAAACACCTCAGAGGGAATAAAAAATACTTTTGAGCTTATTTGTACACTTTAGATGCAAATAAAATTACTTTCAATTATATTTGTTCTCTATGAATATTTTGGAAATGTAACAAACTTTGCGACTCTCATTCAGATGAACTAATTAATCAAATATATTATAGAACTAATTGAGGGTAAGCCCTTCCAATACTATTTAAATAATAATTGCAATAATAATTCGTCATTGATTAGAGCAATATATTATTCATATGAATTTGATTACCTACCACGTTACTTTAATTAAACCGAAGTGGTGGCCAAACAAACCAAATCGTTTGATTCATTGTAGTTGGTTGCTATTGACGGAAAGGTCGGTGGTTGAATTCCGGACGGGTGCGTTAAAAGTGGTTTTCCATAATGGGATGCTCCCCATTCTCCACGTGAATATGGGTACATTTTCTCTAAGATATCGTCTTCGTCTTTGCATCTTAGATAAAGTTTTTAACAGCCCTTATGTTAGATGTAGAACTAAACACTAACTTAGAACGGTATAGTATAATTGAAATGTCTTATTATTATTATTAGCGCCGCGTCTTACTACCTGTTCGGGTTATACGCACTTACGCTAATGTGTAATGGTAGGGTGATTGTGAGATGAAATGGAGGACCTACAGTTTAACGTGGAATACGAACCACGGTGGAGGCCTGGCATTCCCCATATTCACAAGATGTCTTGTCAGAGGTGAAGGAAGGGTTTGGTAATCAGATAAATCTCTGCCGGGAAATGTCTTGTTATTTGTACAACTATTTTATTTTTATATGTTTTTGTTTATTTGAGGTATTTAACGTGCTTTTTATAAACCGACTGATTATATCAGCGCACGACTTATCAACTAACTTAAATCTAGAACAGACACAACAGCCAGTTCCCAGCCGTTAATTCATTACTTTGAAAAAATACTCACATTTCACCTATGATAAATTTTTCAGCCATGCTAGGAATCGAACCTGGGGCCCTTATCTCAGTATAAAGACACGCTATCCACTGAGTGTTTAATTTATAACACATTTTTAAAATGAAATTTTGAATAATATTTTCCATGGGAAATAGTTTTTAATTACCACTAAATTGTAGGCCCACTGAAAGTTTTTTGTGGTAGTAAAAATGTAGTAAATTCGGAGAAAAGATTTTTTTTAATGTGTATAACATCATGTAATTCTCTAAATTAGCTTGTTGAAAAATGATTTAATTATTTAGTGTTGGTACAGTGTATCACCATCTCGGTTAAATAATTACGAAGAGATAAGTGAACACACAATATATGGCTAGTGGTACCAGGAGAACTGGAAGATAAGGAGGTTGCGGTACTACGGCACTTAGTTCTAAGAAACATGGCAGGATGTGTTCCGTGTACATTATATTACTGCTTGTCCCGAATTTCTCCGAGTCCTCTTACTGTCTTCTGTTCTGACACCTGGAGAAGGCTACCCATCTGTTGGACGTTATTTCTGTTGTGAGCGGGGTTGGTTGGCCTCTAGTATTTATTTTAGTGTGAATGAGGTTGTAGGAAAAAAATTAATACAAGATACGTAAGTAGTATATTTTTGTTTAATGTTATTCTAATGGTGAAAACGTAGCGTAGGTGCGTGATCAACCCTAATAGGGCCCCTACACGATCAGACTGTCAGTCATTATTTTATTAATACTGACAGTCTGACTGATCGTGTAGGGGTCCTATTATTTTAATTCAGTTTTGAAACAACGGTATAGTTGGGTTCACGCTATTATTAATACAGCTGTGAGACAATGGCACATAGGGCTCACGCAGTCACACTATTAATAGTACAGCTGTGAGACAATGGCACATAGGGCTCACGCAGTCACACTATTAATAGTACAACTGTGAGACAATGGTACATTAGGGCTCACACAGTCACGCTACAGCTGTGAGACAATGGCACATAGGGCTCACGCAGTCACACTATTAATAGTACAACTGTGAGACAAATGTACATTAGGTCTCACGCAGTCACGCTATTAATAGTACAACTGTGAGACAATGGTACATTAGGGCTCACGCGGTCACGCTACAGCTGTGAGACAGTGGCACATAGGGCTCACGCAGTCACGCTATTAATAGTACAGCTGTGAGACAAATGTACATTAGGTCTCACGCAGTCACGCTATTAAATAGTACAGCTGTGAGACAAATGTACATTAGGTCTCACGCAGTCACGCTACAGCTGTGAGACAATGTTATATTAGGACTCACGCAGTCACGCTATTAATAGTACAACTGTGAGACAATGGCACATAGGGCTCACGCGGTCACGCTACAGCTGTGAGACAATGGCACATAGGGCTCACGCAGTCACGCTATTAATAGTACAGCTGTGAGACAAATGTACATTAGGTCTCACGCAGTCACGCTATTAATAGTACAACTGTGAGACAATGGTACATTAGGGCTCACACAGTCACGCTACAGCTGTGAGACAATGGCACATAGGGCTCACGCAGTCACGCTATTAATAGTACAACTGTGAGACAAATGTACATTAGGTCTCACGCAGTCACGCTACAGCTATGAGACAATGTTATATTAGGGCTCACGCAGTCACGCTATTAATAGTACAGTTGTGAGACAATCGTAAATTTGGGATAACGTTGTATTTGACCTTTTCTGACAAACTTTTTTCACCGCATCTCACTATCACTATAAATGGGTTTTTTTTCTTAGCTTTATCTATACCTATTAGTTTCTCTTTCATGAGTGACAGGTATCATTTCATGAGCCAACAAATCACGTGGTCTTCGTCTAAATGTCTCGACCAATGAGATGCTAGTTTTACGTGTACATCATCAATGGATTCTCCTCGTTAAAACGGTGAATTGACGGAGTTATTTTCATTCAAATCGGTGTGCTACTTTATCACGGAATCGATGGAGTGCAGTATCAAAAAATTGCTACAATATTGATCGAATCTTGAAACCAAGTAACCAAATATACTTGGAACATTTCTTTTTGTTAATTACGCAAATAAAATAAGTGGAATTAAAAGAAATTACTTGTTTTGTTTCCGAGCTCGATGTTTAAAAAATATACTATTTCAAAAGATTATGAATTGATCAGATTATATCTCGATTTAAAATAATTCCTAGATTATGTAAAAAAAATGTAGTACTTGACATGTACTTTCTAAGTACTGCGGTAGGTATATAATCAGTCAACATGACTTATAAACTAACTCAAAAGTTGAATAACCTACTTTATTTAAATCATCCATCGTGACACCTTTAACAAGTTAGCAACACATTAATCTTCGGTTCATAGGGTATTGGAATCGATTCCTGGCACGGTTGAAAATGTCCAGTTGTTAAATTTAGTTTCTTCCTTTACCATTGATATTAGGAGATCCTTGTTCAATTCCTGGCTATGCTGACGAGAAATTGTTCTCTTTTCCGTATTCATCTTTCTATCCAATTACTTAATACCTGTGTGTTTGGGCTGGGTGTGTGGATGCTGGTTTACTGTCTTTGGTTATGTTAGCTCTTTATTAATGTATTGACATAGGCTGTTTGTTAGAAAAGCTATTTAAATACCTGTTTAAAAATACACAATCTAGAAAAATAAAAATGGCAGCCCACGCAATGAATCACATTCTTGACTGACGGTTGACCTGTTGATCGTGGCCTACACATGAGATCGTGACTAGAAAGTATTAATTACATCATGTGAAAATACTTCAGTCATAAGCTTTCACTTAACATTTTTGTTCACAAATCAAATAACTTATCCTCAGAAATGCTGTCTCTACGCCAAACAAATCATAGCGGTCGTTCGCCTGAATGCAGTACGTGACGTAGAACTTTCTTTTTGTCAGACTCTTAAAATACATCAAGGAATTGCTTACGAGGTCACCATGGAGTTCATTTGGAACTCAAATATTAGTTAAATTAGTCTACTCTATCAGTTAATCTGAGTACTACAGCCAAAATAATCTATGATTTTGTTTTTTGTTCATATAATTTTCAATACCAAATAAACAAATGATTATCTTTCAAAATTGAGATATCATTTCTTAGGTTTTCAGAAATAAGTTTGAAAGATTAAAACTAGATATTTTTACACTATCGATATTTTCCTGACATTTCTGTGTCGACCGGGTTTTTATATCACCGCGTTTGGGTCATGTGTAAATATACTAATTATGCTAATGTGTCTGGGAAGAGGAAGGTTGTATTTAGAGTAAGTGTATCAGAATTTGCGTGGAGGGATTGTGTAAAACCACCCTTACTACACTTGACCTGGATTCTAACCCCAACTCTCCTCTCATCGTCAGTCCAGTCAATTGCAAGAGCGATGCCTTCCGGCAATGTTGTCATCTTGTTTCACTTAGTCTAGTGCGTGTGTGTAGGAGAGAGAAAGAGAGTTAACAATAAAGAGAAACCAAATCTGACTGATGATATGGCTGCCAATTTCTTAGGTCAAACAATATTAATTTTCTACTTTCTAGGGAGACCTCTTAAGGTCACGCAGCCGAATGGGAAGATATATTTTGCTTCAAGTCTAAATAATTCTAGAGAGAAAAATGTTGGGGAGATTTTTATTTAATGTACGTTGAACGACTAAATATTATGTGTAAGGATGAGGAAGAGCACGCGGAGGAAATGCAACCACAACAGCACGGAGAAAGGATGTGGTAAGCACAATGCAAATAAAATGAAGAAAGCATTTACCTTGCACCCTATCCAGGATTTAAACCCGAAGCTCCTTGGTGATCAAGTGTACTTAAACCCACATGGATTAATGTGGTCCATATCGTCATTTGGTCTGGTTTCTCGGTGGTGGATGGAGAGGTCAAGGCTAGTCCACCGGCGGATGTGTTTTCCCAAATGCTTTCCTACTTTCCCCAATTTACACCTCTAAATATACCTTCCTCCTTACCCCATGATTGTTATTATGCTCTTAGTCTGAAAGAATAGTTAGACATGGGGTACGTACAAAAATAAAGTTAAATGCAAGCCCATTTATATCGTAAGGGCTCTGAAGTCAGTAATTGTTCAACAGAAAGACGGTAAGAAAAGGAGTTTTCACGTCTCCATTGTTCTTGTTCTACGCCCCCATAGTGCACCGCGAAGAGAAGAACAAGGAGGAGGTTGTCTTATTGAAATAATTCCTTCCCCTCCCCCTTCTTCGTGGTTTAAGCCCTGTCTGTGTTCTAGAGTGACAAGTTATCAGAGTTTGTAAGGGGGCCACGAGGGTAAGGGGGCTCATGCCCCCCTTCTTTCCCCCGTCAACAACTTTGACTGACAACATGACAGCCCTGCATAATGTTGCCCGGGGGTGGAAGGTGGTGGGGAACATACTCTATTTAGGTTCTTGGGCTTTATTGTATGATGAATTATTTATCTTATTAGAACCCGTGAGATTTAAGTGGGAGAGGTTTCTCTTGCATCTTTTAAACAGTGATTTAATTATTAACTTACCATCTGCGCGTGGAATATGTATATTGTCTAGTATGCGTGATCCCCGTGGTTTGGTATTTACCAACTGCTCTGGTATAGGCATACCCCGCTATTAATACGTTAGGCTCTAGACCAGAATTCCGCAAAATTTTAAAGTTCACGGTACACTAACAGATTTTTTGCTCCACACTTGTCTTGTTTCTGCGCTGCTGCAGAAAATGGATTATTCACCCAACCCAACCGTTGTACGGTAAATCAGAATTGAGAAAGAACATACTTTTTTTTTCCGGAAGTAACCTCAAATGTTCCAAGGTTAAAGATTGAAGTTTTTTTGTGTGCCCGTTTCAACATTCGGAAAACTTTCATTCAAACCATTGGTAGCTTGGATAGACCATAACTTTAACTTCCCGCTAGAACTTTTGATTTTGTCAGACGTATTAAAAATATTAATAAATACCTGTAAGTACCAACTTAATTCATGTTCTAAGGGCCATTTTCGTAGTCATACTTAGGGCCAGTTTCATAGTCAAATTTAGTACGCCTCAAGTGCGGCGCTACACTAAGTGCATGACGACACCTACCTAAACCAGAATGGAATGGGCCAGTTTCCTATGCGAGAACGGCCCATTCCATTCTGGTTTAGGTAGGTGTCGTCATGAACTTAGTGTAGCGCCGCACTTGAGGCGTACTAAACTTGACTATGAAACTGGCCCTTAGTATTCCTCAAGTGTGCCGCTATACTAAATACAAGACATCTACCTAGACCAGAATGGGATGCGCCATTTTTACATGTGAGAAACTGGCCCATTCCATTCAAGTTTAGGTATCGTCTTGTATTTAGTAGGCCTATACCGTCACAAAATTAAAATTATCGTATGAGGGAAGCATTGCAAAGAGTTATAAATATACATAATGTATTTTAAAATAATTTGTCTAGTTTCATCCTGACCTGTATCTGTGGGCATGTAAGACTAAACGTCAAGCTCGTATGGTGTAGTTTTCCAGTGATGTGTAAACACAGGGTTTAAATCCCAGTCTAGTACACTAAGTTATTTAGTTTTAATACAACAATTTCCCCCTTTCTTCCTATACGCCCAAAATTATCTCTTTCTCATCCCTCACGCCCCCATTTGTGTAATCGAATGCAGATAAATTAGTGGTGGCTTGGTATAACTCGTTACTCTTGTGTTATTAAAGAAGAATTTAATTATTTTTTAAAAGTCCTTGACCTCCCTTGCTGTGGGACTTCTTAGCACCTAGTCACGAACCTAAAAGAAAAAAATGAGGCATAACTCTGGATTTGATTAATTGACTGACCTTGCTGCGAAGTGTAATATCAGGTCTGATAGATGAATGAGATAAAGTAATCATCTTAAAGATGTTCACCAATGCTAATAATAAAACAACTATTTATAGTAACATACATTTGACAATATAAATATGGATTAAACAAAAAAGCTATTATATTTGTTAGTCACGCCTACAGGCGCTTCTGAATATACAGTGTATTATTTTAATTGAAAAATGATACCTGGACATGGGAATCGAAGTTAGGACCTTCGGCTTAGTACTACAATACTCTAACCACTGTGCTATCCAGGAGTAGTCCTATGCTCAGGGTCATTCTTCAATCATATTTTAAGGCAGAGTCTGTGATTGACGTGTGGAAATCGTCAACTACATATTAATGATCAATTAAGATCACGATCTATTAGTTAATGAAACCAACTTCAACTTGGAAGGACTTTGTGATGTTGATAATATGACAACTGTACGAATGAGCATATCACGATGTACTAAATAGCACGGTACTACTCCTGGTTAGCTCAGTGGTTAAACCATTGGCGTACTAATTCAAAAGACCCGCATTCGATTCCAATGTTCAGGTATCATTTTAAAGAATAAGATTAGAAATATAGCTCTTTTGCGTCTTCCATATAATAATTATAATGAAACGTTTACTTTATCTTTTTGTTATTGAGTTAACTTCTCTGTTTTTTAAACTGTTAATGGCTGTGGAAAATAATTTTTCTTACACAGAACATTCAATAACTTCACTCTTTACCAATACTTGGATTCTGCTCTGCACCCCTCTCCTCCCCCATTCTCTTCTTTCCATCTCTCTTTGTATACTTTCTTTACAAAAAATTTATAAATAATTGGTTTTATGAAGAACTTCGAACTACTTTACTTTTAAGAAAACTTTAATATCAAGTTAGAATAAAGTCCTTTAATAAGATGGCTTTTAACATGCGAGCTATTGCAAGGACTTTTTATTAATCAAAGTTATGTGAAATACTAATTTTTATGTTATTTAACAAGGTGAAGAGTTTTATAAAATGTTAAGTCTCATCATAAAAAAAATATTCTTAAATGGGATGGAAAAGTAATGAAACATATTAGGCTTTTTGTCACTGATATCCCAGTATTTATTTTTAATTAGACGAAGATGATTTTCTTAAAAAAATTAGATATACTGTATATAAAAAATTGCCAGTGTTGAGAAAAGTTGATCCTCAACCTAGATAATGAAGACAAGAATAGTTAATGTTTAGTACCCGCTTCGGTGGCCGAATGGTCTAAGGCGCTACTCTCGCAATATACTAAACTGCAGATGACGTGAAGATCACGGTTCAATCCCGATCGGTTATATAGGTGTTTTTTCCTGAATGGTTTTCCACTCTCTCTCCACGCAAATGTAGTTACACTTGCTCTAAATTCAATCTTCCTCATCCCCAGCCCATTAGCGTAATTAGTACATAAGCGTATAGCCTGAACGAGTAGTAAGATGCAGTGCTAAAAAAAATTGCACCTGTGAGCGACTGTCATCTGTACAACTTTTCCTTTCCATCAAATCGCATCGAACGTTCCAACCAACAGTTAAAATGATTGAATCAACTTATATTATTGCTCATCTACAATCACTCACTTCCGCTTGTCGGCCCACTGTCCATCTTACGCGTATCTAGTTACGTTGACTTGGGCTCAGGCCTCTGTTAGCCAGAATCAAATATCATGTGACTACAATCTTAACGCATCGTCAGTTGTACTTAATTATTCCTTTTAGTTGAAGTTACATCTTATGACAATTAATTGATGATTGTACCTTTTTAAACATAAAACAAAACCAACGTGTCTTACTAGTACGCATACGACGCGACGTTCGGGCGCGACTAAGTGCGGACGAGCCATTAAATAAAAACGGGGATTCCAGTATAAAATCTTGTGTCATGAAATATCTAAATTTTATGTAAAGATTATGGTTTATTGATGGTTTTTTCTCGGAAAAGTATAACTGAAATCTTCTTTATTATCCTCTAGAAGACAAAGATTATGTGAAAGCTTTCATTGACCATCTCAAGAGAGACCACCTTCCAACTCGTAAGGCTTTGTGTCTAGTTGGTGACTTTATTTTGGTTTTTAATGGCGTAACTTCCCATCCGGAAAGTATTAATCAAAATTATCTATTTTTTCCTGAAGTAACTCGCATTATTTCAACAGCAAATGAACACACTATTCGCTTGATAAATAAAGGATACATTTAAAGGAAAATTATAAAGTAAATTTGTTCGGGTTGTCGTGAACCTTTCGATACTTTAGACGAAGACGTATAGGCCTTTAGAAGTGTAGAGCTAGACTGCTTTCAAATCAAATAAGAAAGTTAGTTGCACGTTGGAACTATGATTGACCTTTTTAACTTCATTTAAATATGATTGATTAAATAGCTAAGCTATTATATTAATAAATTACTGTTGTAACGATATTGTTTTGGACCCCCTCCCATATATTAAAATAGTCATGGATGAAGTGTATTTTTCTTTAATGAACTGCATATAAAATACCCTTTTAATACTTCATACATGGAGAGTCACGCGCTTTACAGAAGTAATTTCAATATATTGCACCATAAAACTTACTTTTCTTTCAAAGATCAGCTCCGTTGTATTTATGTACAGCATATGACGTGCTGGTGCCCTCTACCCAATAGGAAGCCAACAGGTCACCAGGAGATTTCCATTAGTTAGTTTTGACACTGATGACAAGGGGTCCAAGAGGCAAGGGGTAGGTCATATATAAGCAGCTTGTGCGTATGAATCCATAGTAGTAACACGAATCTACACAGCATACAGTACTCAGAACGTGGAACGTGTAAAATCACACACAAACATTATGCAATTTAATTTAAAAAAACTGTCATTTTATATAATATCTTTAGTACCGAAGGGGTATCATTAAAATAAATTGTGAGCAACATCAAAAAGTCTTGCTCATTTTATAAGAATAAGTATCACAGTTAATCAAACCACATCACCGTGTACAAGTGCGTAGTAACACATACACGTGTCGCCATCTCAATAAAAACCCGATTTCATTATAATTAGTGCTTAATAACAGGGCAATATTACAATATTAATCCCGTATAAACATAATTGGCACCGTATCGCGGGTTAAATATCTCATTAAAAACCGTATCATAATAAATTAATAAATTATAATAATAAATAAAATTGTTGGAACAAACTCGAAGTTTTCATTTTTCTTACCAACCATACCTTTCACAAAACAAATTTCATGAAAGATCAAAAATGGCTCCAAGCTTTGGTCTATTTGGCAGACATTTTCTCAAAAACTAATAGTTTAAATCCCTCTTTTCAGGGGTCAAATATTAACGTTTTTATTATGCAAGAACAAGCAAGCCCTTAATAAAAAATAAGTTTTGGGAAACGTGTTTAATTAGCAATAAAACGGAGTGTTTTGATACCCTTCACGACTTCATGGTAGAAAATCGGCTTTCTTTTGACGAAAATGTAAAGAACGTGGTTATAGAACACTTGAAGGGACCTGGGAAAACCTTCAGAGAATATTTCCCAGACATGTCCAATAATTACAATTGGATTCGCAATCCTCTGGATGAAACAGCAGTTTTGAAATCCTCCACATTAAGATCAGCTCCTTGAAATTTCCACTGATTTTGGATTAAAGAAAAAATATAAATCTTTGTCATTAATTGGTTTCTGGTTAATTTTAAAGGTAATTTCTCATTGTTAGAGAATAAAACTATTACAGCTTTGTTACCATTTTCTTCTACTTATTCGAGCGAGAAAAATTTTCTTCGTATGCCTATTTAAAAAATAAATATAGCAACATGCTCAATGCTGAAAGTTACTTTGAGACTTTATTTATAAATAAATGTATAATTATTTGAACTTGCAATTAAGTAGTTTCAATATTATTCCATTATATTTGGGGGGATATCCCAAAGTACCTACCGAGCTATAGTAGGTTAATTTAAAGGTATTAATATTTATATTACAATTAATAACTAAATTTCATAAAAATTAGTTACAAAATTAAATGATTGGCTATGGAGCAGGGGATTCGTGCCGCTAAGATATTTGTGAAAGGGATTCGGGAGTCGAGAAAGTTTGGGAACCGATGCTCTAGATCAACTAAGGCTGCAAGCTATGACATTAGCAACCTTATTCAGACCATCTTGATTTATTTTACTAGTAATAAATTGTGTTTTTAATCAACTGTAGGTTAGTGTGTTTAATTTATTTTTTATTCTATTTTTGTTTGTAAACATTAAGCTAACGATTAATGCTTACAGTTTTACTCGATAGGCTCGAGTATATCGTTATCAAATAATATGCACAATATTGTAAATAAGCAAGGTAAACCTGAACTTTAAGGGTAGATGAAGTGAGCATCTTCATGGTTTTTAAATATATATTTAAAAACTTAATAGATAATTTTCAATAAATAAACAAAACTCTAAAGTACCCACACATCTCGCACACATTCCCATGAATGTTTATTATTGTCTAACATGCCTTAATTATATATATTTCTTCATTAAATGGATTATAATCAGATCATATTAAATATGTATGGTGAAAAATTACTTAGGATTAGGCCTGCTTGGCCAAATAAAGTTCCATACCAATTATCAAATATCTTAGATTATTCTTAAAGTTATATAAATCCTATATCATTTGTATATTATATATCATAGATATATACATATATATACCCATATATATACATATATATACTCATATATATGTATATACCCATATATATATGTATATATATACATACCATATTAGTTTCCCTTCGGATTTTGTAGTTACGATAAGTCCATAAAGTTTTTTTTTATATTTTAAATACAAAAGCTATCTGTTTGAAAATACACATTATATTGAACAAGTATAATTTTTCGGCGACAAGACATATTATTTTTTGAGTACCAAGAAACTCTACATATATTATACTAGCAGAAGTATCACGGTTAATTCTCTTTCTTTATTCAAGAAGACATAAAAAAATCTCTTCATTTTATTTCTTCCGACCCAATTTTTAATAACTTTTTTTAAAAATCTTATCAAAAATTTAAAATTTCAGCTTTGAGGTGCACATTTTTGTGCAGAGATGCTTCTGGTTTTAAAATGTCAGTCCTTTGCGTGTGTTAGATATCGAGCAATGCTCATGGCAGACGAACTCTTCATTTCAATAAGGATGTTGCCTACCTGTCATGTCACGACAGATTAAGATATGATTTTCCATGTTAGTGAATTCTTAAGTTTTATCAAGCACATTTTAAAGTTGAAACAGAAACTATAAATTCTTAAATAATTATAAAAATTGTCCTACAGTGTCACAAAATTATTATTTTGATCTTGAATTAGTGTTTTTTTCGTAAACTTTGTTTTTATAAATC
The DNA here is from genome assembly GCA_901482245.1 of Timema douglasi. Lineage (NCBI taxonomy): Eukaryota > Metazoa > Arthropoda > Insecta > Phasmatodea > Timematidae > Timema > Timema douglasi. The sequence goes on from CABEEJ010000644.1 coordinate 19,251, forward strand.
ATCTACAACTCAGGATATTTGGTTAAGTCATAAAAATGGCCTTTAGAGATCTTAAAAAAATGTCCGTGGTACCATATGTTTATCTAGAATAGAAAACAAGGAAAATGTAAAATTAAAAAGCAGGTTAATGTTTTCAATTTGCAAATAGTAGTGAGTTTGTAAACTAGTCAGAGGAAAAGGGGAAGTGTTATCAGCATGTTAACAAGAGTCCTCACAAAGTTAACTGCTCGTTTTCTTCCGTCTCTTTTTATTCAGTACATTGGTGCAGTAGTGTGATAGTGCTTAGAGTGATTAGGTGTGTCAAGTTAAGATGCAACCCTCTTCTAAAAATAGGTTTGAAATGTTCAGGTAGGCCACGTCGTTAACATAGATACCCGCACCGGTAGGCACGAATTGTTAATGTGAGGTTCATCAAGTCTGCATTGTCTGTGATGGGAAGGTTGAAGTGCTAATCCCGGTTGAATATACTGAGGGTGCTTTATCCTTAATGGATTCCCAATCCACCTTCACGAAAATGTGGGTACACTACCTATAAATTATATATTTTTCATCACCATACCTTTAGTATAGTCAAATTCATATAGTCCGAAGGGGTAGTAAACTAAGAGTACATATTTTTATGTATAGGTATCAATTGAAACTTACTTTATATCTTATTCTGGTAATAAATTTATGTCTAGGTTATATTAAAGAACTATGAAATTATATTAGTCCTGTTCAATTGTATCACCCATTACTTTAATAGTATTAGGTTAATTTAGAATTAAAAGTACTTTCTTTGTGCTTTCAACTTATTATTTTGACGGACTTTTTCTTCATCTGGTTGTTATTTTAGGACAGTAACTTAGTCACATACTCTATTGCATAACAAATAATTATGAAATGTGTCTCAAGCTATAAATAACGATCGGTATTTTTTTTCTCCCTCTCCCCACAAGGTAAAAGTGTGGTTCTGTGGGAAACAGAAACCTGTTAGGTTGCTTTGCAAGACGAGTTTTATCCCCTTGCGGCACAAACTCATTTAATCACCTGGCTTTCAAGTTTAAAAAAAATAATTACCAATGTTTCTCTAATGGCTACATCGGATACGCAACATGACACTAATGAAATGAGACAGTTATTGGAATTAAAGGCATGTCATCATCAAACTTAGTAGTGACGGGGTTTGTTAATATGCTCTGCCTTATGTCAGGATGTACGTTTTGTAAATGGGCATGTCCCTAGATCCGTGTACGAGGATTGTCTTGGTGCTGTTGACTAGGTCGTTAAGGCTCTGTACCTCGAGGGCTCCGTTTGAGTGAACGGACAAAGCCTTCCTTTATAATAGTTATTATTAATGTAAAATTCACGGTCCAGTGCGTTGGTCTAGCAGAAAGATTGGATTGCCATTGAGCGAGGATGTTTGAATCTTGTTAGGGTAAACTTTGGGGGGATTTTCTCATTCCCTCTTTATGATAATGCGGGTGAACGTCATCTAAACTGTCTTACTTAGCCTTAGTCTTTAATTTATTAACAAACATGTTTTTTATCTTAATAATTAAATATATATATAAATACATATAACTTATACACAAATATACATTGTAGCTTAGAAACTTAAACTCAAACTAACCCTCAATTAACTCATAAGATTGTGTGATGATTTTATAGAATTAGGACTAACGATAGTATATCGTGTACCCCTTATCCTTAACTCGGAGCTGAAACGATTTGTATAAAATATGGATGAAAATTAGTTAAGAAACTATGAAGTAATAAGATTAACTATCCATAGTGCGATAGCAGGGGATGTACAAATGAGTATGTTCCTTACAAGTGTGATCCCAGGCACTAACAATTTTAAGACAACATGTAAAATTATTGCAAAAACAAAAATAATTATAGCAACACTAAAAAAAATTCAAACCAAAATAAACGACCTATGTGATACAGAACATTAATTATTAACTAGGAGGGACCCGCATCGGTGGGCACGCGGACTGAACATCAAGCTCATCTAGTCGTTTTCCAATAATAGGGAAGTCTGGTTTCAAATGCCATCTGGGTGGGAGAGTGGAAAAAACATATAAATATATATTGGTACACCCGGCAGAGACTTGAACTCACTGCCGCCTGTAAACCAAAGTAGACGAATTTGATTGTCTTTGTCCACGTGCTTTCCGATGTGGGGATTCACAAACTGATCTCCGATGTGGCTAGTGAGTTATTGTACATGGATAGAGAAATAAGAGTGAATATGGACAGGGCCTAAGCTATATCGACTACTTACGTGAATAGTTACAGTTATCTCACCTTTCAGGGTGTGGTGCCCAAATTGGCTGTACCTTGTTTAGATTTTACTAGGATTCTACAAAGCTTCGATAGTATCGATATCGAATCAAATTTTATATTATTTGATAACTCGAATAAAACCAAAATAGGAAAAAATCGATAAGGTTTTAGGCCATTGAAAAGTCTCACAGTGTGCCTAAAATATTTAAGTATATTTTTAATGACAAATAACAATAATTTTGAGGTAGAGTAAATTTTTGTTGAATATTTCCAAACCAACGGGAAAATAAGGCGAACATTTTATAGCCAAAAATAGCCTCTATAACCTTTGTTTTGCCTTTTATTGCACCTTTGGATAATGCGTGACAAATGTGTTAACTTTTAGGAATGAATATATTTATAATATTGTATTGAGATAGTTTATAATCACCAGCGCTTGGCTTTGACAAGCTGAACTATTGTTGCGTGAACATGTATAACTTATTGGACTAGAGTGCAAAATGAGTGTAATATTTATTTTAATGTGCAACTCTTTTTATTAACATAATAAATTTAGCGTCTTTAACTAGGATTTGATTTGGTTCAATAATTATTCTAAATTCGCGAATAACACTTGCTTTGATTCCGAATTTGATTCGAGCTCAAAAAAACCTACTTCGCAGATGTCTATATTTTATAGCAAATAGATCGGACGTAACCTCATAATATAGGCCTACTAATCTATTGTTAAAACAATTGCTTTGTACTAAAATTGCTTATATCATAATTATCTATAAAAATAATTAAACTTCCTTCTTGAAATTAACCTAAAATACTTACAGTACTTTGAAACAAAGGTACCCAAAAATGTTGTCATGTGGACGTCGTCATGTATATTTTGTCTCTGTAGTAATTTTTTCAATATAACAGTCAAATTACCTAAAATATATCAATTTTCGAATTCATATAAATTTATTTTAGCAAATGTCTGCAGCCCCCATTTTCAAATAGTATACCAACGAAATTTGATTCTTTGTTTTTGTGAAATTATGTATAGTGGTTAAGTAAATTTTAATTTCATCGTCTACCGTTTAGGGAAATAAATTAATTAGCCATACAGTAAATTTTTTCTTCCACAATTTGTTTCATAATTACTTTTTAAACAAGAGGAAGTAGAAACGAAATATAAAGCGATATTCATTCACCCACCTCAGTGGCCGTATGGTCTAAGATGTTACTCTCGATATAGAGTAGACTACCGATGATGGGGATATCGTTGTTTAATCCCAGTCAGGTCTACTGAGGGTCGTTTTTCCTATATGGATTCCCTCTCGCTCTCTATCCACGCAAATGCGTGTACATGTTCTCTAAATTCAACCTTCCTCATCCCAAATCTATTAGTGTAATTAGTACATAAGTGTATAACCCGAATATTTAGTAAGACACCCACCTTGGTGGCGTGGTTAGTTAACGCGCGAGTTTCTTGTCGAGCTAAATCACTGAGGACGGGGAGATTGAGGCTCAAATCTCGCTCGGGTGAACTAGAGGTGGTTATTCCTAAATGGTTTTCCACTCTCCCTCCACGCAATTGCGGGTTCACTTCCTCTATATCAACTTTCCCAATTCCTAACCCATTAGAGTAGATAATACTTAAGCGTAAACCGAACGGGTAGTAAGATGTGGTGCTAAGTATTACTTTAGTAAGACACGGTGCTAAAAATAACAATAATTTATATCCACTGCTTTGTCAGCCATTAATTCAAGATGATGGCTAAAAGCTCCAATTTTCTATGTCCTGGATAGTTTTACCGAACCATACAGACAAAAAAAAATATATTTTTTTATCTAAGACACAGACAGGCGTGTCTGAATTCCTGTGAAAGTGTGATTTAAACAGCTCATCTATTTTATGCATTTTGATTGATCGTTTAAAATGTGCCAATTCGCAGTAACTTGGAAGTGTATGTAGTTTTTTGGAGGGAGTGTATCTGACTTGCACCTTATAAACATACACACACCCGATTTACAGACTAACTTAATCTAGGACAATACACCTAGCACCCAGCTTTAGCACCTGTATATTTACTAATAAGATGAAGTCGTATTCAAATGGTAAACATTTTGGTCACTAGCATCCTCATGAGTAAAAGCAGATTCCTCTGGACTTGTGTTCAACCTAAAGATTCGCCTAGCCACGGGGAAGGATATAGAATTGTTAAAAATAACAATTTTGCGGTATTTAACATGCACTTCCTGAAACGACTGATTATATCAGCACACTATCTGTAGTCTAACTTAGATCTAGAATAGACACAACATCCAGCCCTTGACCGTTAATTTATCACTGTGAAAGGGGGAAACCTATACATTTTTGAGCCATGCCAGGAATTGAACCCGGGACCTTTAGCTTAGTAGGTAGACTCTCTACCAACTGAGCTAAATGTTTTGACTCTAGAAATAAAGGAGCACACTATGACGTATCAAATCGGCTTTGAAAATAGTCCTGATTCGGTAATCTCCTTTCCCCCTTTTTCTTAATTTCCATACAAAGTAATCTAAGTAATGAGAGTTTGACGAATATTTAAATTGTTGAAATGTGTAAGGAAAATGCATTTATTAAAGCTTAAATACGATTATTAATAAATAATCTTTGAGGGGTTTGAACAGTTTTATTCACCCACATGGTGATAATCCCGCAAAGTTTACGCTACCTTTTTGGAAATAGTAGTTCAAACCTCTAAATATTGTTTACACTGATTAAAGTTTAAATAAAATATTATCCTTAAAAATATAATTTAAGCCCTCTCGTGACTCTACTAAGTACATTGTTTTGAATTTGGGCAAAGATGCAGCTCGGGAATATTTTCCGAGACGGTGCGGAGCGATACGACATAGTGTGCGCCCACCTTGATAGTAAACGTGTTGAAAAAGGTACCAGGGGTGGGGCAAGGAGGGATCTCTCATGTTCGTTCTTTCCGCCAGCTTAACTTCAGTTGGAATGGTATGTTTCGCACCGTTTTCAAAGCGGGGGATGCTACCCTCGGGTAACGTCTTCCCCCCCCCTCCCCCTCGCCCCCCTCTCCCATTTCACTATGCATAAAACTGCTGGCTCATAAGACTCTGATACTACCAACTGCTACTACTGGCTTTTAAATAATAGAACACGGCTGCCAACGTAAAGTTAAAGGGATTCACTTGTTTCCCTTTATTATTTCTGCAAAACTGTTTATTGGGTGGATGTTGGCAACTTTGTTTGTACCTACCCATTTCTATTTTTATTTATGAAAAATAATTTTCTCTCCCTACTCATTTTGGTTGAGTTTTTGATGGCAATCGCTAGGAAGAAGGTATTATGAATTTAATCTAATATTTTTATTTCAATATAATTTAACCTTTTAAACTTTCTTAGCTTGTTTTATCTATTTTATTCTAAAATTTACAGGCATGTTCAGGTATCTCTATGATCATTTTTTCTCCATCTTATTTTAATCAACAAATTAAATATGGATCATAATTTAAAGAGTGTTTATTTTGTTTGTAAGATATCTGCTTCAGTCATATTTCCGTTATTCTATCATTTTATGTGATCATTAAGTGCGTCTAAGTAGGTAAACAACAAAATACATTCATATAAGTGCATCATCTTGTTCGGTAGTCCTCTCCTCAATTTGTTCTGCACGGCATGGCCGTTTGATGGATCCAAAATGTTGTGCACTTTGGCAAAGTACCCTTCCCGTTGAGGCAGGATAGAATCCATCTTTCTCTAACAGATAATATGCCAACAACCCATCAATAACGGTTCTCCCTATAAAGGAAGAGAGAGGTACAATTCTAGGGAATATGATTGTACCCTAATTTGTTTGGGGCTAAAGTGGTAAACTATATATGAAAAACCACCTTCAGCGGCTTAAGTTCAGACCTTGAGCTTCATCGGCAAACCACGAGATCTTTACCTTTATATAGCGTCACACGTGCATCTGTATATTAGTGTTTGAATCATTAGGAAAGAAAAATCTTCTTATTTGGAGTAGTTATCGTGCACTTTTCTGAACCGACTGATTATACTAGTACATGACTTACAAATTTGCTAAATTCTAAAATGGATACTAGACAAAGTCCTCGAACCATTAAGGTATCAGTGTGAGCCTGATTTCCCCAACGATATTATGTTCGGCCGTACCATAACATAAGGACCCCTAACTCAATAGGTAAACGTGTTATCAACGGAACTTGGAATTTGGACAAATTTAATATTAAGCGAAAGATCTATAAATCTCTACTAAAAAGACTTAAAAAAAATTAAATATTGTTTTATATATTTGATTTCAATATTATTTATTGAAATACTATTGATTGTCCTAAATGATGCCCGTGGAGTGTAAAAAGTTCGACTCACATTTTATTTAGTGACAGACTACTGGGTGGTCCAAGCTCGAATCCCAGCTAAGTGTAATTTTTTTAAAATTCTAAGTGAATTCCCACTATTTCCCTAAAAATTCGTGCAAATCTCCTATAAAATTATATCTTATACATCTCTACCCTATAAGTGCAAATATGGGTTGCCACTTTTTTACCGTAAATATATGACTGATCTTAGGTCACAGAAGTTACTATTAAACGTGACAAAACACGATTTGTTTCAATCCTACCACTGAGGTTCTCGTTAGCCACTTGTGTATTCCCGCGAGCGTGACCGGATTATTTTCCGGCGCTCAAGCAAATATCAAACAAGCGTGATAAAATAAACCGTTTTCAGGAAACCTCTGAGAGACTTTTACAAATAGTAACTGTTTGTTTGCGAGGAATTATTTGCTTACTTCAGAAGCTGCAAGAAGGTCAATTCAAAGACTATTACTTCGTATTTGAAGTTAATTCTATCTTCTTCTTCTTTTTTTCAATTTAACCTAATATATGAGCGAATTCCTTTGATCAAGTTTATTTTATTCATTAAATAAAACAGTTTGTTCATCAAATGACTTTTTTTTGTCAGCTTGTCTCACTACCGAGATATTCGCAGATGTACTAATTACGATAATGTGTTAGGGATGAGTTTGAGTAAGGTCTAATTTAGAGGGAGTGTACCCGCATTTTCATGGAGGCAGAGTAGTAAGCCATTAAATAAAATACACTTAAGTACACCCAACAGGTATTTAACCCTGATCTCCCTACCACCGACAGTCCAGTTTAACGTGAGAATGACGCATTAGACTATATAATCATCAATGCAGGTTAAATCTTAGTTAAATGTACACAATTCTAAAAGTATTATAAAGTATGGTAAATTTAATTTAGTTTTTCACCAGATGGGGTCTAGAGAGATGAGGAAGGTACAATATAAAAAAAAGGCTACCCTTATTGGCTTAGGAGAGTGAGAAACCATTTAAGAAAATCTTATAAGCACTTGCTGCCGGGATTCAAACCATAACCTCTTTATCATTGGTATATGGCCTACAGTTTAAATCAACTCTGATAAACTCACTATATGCAGTCTCCCTGACGTCAATTAATCGCTGTAAAAGGGGAACCCAAAATTGTATCCGATGGTAGATTTTCCGAACGTATCGGACATAGAAACTGTGACGCCTTAGAGCAGTAGACAAATGCGCTATCGACTAAACATAGCTAAATATAGCTATAACCGGAGCCCGGATTTTGATTAACTTACGTGAAATCTTTTTATTGCTACATCATATACAATGCTCATAAGTACATACAAACTGTGCGTGATCCCCTGGTTGTATATATTTGTATTTTATAGGTAATTTTGTGGTAATTTTGTCAATTTGTAATTTTAGGTCATATTTTCTTGATTTGCGTCCTTTAGAGTAATTTTTAAGCATTTTTAGGAATCTGAGTAATGTTTATGCATTATTGAGCTATTTTAAGGCATTCATTTGAATAAACATATTTTTAATACTATAGATTTTTTTAATAAATGCATCCATTTTCCCACACATAGCTTATGGTTGTCGGAATGAGAAGATAATGTAAGCTTTGCGCTTTGTATCCTCTTTGCTAGTATAGCTGTAAAACACACATTCCTGGTCAGGCACTGTAAGTTGGAAAGGGTTGCGTAGCTATTACTTCTGAACTATATATTTGTAAATCAATATTATATTAACAGGATGTAAGAGTTTAGTTTTTAAAGGCTTTTCATTGTCATTGTATTTTTTAATTTACGTTTGTAAAGCACGTGTTTAATATAGTTGTGTTTTTGTTAAAATGGTTTATATTTTTAGATTTTTTTTTTATAATTTGAAGTCAGGTTTTAAAATTTTCAAGTCGTTTTATAGTTCATTTTTTGATCATTTTTAATTCATCGAAATGCAGGCCCTGGCCATATAATTGAATCTAGTATGAAATACATATTTTAATTTTTAATGTACCTTTGGTTTTCCTATGAAAGTGAGTGAGTGACAGTTAGGTTGGGGTTTGAACTCTTGCTCGTTGTATTTGGGGTAGTTTTCCTAAATTGTCCCCCTCTCTTCTCCTACAAAAATTCGGCTGTATTTCCTCTAAAATGTAGCCTTTCTAATCCCTATGCCATTAGTGTATTAAAAATTCTTGTAGTCTAGACGCAGGGGTAAAAAATATTTTTTTTTTACATGAAATTTATTTGTGTGTGGATTATTTACCCCTGTAAAATATAATATTATTTAACAGTATGGGTTGAGCCTTGTGAAAGAAAGAATGGCGGTTCTACCCCTGAGGAAATGGCCGCGCATTACGTCCTCACCCAGTGCCTCGTATGTCCTGCTAATGATGTATTATGTGAATGTATGGGCTTTCCACAGGTAATAAGGTCAACCCTCCCTCCACCTACCCCTTAACACACCTTTCACACCCATGCATGTACTCTGCACTTTGCACTTACCTTACCTTTCCTTCCCGGTGGGTGCAAAACTGTGTTACCTAACAAGAGACATTCACATTCGACCCAGAGAAGTTGGCGCTCGGATCCCTTTTCCCCTTCGATGCCATTGGTTAGGATTTTCATGAATACTCTGAAAAAAAATTAAAATTATTTGTTTATACTTTTTGACTAAGAAATATACCTATGTATTTGGAAATTGAACAATGTATTTTAATTTTATTTCCCTTTATTAAAGTGTTTGTCAACAGTTGAAACTTCTAACAGACTAGCACTGAAAAAATACAGTTCATAACGCTTACCAAGAAATAAATAGACTACCATTGTGCTCGATGAATTACAACGATATTGATTTGGTAGAAAAGTAATACAGATAAAAAAAACACGGAGCTGAACCAATAATAATAATTAGAAGTGAACCGTCAACAATAAACAAACGTTAAGTAATCAATCACAAGGGTGTATCTTGAAGAACTCTTCTTAAGTTTGGTTTTTCTTTTGTGATATATAGAAATAAAATTGATAATTACGTGCCCTTTAGAAACACATTCCTATAATCAATCTACTGGCCTACTGTCAAACTTATTTTGAGTACCGCGTCTTACTACTACCTATTTGGGCTATCCACAAGTCACACTGATGGGGTAAAGATGAATGTAGAATTTAGAGAAAATATGTCAGCATCTGCTCATAGGAAATGTGGGGAAACCATTTAGGAAAATCATTCTTAATACACACAACTAGGATTCGAATCTCGGTCTACCCGTCATGGGTGGTACAGTATACTGGCACTGACGCATTATACCATGTGAACACTGATTGGGACTAGCTTTTTATTTGAATATTTAGATTGAAATCAACCTCAGTGATCTTGGGGTAAAGCACTCGCCCCAGGACCCAATGTTCGTGGGTTCATACCCAACTGGTGTTGACGGATTTTTCCTGAGCGATAAAAATTCATAGCACAACTTCATCCGGAGAGGAAGTAAAGCCGTTGGTCCCATGTCGACTGTGGCATGTAAGATATTGCTGGAAGGCATGTGAAAATACCTTTCCCGGCAAAATTGGTAGTCTTTCGCTCTTGCTTATAGAAATTTTTGTGTGCTGATATAATCAGTAGGTTCAGAAAGTTCACGTTAAATATCTGGGGAAAAAAATCAGTAAGAACTTTTTAAACAATCAAATAATAACCCAAGACACAATTTCAGCAGAGCTTAAAACATACATCCAGCCCTATAAACTACATATTTACCAATCGAATAACCGCATCAGCACTACCTGGAAAGAACCAGAGGCCCCTCCAAGACTCGTCCTCCTCTCCGAACCCTTAGCCATAGAATTTTGTTTAATGATCAGTAGAGCAAAATTCTAATTTGTGTCTTTATTTAATGAACGATTCTATCGGTAGCTAAGAGAGTATGCACCCGCACTCTACTGGTAAGAGGACTGAGGACTACTCTCGTGATAAATCCAGTCCTAGTTCCTCCGGCCGGAAGTCCAACTTGGTAACGATGCCAGGCGTGAGTCAAAATAAAAGTTATATATATATATATATATATATATATATATATATAATCAACCTATTTTCCCCCATCCATATTTCACCCCAGTTAGTACCTATGTGGGTGCTAGGCCCTTGTTGTACTGATATGACGCGCACGAAACACATAGGCCCACACATATGTTCATTGTTGTTCTAGAAAACTCCTCTTCACCTCCGAAACCCTTCATATCAAAGAGATAAAGGGCTGGAGAGGGGAAGTGTGTAGGGGTTTGGGGAAATATGTATGAGGGAGTGTATGGACTCGAAAAAGTTAGCCTACGTACCTCGTTCATCACCATTTCGTTCAATTTACTTTTTTTTTTCCACCCTTCTTTCTCTCATACAATGTATTTTTGTTCACCCTCGTAATAAGAATGAAAAGGTTGAAGGGGTTAGGGAGGGGGTGTATAGAACTCTAATAATACTTCATGTCCTATCGTTCAGTTAATTTTTTTTTCCCTCCCTCGATGGTTTCACCTTTTCCCATGACAGGTTTTGAAATTTTGAAATATATTAATACCAGGTTATTTATTGGGACTCGGTTCATGCTGGATGGGCGCATGCGTGGAAATAACTCCTCTGACCATGCGTGTAGGCGGGAGGGAATTCTGGCAAATTATCAGATCATGTTAAATTTGGGTTATACATGGGTAAAATACGGATAAAACCATTTACTTGATTTTAGTATAACTTTTTTCCTACTAGGAGACTTTGAAAAACTAAAAGGAGTGTAACTCAACTTCATTAAAGTCCAAGCCCGCCTCAGTAGTCGAATGTTCTAAAGCGTCACTCTCGTTTTAGACTAGACTGATGATCACGGAGAGATCAGGTTTCAAAACGCGGTTGGGTCTTTTTAAGGTGTTTTCTTAAATGGTTTCCCACTCTCCTTCCACGCAAATGTGGATATACTAAATCTTAAATACTTCCTTTTTCATCCTTACTCCATTAGAGTAATTATCATATGTGTATAATCTGAGCAGTTAGTAAGACAGGTGATGAAAAATAACAACAAACAAGTCCCAAGTAGGACTACTACTTTAAAGAAATCCCACCAAAAAGTATACCACGTCGCTTAACACGTGTAAAAGCAATTTTCTTTAGACCTGCATCTGTGGTCACGTGTTTTATGTTATCAGGATCACAAAACACTAAATCTCTGGTTATGGGGAGGTCAAGGTTCAACTCTAGGCCGAATGCATTGGAGTTGGTTTTCCCTCTGTTTTCCCCATCCTCTCCCTTTGTTAATGTAGGTTCATTTCCTTTGTCATCTTCTCAAAAATTGACTATCAAATTAAGTCGCTTATAGCCTTCGTATCTTACACTGTATTTCAGTTGATAGCGCGTCTGAATACTGAGCAAAGGTTCCCGGGCTTGATTATCGGCATGGATGAAAAATGTATTTGTTGAAATCGGGGCTTACCGTTCCACAGTGATGAAATAACGGCCGGGATATTGTGTACTGTGTCTTTTTTTGAATTAAGTTAGTTTTTAAGTAACGTGGTGATATTATCAGTTGATTTAGAAAGTGCACGTTAAATACCTTGAATTAAAAATAATAGCCTTAAAATTGTTTGTACTAATTAAAATGTGCTTATATGTAAATTATCATAATGCTTGGAATCAATTTAATCAGGTTGATTTAAAGTTATTAAAATCAGGTTTATTGAGACATAATACTAGTTCTTATATCTGAATATTTTTCATTTGTTGAATCTCTTCTACATTTAATGTATCTTAGGTAACATTTCATTTCATTTCATGACTAAAATTTCCATAGTAAATAATACACTCAATACATTAAAATATGAAATACTTATAAACAAAGCTAGTTTAGAAAAATAAATTCTCAATTTTACAGACTAGTCCTAGTTAGCACCTAAAGTTTCACCAGGGTTATCGCACTGGAGGGGGAGAGAGGCGCTTAGGAGGTCTCACCTCCCTTCAATGTTTGGTAAAAGCTTGAAAGTTGTGAATTTTGGGGAGTCGAGATCTTGATTTGGGAACTTATAGAATTACTCCTTAATACCGTACTTTCAATTATGACAGTTTTCCGCAGACTTGTACAAACAAATTTTAAATTTACCAACTATCGATCCCTACTCTTCAAAAGTTCCCAATTTTCTGCCCTCCTGTTAACTAGGGAGTATTCCATACCATTCCACCGTTACCTTTGTACTATCCCTGGTCATCTGGGAATTTTTATATTTTCAAAACGCAAAGAGATGGGAAATTTACTTTCTTAATCCGCACCCCCTTGCCCCCATATATTTACTGCGACGCCTTTTAGTTCCACTCATATTCTGACGTAATTTCTTGGTTAAATGAACGCGAATTTCTTTTGCAAAGCATATTTAGCAATCAAAAGTACACCAATACTACAATATAGCAACACTAGGACTCAAATTGCATTCAGAACTTTTAAAATATCATCTACACGCACATTTCATAATCCAACCTCCCGGAAAAAAAAAATCCATCTTAATTGAATTGTTCTTATAATATCACTCGTCAATGTCCATATTTTAACTACATTGATAGCCTTCATTTATTTCCACTGCCATCATCTGTACCCCAATGAGCAGTATGTTTAGTCAGTGAGTAAGTGCCTTAATACCTAGACTTAGGTAAGACTTTTGAACTAAAATAAATACCCTGTTTATTGTTAAGTAAAAAGTCGACAAATCACCTTAAAATATTTCTACAACCACATAAATTAGGTCATATATAGTCTGTGTGTTTAAACGTCACACACAAAAAATAATATAATAGCCCATGTTATAACGTAGTAGTAAAAATGATTTTCATTTTTATTTTGAATAAAAAAGGTAATTTAAATCTTAATTTGTAAATGTTACTGTCATGTGATAATTACCTTTAATTTATGTAACTAATTCAGACCCACTTCGTTAGCCGCATGGTCTAACGCACTACTCTCGTAGTAGACTGGACTGCCGATGACGGGGAGATTTAGTTTCGAACCTCGGTCAGGTGTACTTAAGGATGATTTTTTCCAATATTGTTTTCCATTCTCCCTCCACTAAATATAAACTTCTAAACCATTCGCGTAATTAGGACATAAGCGTACCCGAACTGGTAGACAGACGCGGTGTTTAAGAAAAACTATATCCGTGTTGCAATGTTCAGATAACATGTATCTTAATGTGGCAACACTGAAATATAACATGTTAATGTTCTTGATTTTCTTATATACGTAAGATTTTGTAAGTCATATGCTCATTCACTTAGTACATTTTCATGTAATCATTTATCCATCTGCTCAATCGATTATTAATTAGAGAAATAAATTAAAGTAATTGTTGATCCCCACGCTGGTATTAGTTTACATTTCTAAATATTCATTAATAATTATTGCTCTACGATAAACGATAGACGCCCATTTCACGAGACTCCTATCAAAACAACAGTACGTACCTGATGAAATTTCACATAGTATACTCATTAAATGAAATAAGTAGGCTAATAATTGTATATAGTTAAGAAACTGTTTTACCACAAACTTGCAATTATTGTTTTGTAATTAGCTTCACAGCAAGAACTATCATTTGACGTTCATTACCGTTTCATATTTTTAATTTTGATTTTAACTTCACCTAGTATTTTTTCCCCATAGCTTAATGTTATTTTTCTCTTCTTCAATTTTATATCGGTAACAAAGACTTGATTTTTAAATAATGTCTAATATCAAGATTGACGAAATGATTCTGAATTATATGTTATTAAAGTCCTTGGTACATTTACATGATTTTATTTTTCTTGTGAGATTTTTTTTTATTCTTTCTTCTTGTTTGCTAATGATAGGTTGTGGAGAGAGCTGGTCATAATTGGGTCGCCATGTTGTTGTTGAAGTTGTAATATGGGTAAGTCACGATTCTTGGGTATATATAGGCTTCGAAAACAGCTGAAAGTTGTTCGAGAACAACCAACTACATGGATTATATCACAATCATCTTAATAACTCAAACGTCTGATCTCACTCCCTCCTGGTGGACAAACATTGTAAAAAAAAGAAAGTGTTTTTAATTACGGCCCTTCATAAACTTCTCAGATCAAACTATAATTCATTCTCAAACTTTTCATTCTATTGATAAGACTTTGTGTTATTAATTTATATTACTATTAAAATGTGTCAACTATGGAAAGATTTATTAAACTCTAATGTCAGTATTGAATATTATTTTTAATATTAAAAACGACCGTACGAATGAGAAGTTTTAAATAGTCCGATTTTCATAGAAAGATCCTTTTAGAATACAGAATACAAAATCTGTTCCCAACATACATAATACCCGCTTCAGTGTACAAATGGTTTAAGGCGTCACTCTCGTGAAACTGGCCTGCTGATGACGGGGAGAACGGGTTTCGAGTACCAGTTGGGTTTACTGAGGGTGGTTTTCCCTAAATGGTTTCCCACTCTACTTCCACGCAAATGCTGGTAGATTACCTCTAAAATGCTTCTTTACTAATCCATACCCCAATAAATATAATAAATATGCATAGCGGTACAACCCAAACAGGTAATAAGTAATACACGGTAATTAAAAACATATATAACATATTTACTATTTTGTTTGTGTTATTTTACTCTGACTTTTGTGCTGGGGGTCCGGGGTTCAATCCTCGGTCCCGGCACAGATTTATCTGATTGCCAAACCCTTCCTTCACCTCTGACAAGACATATATTAATCAAAACTTGTGAGTGGTGGTTCGGATCCCACGTTAAACTGTAGGTCCTCCGTTTCTTCTCACAATCACCCTACCATTAGACATTAGCGTAAGTGCGTATAACCCGAATGGGTGGTAAGACGCGGTACTAATAATAATATTTTACTCTATCAAAAGTGACAGCTGCAGACGACATGACTTGGCATACGAATACTTGAAAGTAGATCTAGTAGCATTCCAGGTATCAGATAAGGCTCTTCTATGAAAATTTGACTGCTCATCTCGTTATCCTGAAGGGTAGCTGTCTTACCTTGATTGATCACACTATGGGCCTACCTTATGAGCTACGATATAGTGTAGTCCAACAAGGTAAGAATGCTACCTTTCAGGGTAAACAGAGTGCATATGAAATGTATATCATGATTAATATATAACATAACTAATTAATGGTTAAGTGGTATATACTTTTAAGGTTATAAAATAATAACGTCTTCAATAAAATAATATACTAATTTACCGATGTTTCAGCCTAAAAAGCTGCACATTAGTTTAGTATTTAAAATGTTAGAAATATGTAGGTCCTTATAAATTGGAGTTTTATTTGGTCACAGACTTTCTTTGACTTTTATTTTGAATTGTAAACTTTTCCATCTAATCCCCCCAAAACTCTCCATAGCACCAGCCTGCAATCGAGCCATAGCGACCAAGTGACCGCCATTTGTAGTTAGAGGTGTCATGAGGTTAGCACAACGAACTCTACGGAAGTTAATTCTAGTTTTTTAGACCGGAGCTGCTATTTATATATTCAAGTAGCTCCTTAATAATTTTCTCACGAGACTGAGTTGACCCCGTTCCAGAACCACTGCTTCACAGATAAAACTGGAAGTACCAAGAATCGAACCTCGACCTGGGACCTTTATATCTGTAGCCGGGAAATTTCACCGCTAGACTACAAAGTTGGTCGTTGTCCCGCGAAACCACAGAAAAATGTTATTCTTCGAATTAATATCTCCTAAAAGGATGGCGGTTTTCCAACAGATCTTTAATTTTATTTTTATTATTTAATTATATCTATCTTGAAATGTAGTTAGTTATTTTTTCTTTTTTAATAGGTTTTGTTTGAATTAGTATTTAGTTTGATTATATTAATTTTTGCATTTGTAGCAGGTCCTTGTAAATATTGGAGTTTATTATTATTATTATTATTATTATTATTAGTGGGGGAGGGGTAATACTCGAGGTGTTTAAATAACACTTTATGAACCAGCTGATTATATCTTCATATTACACAAACTAAAGTAATTATAACAGACTCAGCCCTCCAAACATCCGTTCTAGAAATCCAGTTTTCCCTTATGGCAAACTGTTCGGCCTTGTTGATAAAAATCGAACCAGAGACCCTTACCTAGCAGCCAGACACGCTGATGACTAAACTATGGTGTCCGTCATCTGATAATCAATACTCGTTCTATCGGGGCCTTTTGGGGAATCACACTCCTCCAGAAAGTATTGTTAATAATTTAGTTTTATAATCCTCCTCAACGCTTAGGAGTATTATAAAACTATACATAGCACCAGAAACTCCAATATGTTATTAAAATATTTAAATTGCTTTAAGGGTGAGCATGTTTATAAAATATTTAAATTACTTAAAGGGTAAAGTTTTTTTTAAACTTCTTTCTTTTTCCTGTTGGGGTAGACTTCCACGAGCCACCATAGGTAGAACTAGGGATCGAAAGAAAATTATTGATACTGTATGCTCTAAAAATATCGGAAGAAAAGTATCGATAAAAGTAATTATCGGTATCGAAATTTTAATATTTAAAAAAGGTTTTTTTATATAGTAATGGTTTTCAATACTTAAAAAACAATGTTTAAAAGATGCTTTTCCGCTATCCAACTTCTTAAACAACTTCTATAATTCCCTTTTAGGAGGTGCCATTTTTTAACTACATCCGTCGTTTGTATACTCTATTAAAATAGATGATTAATTTTAGACACACATTAGAAGAATGGATACCCTTCCCTGTTTTATCTGCTTAAACAACGCACATAAACTATTCTGATTTATTTAATGGGGCACCTTTAAGTTGAGTGAATTCATTGCGCTCCACAACAGATTATTTTATTTTATTTGTGAATTGTGATGACCGTGCTCATTGATACAGGGGTAGTATACTGGTCGCCACTCGACCCGTCAGTTATCAGGCTGTATCGATAAACAACGATGAAAGAACAGCTATAAATTATGATAAGTTAAAATAGATTGAGTATGAGAGCTGCTTCTTGCTTGCCATGCAGAAAATGAGTAAGAATTGAGAAATAGTGACATTTTTTCTTCCTCCACAGCCCACCCTAGTTAACATTTCATTCCAGCATGAGTGAAGATAATAAAAAGTTATTTCTTCCGGCTCCGATCCGATACCGGAGTGTGAGTTCTAATATCAGTAAAAGTATCGAGCAAAAAAATACTAATAACGAAAGGAAGATATCAATATTAATAAAGTGTCGATACCTTTTTCACATCCCAAGGTATAGCTCCCCTTCTATATATATATATCTGCTTTGTATGCTTTCAATTTAATGTGATCCTTAATCAAGGCTCTCTTCAGAAGATGGCATCGCTAGAGTTTCCGAGCCTTTACACTATACAGTAAAAGATTGCAAAGAAGATTCACAAGTGAAATTACAATCGACCTGTTGTTGTTTTCCCTACTTTTGTTTGGAACTCGAGATGCAGTGTTGCCGAATCTACGCGGCTACGGGACAATGACTCTCAGCTAATTTCCTTTTCCCTTGCCAATATTTTTTCTTCCTTTACCTTCCTCTTTAGTGCCGAGCTCCTTAATCTTATTTCTATCTGAAACAACTAATTTAAGGGCACGATGTTATGAAGAAGCATTTGTAGGGGCTAGTCTGTATGAGAATTGAAACCACAAGTTTAGATTATAATAGAGACTACCCCAGTTGGCTATACTTTATTGAGAATAAATTCCCAAATTTGGGTCAACTGAGCATGTCATTCGAACTCGCCGGAACTGTGACAACTTTTCTGATTCATTACTTACTAAATTCAAACACCTTATCTGAAGTACTAAAACTAGCTTGAAGAGTCGAGTAAAATAAGTAGAACTACCTTTAGTACATCAAACCGGAAAACGAATCCCGATCTACCTGAAAACCAAACTAGCAAATCTTGACGTTTAGAATGCGTGCCCACCAATGTCGGTGGTGTTAGTTTGTAAGTTTTATTCTGATATGTGTAGTTATATAGTTCGTGTTAAATACTGTACCTTGACGAAAATTCGAAATATGTTCCTAAATATGGAAATAAACTTACATTATTTGAAAAAGAAAACAATATTCACCCCCCGTTCTGGTGGGCAAATGTTCCAAATTTGGGGCTCATCTTTAGTCTAGTTTTCATGGTGACGGTAGAGTTCCAAGTTCTAATTCTAACCGGTTTTGCTGATAATGCTTTTATCTAAACTGTTTCCAAATCTTCTTCCCCACAAATGTGGATACAATTCCTCAAAATTATATCTTCCTCATTCCCAAACCCTTGGAGAAATTAAATTTGGATAGCCCGGACAGATAATAGGACGTGGGGGAAATAAACACATACATGATTCAAGTATACTCGAGCTCGTACCGCAAATACAAAATGTTGATATTGCCGTGTGGTGGAATGTATTCATTTAAAAATGAGTTTGTAAACCGTCGTTTAGCATACTCGCCAGTGGCATGACGCCCTCTTGAGGAGTGAGTGGTGACGCGATGGGAGCGCATTCTGGTTGATGAACCTGTAAAACACGGAGTAATGGCAGACGATGGCTCGTAAAAGCTCAACGAGAGTGTGACCAT
Organism: Timema douglasi; assembly: GCA_901482245.1. NCBI lineage: Eukaryota > Metazoa > Arthropoda > Insecta > Phasmatodea > Timematidae > Timema > Timema douglasi. The sequence goes on from CABEEJ010000644.1 coordinate 38,462, forward strand.
AAAAACTGTAGGGGTATTGGTGGGGAAGGGCTTTCAGGCAAGGGCTACACATGTCTTGTTACCGTAAAACATGGAATGGCATTGGGCGAAATTTTACTCATTTTATTTGAGTACTCGATGTGCACTTCTTAAATGATGATTTAATTTAGTTGAAGGAACTCGCATCTGTGTGCACGCAGACTAAATTTCAAGATAATCTAGTCTTGTTTGCCGATGATAGAGGGGTCAAGGTTTGAATCTCTGCCAGTTGTACTGAAGGGGATAATATATAAGTGCTTTCTAGCTCTCCCTCCACACAAAAGTAGTAATACTATATCATCTTCTTCCCTACATATTAGTGAAATTAAAATTTTTATAATCTGAACGGGTATATATGCATAGGTCACGGTTGGAATTTTCTTAATGATGGGGGGAGGACGGGTGTGAGGAGACCTTACACTATCAACACCTAGCTCAAGGCAGCTCGCTTTGACCCGCCTCGGTGGCGTAGTTGATCTAGAATGCTGAGGATGGGGAGATCGAGGTTCGAATCTCGCTCGGGTAAACTGGAGGAGGGGGGTTTCCCAAATGGTTTTCCACTCTCCCTCCACGCAAAAACGGGTTATCTTACTCTCTATTCAACCTTTCCTATTCCTAGCCCATTTGCGTAATAGATACTTGAGCGTGTAACCCGAATTGGTAGTAAGACGCGATGCTAAATGTGATTATTATTATTATTATTATTATTATTATTATTATTATTATTATTATTATTATTAAGAAGAAGAAGAAGAAGAAGAAGAAGAAGACCCGCACCTTTGGGCACGCTGATGAAGGTGCCAGTCTCGTTCTTGTCTGATATACCAGTGACGGGAGTAAGGGTCTCATATCCTAGTGCTATCGCATTAGACTAGTCTGCCGATGACGAGGAGATTGTGGTTCGATCCCCGTTGGATGCACTGAGGGTGGTTTTTCCTAAAGGGTTTCCCACTCTCCACACAAATGCGGGCACAGTGCCTCTATATTTAACCTTTCTTATCTCTAGCCAATTACCGTAATTATTACATAAGCATATAACCCGGAGGGGCAGTAAGATTTGGTGGTATGGAAATTAAAAGAATATGACTTACTAGCTTTATGATTCTACGTACAATTAGTGCCCCAAACATAAATTTCACAAACGATGCATTTTTAGACCGTACCGGGAATCAAACCCGGGACCCTTAATTCAAACTATCTTCCATTCTAATACTACCTATATACGACTAAACATTTACTATGAATAATTATCTGGTACTAACAGCTGTGTGTTAAGTTTTGTTTAGGCTCTTGAATAAAGTAAAATATACCAGGTCTCAGGATAACATTATTCATCCCAAATATATGTTGTTTTTTTTTGACTAAATATATTGGTTAATATTAAACATATAGACCTACTGTGTATGTATCTGAATTTTTATATACATATATAAACATGAAAATTTAGTAAAATATGGATTTGTGTTCAGTAAAACCCTAATGGGATTTAAAAAAAAATGTAAATATGGAAATATAACGTAGAACATCACAAATAAATAAGACTGAGCTGTGTACTAATATCCGAGTGTTATGCTTTACACGTCTCGGTAGCACCGGTACATCCACCATTACAAGTAATAACTTCCGTAATATAATTTGTTTTTTTTTGTTATTGATGGTCCAGGACATCGAAATAAATAATTTGGGTGGGTGAGTATGTGCGGTACACACATCAAGTTGGCTAGGATTGATGCGTGTGTTACATTATTTGAAGTAGAGTTGGACACATCCTAAAAAAAAAATCAATGCATGTATAATTTCATGGGCGTATGTGGCCAACAAGAAAGATAGGGAGGGAGGGGAGGGGGGATGAACCCATCAAAAAATATATGTGCTGAATAAATCAGGCCCTCACTTATTAATATTTTTTTGTCATTAGCCTGTATGGATGAAACATACGAAATGCTTTAGTGCAATTTGGTTTTCCTCATTTTGTTTTGTTTCAACTGTCTGTCATTCCACCCATCTTTTCATTTTATGCCCTCTTTCCTTCAATCCAAACTTTAGTTTTATGCCATTCTTTTCCTCGAGTAACCTCCTCTTCCATTTCTTTCTATCTCTCCACCTTCCGTTTCATGCCTTTCCTTCTATCCACCCGCTTTCTGTCTCATGTCTCTCTTTCCCTCGTTCCTACGAAGAAATGCGCTTGCCACATGATAAACCCAGCACGAGTCTTAAAGAGCCTAAGTTAATTCTGACCACTCCAACAAATAATTCACTGATGGTGTGAACGTTTGACCATTTAATCGAGTATTAAATTCCTTGAAGTGCTGTTTTGTTTTGAAATTATTTGTACAACGTTAGATTATCGGAAGACTTTGATTTTTTTTTCCAGCACTTATTTTGATTTGTCTAAATTCTTTACTGGTGTGCTTCGCAATACGGTTCCAAACAACTTAGTGAAGATGCTAGAAATTATTATTATTATTATTATTATTATTATTATTATTATTATTATTATTAGCACCGCATTTTACTACCCGTTCGGGTTATACGCACTTACGCTAATGTGAAATGGTAGGGTGATTGTGAGATGAAATGGAGAACCTACAGTTTAACGTGGAATCCGAACCACGGTGGAGGCCTGGCATTCCTCACATTCACAAGATGTCTTGTCAGAGGTGAAGGAAGGGTTTGGTAATCGGATAAATCTTTTCCGGGACCGAGGATTGAACCCCGGCCGGCAGCATAGAAGTCTGACACCTTACCCCTGGACCACCAGGCTACCGACGAGAAATTATTTTACCTATATTTTAAAGAGAAAACATTTTTTGTAAGTGAAGAGAGAGCAGGAAAACAAAAGTGATAATATTACAGAAGTCAGAACAGAACTACCATTGCGACAGGTAGAAGCTCGAAAATAAATATCCTCTTCAACGGCGACCAAGTGTAATGGGGTTCTATAGGTTCAGATCACTCGGATACCGCTGCGGAGGTTTATTCATTCAAAGTACCTAAATAATTTAGGAGGAGGGGGAGGGTTACACGTTAATAAACGTGAATTTATATATTGTAATCATGTTATTTCCAATGTAGCTTACACCGTTGTGCATGTAGACAAAGGCGTAATTTTCTTGATATAGCAGTGACAAAAAGTTCGGGGTTCAAACTCCATCCGGATTTACAGAAGTTCTCCCCCTCCCCTAAACGGTTTCCCACTCTTACTGCACGAAAATGGGTCCACCTTTTTTTAAAATCCTATCCTTTTTTCTCTATAACCACTTGAGTGTATATGAGGATATCCTGGATGCTTAGCAAGACGTGAAGCACGACTATAATATCTAAAGTAGATATTTTGATAAACGTAGTTCATTGAACACGTTTTATTTTATTTTTCCATTTTCGAATGAAATCTCTAATCACTTTATTTCGTCGATTCCTATTACAGTTTTGACATTCCTCCCCAATTTATTTAAAAAATTTGAAAAATAGTTCCTAAAGAGAGAAGCATTCACATTAATAGTCTATCCATTAACGTTGATGAATTTCACAGGAAATGACAAGCAAATTGCCGTCGATTGCTCCTGGGGAGAAATTTGACTTCCCTTTCCATTTTACTCTAATCTTCGGATTCCTTTCTCGCACTCTTTCTGATTCTCTTTCGTTCTATATCCCTTTACTCGGCATTTCTTACACATCGGCTTCAACGTTTTTACGTTTGTGAGACTAATAATATTTATATAAGTTATTAAATTTTTCTACTCTATTTCTAAGAAGTCGGTTTGTATTACTTTTAAAATAACTAGCTTGGCTTTATTAGGTAGCGTTAGAAATTTGTTTTAATTAGAAAATTCTAAGAATTTACGTTTATTAAAATAAAATAAAATAAAATAGTTTTAGAATAAACGGCATCCGTAAAAGTAGTTTACTCCATTTTAAAATGGTTTTAGTGTAGCACTTTATTTTAAAGTGGTTTCACTGTAAATTTTCATATTGATTTAAATTGAGAAAAACATCCCCTTTGGGGTTGGTGCACTCTCCCTCTCTTTCGTTCCCCCGCTCTTTTGCTCCCTCTCTCTTCCTCTCTCTCCCTTCCTCTCCCTCTTTCTCCCTCTGTCTCTCTTCCCCTCTCTCCCCCTCTCTCCCCTTCTGTCTCTACCTCTTTTGTTATAGCCTAAATGAACTTAAAACACTAAATTTCAAGTTACAAAATAAAATATAAATTTTAATCTAAATACTTATTGAAAACTAAGATCTAGACACAATAATCAAATGCTATGTCTATGGCACCCACACTAATTATATTAATTACTCAATCTCCTATATATTTTTTTAAATTACGAAAATACCTGAGGTAATTAAGCGTTAGGAGCATTATTACTATAACCCAAAAGTTTCTTTGTTCAATTCCCGTGTCCAGGAGCCATTTTGGAGCCAGGGTTTCACATGCTAGTGAAAAAAAAACGCAATTCGAAAAAATCCAATATGTAAGAAAGCTTTTGTTCGATCTCAAAATCCAAACACCATAGCAAACAAGCTTTCAAAATATATTTTTGAAAAATTTTATCAACTAGGGGGCTCAAAATACTATAATTTTATAACAAATGTTATTACTGTAGTAAGAAAGTGAGTATTAAATATTCATAGCTAAAAAGTAAATTTAAGAAACTCGTACAAGATTAGCACATTTTATGAAACGTTTTGTTTTTTAGTAATATGTTTGTACACACGAACTCTGTTCAATTATAAACATTTCAATGCGTTCTTATGGGGTGACCTAGTGGTATATGGGTAAGGTGTCAGATTTCTGTGTTGGAGGTCCGGGATTCAATCCCCAACCCCGGCACAGATTTATCTGATTACCAAACCCTTCCTTCACCTCTGACAAGACATCTTGTGAATGTGAGGAAAGCCAGGCCTCCACCGTGGTTCGGATCCCATGTTAAACTGTAGGTCCTCCATTTCATCTCACAATCACCCTACCATTACACACTAGCGTAAGTGCGTATAACCCAAACAGGTAGTAGGAAGCAGTGATGATGATGATGATGATAGTAATAATAATAATAAAAATAATAATATCAATGCGTTCCTTGGAGAAGAAAATATTTATTTTATTTTCCCCAATTTTAAAATAGAGTCCTGTTATACTTAAACTATCATGAAACTCACTTCGGTGGCCACATGGTCTAAGGTGCTACTCTTGAAATAGACTAGACTGTTGAAGACTGGGAGATGGCGGCTCTATCTTGTTCGGGTGTACTGAGGATTGTTTTTCCTAAATGTTTTCCCACTCTCTCCAAGGAAATGCGCTACGCTTCCTCTAAATTAACCCTTTTTCATCACGAAATATTATTTTATACTTCTCCTTCACCAAGGATTAGAACCTAAGGGACTCAAAGCCACTACTAGACTCCTGGTAGTGGATTAAGGTGGGAATATAGGGAACGCTGAAAAAAGTCGGTGTTTTTGCAGTTTTTATAGCAAAACTTTTTTTTGGCCGAAATGAATAAAATATGACTCCAGTACAAGCAAAGTTTAATTTTCTTCACATAGTTGTTGAATGCTCATAGTGGCATTAGGTGACAAACTTTTCAAATGAAGAGAGAAAGTTGTCATTAAATTCCGGGACACTCTTGACAGATATTCAACAACTTATGATAGATATCATGACGGGAAGGTCAACCTCTATGGTCATGGGGTAAAGTGATCACCTCGGGAACCGATGTTCGTGGCCTCAAACCCAGCTGGGGTCGACGGATTTTTCTTGAGCGATAAAAATCCAATATCCTTTGGAGAGGAAGTAACCCATCTTGACAAACTAGGCCCACGAAAGGGGTGTGACATTAGAAAAATAAACTATGTCAAGAAACTTTGGTCTATTTTTATGTTATGTTAATGTCTGTGTTTTTATTTGAAAATTATTTTATTTCGTTTGACCAAAAACATGGTTTGGTATAAAAACTTCGAAAATACTGCCCTTAACTCGTGATCACTACATTCACACCTTAAGGGTACTTGCTACTTGAAGGTCAATATCCTTCAACGCCGGTATTTCTTATTTTATTGGCAGATCCGAAGATTTAAAACCACTAAATCCTCAATTATCTTCATTTTTTTTGTTGTGACAAAATTAAAAATTAAATCTATTTCTTAAAGGAAGTCTAGGTCTACATATCTACTCTTTACTTTAATCTAAGAACTGCAACACTTCATGAACTTCATGAAAATGAGCTAAATTCTACTTTTATGGGTTTTTCAAATGATAAAACTTAGAATGAACGTTTATTTTACTATTTTATAAATATTTTTTTAGCAGCACATCTTATTACCCGTTCGGGTCATATGCTTTCTATTTATTAACTAGGACTTATTATATCATTACTTTTATTAGAGATTATATTATTATTATTATTGAAGTTTATAGGCCCATCGACATAGTAAGGTCATTAGGGCCTTACTTATTTTATCAACTCACGACTTTTGAAAGACTAGATTAACTCTATAAAATACACAACAGCCACCACCTTGACCATCAACCAATCACTATTTCAGGGGAACACCTCATTTCCACCAATGATACGTTCAGCTTCAAGTTCTAGGTTAAATATTGTTCCGGTACAAAGGTGTTGTTCTTCCATCCCCCCTATCCCCTCCCAATCTCCAAGGTTGCTGAGTTATACGCACTTTAATTGAACTAATTAAGTATGGAGGAGGAAAGTACAATTTGGAGATAACTTACCTACATGTACGTAGGAGTGTGGCAAACTATATATAAAAACACTCTTGGTAGTTCTGTCTGGGATTAGAACACTGACCTTCCCGTCACTGGTAGACTAGACGAGCCTGGTATTTAGTCTGCAGGCCCACCGATGCGTATCTTTAATTTAATTTAAAACATGCTCACATTGGCGCACAGCTTGCAAACGATTTAACCTAGGACAGCCTACGTATTAATTAATATCCCCTTTTAAATTCAGATATATGAATGTATAGATAGGAATATTATCCTAAATAGAAATAATGCAAATTTGGTCCCCCCTGGGATTGAATCCCGGTTCTGTAGAGTTAGGTTAGCCTCCTCCACCAACTCACCAAAACAAATTTGTATGCGTTATTATTACTACTACTACGTAAACACCGCAATTAATAACAGCTTAGATTAAGGAATTAAAGATAAGAAAGGTAGTGAAGAAATGCACCAATATTAGTTTGATTAAATTGTAGGAAAATCACATATGAAGCACCCACCATTCTCTGAACCTGGCTGAGATTCGAACATTGACCTCCGTGTCAACAGCAATATAGTAGATTACGAGAATGACACCTTACACCATATGACCATCAATACTGTTGTCTTTTTATCAACTGCTTTTAAGATGTATTTTCTAATTAGAGATTTCGTTTATTCATGTAATGTGTTTGGACTAGCCGATAAATCCTCATTTATAAATGGAATTCATCTTTTAAATAAGTGTTTTGTTGTTGTGCTTTCAGGTGAGTGAACGCAGTGTGTAAAGCAAGCAGAGATATCAGTATTGAGGTCTGCCAGTTCCCCGTTCCCTCTTAAAACAGTAGTCAGACAACCAGGTGAGTAGAAACTAAAGAGGTCAGATGGAGAATGTTCCGTTTTTGAAAATTCCAAACTATTTTTTTTTCCTGAAGAATTTAAATTATATTTTCCTGAAAAGAAAATGCCAGCTATTTAATCGGAACAAATGCCATCACACTAGCGAGAGTTTAGTTTATCCTAAGGACCTTGACACCATAAACATTTCCAAATGATTTTTAAGATAACTGTAATCGTTGATACTGTTTGTTATCTTACACTCACGTATCAATTCTAGCGCTTGGTGGTTGAATGTGTCACTAAAGTCAAGCATGCTGTATTATTATTAGCACCGTGTTTTACTACCCGTTCGGGTTATACGCACTTACGCTAATGTGTAATGGTAGGGTGACTGTGAGATGAAATGGAGGACCTACAGTCTAACGTGGAATCCGAACCACGGTGGAGACCTGGCATTCCCCACATTCACAAGATGTCTTGTCAGAGGTGAAGGAAGGGTTTGGTAGTCAGATAAATCTGTGCCGGGACCGAGGATTGAACCCCGGAACACCAGCACCGAAGTCTGACACCTTACCCCTAGACCACCAGATCACCGCGCAGCATGCTGTAGACCATCCATGTTAATATCAAAGTTTATATGAATACATCCTCTTGGGATACAATGATCTGAAAATTTTACCAAAAAATGTCCATCTATAATTACCATCCTTTATTTGTTTGGATTTTATATTCATTATATCACCAATAATATAATTTAAATAATTTTCTAACAATTTGTGGCCTTACCCCTCTCACCGTTAACCAATTATTCTCCAACACATTATTTGATGGCTTTACATATATAGCTAGGCTATGTACGGTAATTGACTGAGCGAAGCTAAGATTCAGTTTTAGCTCGACAGTTTGGCATTTAGTCTGTATGTCTGTCTCACGACTACTGCCAGATTCGTGGACCAACTTTAAAGAAATTTGGTAGTAGCATTATTTGAACCTAGGACAAATTAATATAATATTTAGCACCGCATCTTACCACCCGTTCGGTTTATACGCTTTAAGTACTAATTACTCTAATGGATTAGGAATTTGGAAGGTTGAATTAGAGGAAGTGAACCCGCATTTGCGTGGATGGAGAGTGACACATTCACAAGATGTCTTGTCAGAGGTGAAGGAAGGGTTTGGTAGTCAGATAAATCTGTGCCGGGACCGAGGATTGAACCCCGGAACACCAGCACCGAAGTCTGACACCTTACCCCTAGACCACCAGATCACCGCGCAGCATGCTGTAGACCATCCATGTTAATATCAAAGTTTATATGAATACATCCTCTTGGGATACAATGATCTGAAAATTTTACCAAAAAATGTCCATCTATAATTACCATCCTTTATTTGTTTGGATTTTATATTCATTATATCACCAATAATATAATTTAAATAATTTTCTAACAATTTGTGGCCTTACCCCTCTCACCGTTAACCAATTATTCTCCAACACATTATTTGATGGCTTTACATATATAGCTAGGCTATGTACGGTAATTGACTGAGCGAAGCTAAGATTCAGTTTTAGCTCGACAGTTTGGCATTTAGTCTGTATGTCTGTCTCACGACTACTGCCAGATTCGTGGACCAACTTTAAAGAAATTTGGTAGTAGCATTATTTGAACCTAGGACAAATTAATATAATATTTAGCACCGCATCTTACCACCCGTTCGGTTTATACGCTTTAAGTACTAATTACTCTAATGGATTAGGAATTTGGAAGGTTGAATTAGAGGAAGTGAACCCGCATTTGCGTGGATGGAGAGTGGAAAACCATTTAGGGAAAACCACCCCCAGTTCACCCGACCGAGATTCGAACCTCGATCTCCCCATCCTCAGCAGCCGCCTAGGACAAAGGACTTGGGTTTTTTATATATAAAATGACAGACTTTTGAAACTACATAAATCATGGTTATTCTTTGTGAATATGTAATATTGAATATAATATTCATTTGTTTTCTGTCTAACTTCCAAGGAGAACGTATTTATACTGAAATGAGCGAGCTCTACTGTTCACAGAATCACTAGAAGCTCCAGGTTCTAACTCCTACAATACAGGCCCTTCACCTGTTCCGGAGAATTTTCAGTTACATTGGAAACCAGTTTGTTCATTTTGACCAAACGAGAGGCTCAATTGACCGCATTTTGAGAAACCTTGTCCTAAAGAGGAGTTTGAACAATGTTTTAGAGTAAATTACGATTTCTCACTAACACCAGTGGGCATGTTGTCAAATGCATCAGTCTAGTCCACCTGGTTAGTAAGTAGGAAACCAAGAGTTTGTGGTTCGAATCTTGGACTGGTGCACTGGGTGTGGGCTTGCTCATTCTTTCTACACGCCTATTTTGTTGAGTTTTCCCTTTACATCCCTATCACATAGACTTAGTCATTAATAGCTGTGGTGTTTAAACGTGCTAAAAATCTTCATTTTATTATAAACACAAGCACCAAACCTAGGGCGTAAGTTTACAATTTTGTGAAAAACAAGTTCATAAGGTCACTTTCTGCCCTACTTGGTATGGATTCCTGGAGCTGCTGGGTGAATGCGAACATACTTTGCAAAAAGGGGCTGGACTTGTTCTTGGTGATTGGAACATTCATTATTATTTTATTTATTTGAGGTATTTAACGTGCATTTACCAACCCGATTGATTTTATCAACACACGAGCATTTCTATGGGCGAGAACGAAAGGGTCTACCAATTTTAACGGAAAGGTATTTTCACATACCTTCCAGAGCTCTTTTGCATGCCACAACCAACATGGGACCGACGACTTTACCTCCCCTCCGAAGGAAGTTGTGCTACGGATTTTCACCGCTCAAGAACAACCAGTTGATCCCGTCTGGTTATGAACCCACCAACATTAGGTCCTAAGGCTAGCACTTTACCCCTAGACCATCAAGGCCCACAGGGTACTAGGATTATGTACCTTATAATACAGAACCATATTGTAAAAAGACAAGGCTGACGGCTACCTTTCTGGGTAAACTTAAGTTTATTTCCTTATATTTATAATTTATTCTCTACTTACTAAAATTTTACTAAACATATTATTGAAAGGAGTGAGCGTAAATTGCTTTGCCAGGATACTAAGAGGAGCGCTTCTAAAAAAGAATTCAAGCGTGCTAATGACATCGGCTCAAAATTAATAGACGCGAAATGAAAGATGGCACGGACATTGAGATTTACGGGCTCTAAATTTGTATTCATACATTCATTTTCTTATAGATTCAAGAACAATAACTATTTACTATCCATTCAGTTCTCTAGTTGGAAATTTAACTGAGAATTTTAAATTAGGAGCCAAGGACGTCGGTAAATTCGGCGGCCTTTGGGGCCAAGGGGTGATTCTTTGAAATAGTTTATTTATATAGTTATTTAACAGTCGCTGCTACCGGCATAGGACACGTAGATTTGGTTTGCTGGTGATGGGAAAGTCAGGCTATGAATCCCGGCTGGGTGTTGGGCGTGTGTTTTGTTCCCAAGTCGTTTTTCCCTCTCCCTCCATACAAATGGAGTTACATTTCCTCCAATTATATCTTACTCATTATTAACCCTTTTTTATGGTGGGTAACATATAAGGAGTTAATACTCGTTGCTAAAGATAGTTACTAACAATAAAGAGGGGAAATTTTGGCCATTGATATATCTTCAAAGTAATATCAAGCTGGGTTAAAAAGTAATCATGCGTTAACCAAGCTAACTTTTTCATATAATTAGGTCCACTCAGATCCAAACAATTATTACTGTCACCCGAATATGCGAGTCTAACTCGGGTACTTTGGCTTGGTGTAACTTTGCCCATTGTCATAAATCACTCGCTAAGGGAGAACTAAATATGGACATGTGTGATCCTTAGCCTACTCATAGCTATCAGAAACACAGCCACAATGACTCGTAGTTATCTTTATTTTCTGATAAATTATACAAGATATTTCTAGAGGCATAGGACGGAACTGAAGTGTTCCGTGTTGGAGCATTGGTACGCTAAGCTAAAAGTTACGGCTTCGATTCTCATTTTATAACGCTATTTTTCAAAATATATTTGGAAATTATTATTAGTGCATAGTGACACTCATACGTTAAATCTAATATAGTATTAAACACTATCTTCAACTTAAATGTAGTTTCTACAAATTTTACTTTCAAGATAACTATAAGGTGACCTGGCGGTCTAGGGGTAAGGTGTCAGACTTCTGTACTGGCGGCCGGGGTTCAATCCTCGGTCCCGGCAATGATTTATCTGATTACCAAACCCTTCCTTCACCTCTGACAAGACATCTTGTGAATGTGGGGAATGCCAGGCCTCCACCGTGGTTCGGATNTGATTACCAAACCCTTCCTTCACCTCTGACAAGACATCTTGTGAATGTGGGGAATGCCAGGACCCCACCGTGGTTCGGATTCCACGTTAAACTGTAGGTCCTCCATTTCATCTCACAATCACCCTACCATTACACATTAGCGTAAGTGCGTATAACCCGAACGGGTAGTAAGACGCGGTCCTAATAATAATAATAATAATAATAATAATAATAATAATAATAAAGATAACTATATAATTTGTTTTCATTTTAATAGCAATCATAACATCAATTATCATAATAGTTTTAAAACAAAGCTTGACTAAAGAATTGTGATACAGTATCGCTCTTGGTTTATATAAATGTATTGTGCAGTGTTTAGATTTATTTTTGGGCTGTAGCTTTCAAACGATAGTTATGATCATTATTTTGTAACAATAAAAACAACATAAAATATAGCGTTTACGATCATAAATTCATTGCGTGAATGTAATTTCCAAGCCGCATCATTCATGGCCATCTCTAAAAGAGGAATTTGTTAGGTACAGTCTCCTCCAAATATAGAGATGCACTGTCGACTTTTTAATCCTTGCCCAAAAAAATTATGGCATTTGAATAATGAGAAGAGTCTTGTTTTCTAAAGATTGTTCATTGAGATTATTCCAGTTTTACACTTATAAAACCCGTGCTGTTGGGAACGTTGGCAAATACATTTGTCTTGTCTGATCTTGTTTGTCAGTGTAGTTGAGATTGAATTTTAGATCTTGGCTTTTGGATTGTATTTTTTTTTAAATGGTAACTTCCCAATTTCTCTCATGCAAACTTGACTTCCTCATCCCAACCCCATTATTTAAATACACAGATTACCTGGATGGGTAATAAGATGAGCTGGAACTACCCTTAAAATATATCTACAAAAATTCAGAATATACTCTCTTGATAAATGTTAATATATTTATCAAGCAGCTGTTGAAAGTGAAGTTTATAAAATCATTGAAATTAGACCTAGTAATTTTTTTAAATGCCACTTAAGTGTAAATTATTATTAATGAGCAAATGATTAGTCTCGTTCTTAAAAACATGTTTTAATACACTTGTATATTGAATATGACTGACAATGTTATCGTATGGCATTGTTTAGCTATTTGTTGAAATCCCTACATATAAGGGAGTGTAAAACTGCTGTATTTTCAGCCCCCCCCCCTTCCCACACACAAACACACACACACACTTCAAAGTATAAGACAATGATGGTTTTGTGCACGCACAGCATCTTTTTACTCTACCAGCCATAAACATATTTACACTAATGTGGTAGATAAGATAGAGGCGGAGTTTAAACCAAATGCACCCTCATTTTCATGGAGGGAAAGTGGAAACCCTTTTAGGGAAAACACCCTCATTAAAACCGGCTGAGAATTTAACCCTATTGATGTGGGTTTTAAGCCATTTTAATTTAAAGTTATTCTTAATAAGTACATTTAATTAAGTATTTATTATATGATTTATTCTAATTTAGTTGCTGCACTGATAAAAGTACACCACCTATCTCTACATTGATTTAGTTCTCTCCAGTTAACCTCATTATTCACATAAAAATACTTTTTTATGTATCTGGCTTTTAAATGGTATCTGATTTTTGATGATATGAAAGTGAATGTTTTAATCCAAGCAATTAACGTGGAATTATATAAACACACATATAATACCGATACACGACCTTCAAACTAACTTTTCTTAGGACAGGCCTCATAGACTACATAGGCCTCCATCGACTGGCTTAGTACCAGGAAAACCAATATTTGGCTAATAGGTTCAACCCATACAGTGAAACTAAATTATTTGAGTTGCCTGTACCTAGGATTGAACAAGCGTCCCCAAGGTATGAATTTGAACTTTTCAAACGCAGTTTGTCCAACACCTTAGCTCAGTTGGTATTGCGTCTGATTTCTAATCTAAGGTTCTCAGGGTCGTTTCCCGGCGTGATTTTTGTTTCTGTGAGATTAGAATTTCCCTTCTTTCGGTGATAAATTAACAGCCAGGGTATTGGTACTAAATTTAAATTATTTTGTAAGTTATGTGCTGATACTGTAAGTCACATTAAATATCCCTAATTAGTTTGGGTTTAAGCACACTGCCGCGGTTGCTGCATTCTCCTAACTTCGAGCCCTGCCTGTATGATCAGGAACGCATTTCGTCAAATAGTTCCACTATTTTTTGGGTCCCCTGTGGCCTACTAGAAGGGGTTCTTACACGGACCTCCTTGTATACGTTTTATCCTGGTAGATACTTATCTCTTGTGTACAATAAATTATTGTTTTGTTCCCTTTTGTAATATTAACGTCGTGTTGTTCGTCTTTTTATTCCATTCTCTTCCTCTTCTAGTTTTTTTCCACCGGCAGATGTTGGTAGGCACCGCGCCACCTTCAGCCTAATTTCTTAACGGTGGCGTCCGTGCGGCGTTGCCGGATCGTTTCTTATCAGAGTTAATAAATGCCACAAGTTGACCCGTTGTTGACCCCTTCATTTAATAACTTACTTCCTTTTATCATAAACAACGCTAAAGCACTTCCGCTGAAATAGTTCCGAGCTTAAAGCAAGAATTTTGTTGGTACATACATAATTATATTTACTATATCAGACTTGTGTACCCTCTTTTATTTGTTCAGGGCAGTGCCACCCTTAGCAGACACGGATCCCTAGACAAACTTTGTTTGCAACACCCCCAGCTATCTACTTCATCCCTTTTCCCATTTTTTTTATAAAACATAATATTTGTTTAATGTTGTTACAATAGTTTGCACCTATGTACCAATGTTTAGCAGTATAAGATATTAGGAAATGTTCTAAAAGTAATAATTAATGCTAGAAGACATGTTTTTATATATTTAAGTGTTGATTTAACCCCAACCATTAGTTTGGTTTTCTTCCCCAACGAAATTTATATGTATAAAAAACAACTGTGCCAAATTTGAATTAAATCAGTTAATGTGTTTGAAAGTTATCGAGAGACATATTCACCACAAACAAACTAATGCAGATCGGTGTAATTAAAACTGTGAGCTCAAATCACTCGTTCATTAAATCAAACCACTTTGACAATATTTGATAGATCGCCTAGAGAGCACACAAGCAAACATTTCCCACCCTACAAGTGTGGAGTGCCTCATATCGTGAGGCTTTGTGCGGGCTTATCGTTTGCACAGCCCTAGTTCAGGGTTGTATTCCTGGTGGAGTTTAATTTTTTGATTAATAGTCAAGAAAACATTACTCTTAATTAATCCTTGAAGTAATACATACATAAAAATGTCAACTATATTAATGTTATATTTTTGTAATGGCGTGACTACATACACACTTGTATTTTAATCTGTATCTCACACGGGTGACACGTGGTCCAATCAATCAGTCTCACAATGATTGGGTTTTCAGTAATGTGAATATAAGGCTAGTAGCCGATCTCAAAAGGGCGCCCTAAGGTGATCTTACTCCATGCTCATCCCCTCTACAGCTATTAGGAGATGCATTTCCTCTTTATTACCCTTATCATTCCTACCACTTAAATACGCACTTCAGCAGAGAAGCTTGGTTTTCAGTTTTAGTTAGGATAGAAATTAATTTGAAATTGATTTTTAAAATAAACAATTACTCACGTTGTTAAAATATCATATTGTTTATAAAATTACTTTGAAATAAATAATGCTAGTCTCTAAAGTAAGATTATTTTACCGTCCACAATTTTTATAAACTCGATTTTCGGTATTTTATTACAACATTGAAACCCGCTCCAGTGGTTATATCAGCTAGGATATCACTCTCGCAGTATACTGAATTTTCGATGATGAGTGGATTAGGGCTCGAATCCCGGTTGGGAGTATTGAGAATATTTATTCCTAAAAGATTCCTCACTTTTACTTCATTGGAATGCGGGTACATGTACTTTTATTCTACCTTCCTCCTTTCCACCCCAGTAGTGCAAATATACGTATAGTCTATATGGGTAGTATGAAATATAGCCTTTCCACCTTTAAGAAAAATTAAAATCCCCCTTTAGGAATGGAAAAGCTCTTTAAAGTAAGCCTTTAGTAGCCAATGATAAGGCATTTGACAGATTTCCACAGATGTATGTGCTGGCGTAAAGTGCTATTTAATTTTATTTTTTGTAGTAATGTTTGCAACAATTTATTTAAAATGATTTACTTAGTGAGAAGTATTCATATTTAATCAAATTAAAAATAAATCTTCTCCGTTATGTAGGGCTATATGTAAGGTTACGCCTATTTATATTTAATCATTACCGAAGAGATGTAATCATAACTCATTTCAGTTAGCTCTTCGGTACCTTATTTGCAAATTAACATCTTTTTAAATCTGGTTTTTATTAATTATAAATTACCATATTCATATAGACTAGCGGTTAACAAACTGTGGTACGTACAGTTATTAGTAGTGGTTGAATTAATAGTTCCAGCCCACTTTCTCTCATAAGGTTTAACATTGATCCTCACCACACCCCGTGTAGTGATTGATCCTCACCGCACTCCGTGTAAGGAGGATCATTTTTTCCTGGATGTCCGAGGCTAGTGTCTCCTGGTGGCGAGCCTTGGGAACTCAGTCACTCAGATTGTTGACGTTTGGATGTGTGGGACCGGTGGTGTTGGGTGTGTTGTGTAGTTGGTCAAATAGACCAACCATGGTGACTAGATAACTTTGCTATGTAGTTTATTCCTTTGGACTACGGAACAATGGTACATGAAGAATAAATGTGAGATAAATATTGTTGGTGGGTAGATACAGTTAATTTACAATATCCATCCCAGTCACAGTAGTGGTATTGGCCCGGTAGTACAGAGCTCTCATTGGCCGAAATTGGTCACATGACTACGGCTCCTCGCTCTCTGATTGGCTGCTATAAATGGTCTCCTTCCCTCCACCACCTGACCTACTTTCCACATCCGTTTGATTCCCCCCTCCTCCCGCCCCTCTTATCCCCTCAACCTATCACCCTCTCGACTACCAACCCCGGACATGTTGGTTCTTGATGATTAATTATTAATGATTGTTAATTGATTTTTGCTAATTAATTAATTATTGGCTAGGTTTTGGGTGTTGGAGTTTTATTCATTGATTTGTTTATTAGAACCTCGTGCTATGGCTGTCTTATGTTGAATGAACATTGGTTCCTCCGTCACAAGGCCCTGTCGGACTGTACCGGAAGGAACCTCTCTTGACGACCGTTTAATTATTAATGATTGTTAATTAATGATTGCTAATTAATTATTGGTTAGGATTGATGTGTTGGAGATTCATTCATTGATTAGGGCGTTGTAGTATATTTAGGACCTCGCGCTATGGCTTTCGGGGGTAGAATGAACATTGGCTCCTCCGTCACCATGGACGGTCCCGGGACAAGCAGCACGAACCTCGCGCTATGGCTGTCGGGGGAAAGTGTGATAAATGGTTCCCCCCGCCTTTCAATACCCCCCTCCTTAGAGGTATGTGTCACAACCCTGGCGCCAGTCTGTCAGCCTGACAAGACGAGTTGAGACAAGAATAGATATTTAGGTCATTGATCCTGGCAACGAGTTTTCCCTGGCGTTAAATTGATGGCTCACGAGGCAAGAATAGATCGTGAACTAGGTCAGTGTGTTGCAGCCCCTTGAGTTTTCCCTGGCGCCAGTATGTCGGTCCTACAAGTCAAAAATATATATTGAGGTCATTGAACCGATCAACGGGTTTTCCCTGACGACAGGTTGGTGGGCAGACAAGACAAGTTGGGACTCGTAAGGGAAAAACAGTAAATAAAACACAGATATTACAAATATACATTTATTTAATAAACATCACAATTATACATTTTTACAGGAATGTCTCATATATTCGTTCATACGTTTTTCAACAGTGTCTTTTAAATGCGTTAGTAAAATTAATTTTAGTTCACAATCCAGCATGTAATAGTCCAAACCGACGACTTGACGTGTTTAATAGGTAGCACTGATAAGATCCAGGTTTTTTATGGGCGTTTCAACCGTAGGCTGTTCTAGGTTACATCCGCTGATTCTGTTAGCGTGTCCATACATCCACGACGAGCGTGTTGATCAAATCGTTGCAATAGCGGGCGATGGGTGTCGATGACGTGTCCCGTCGTTCTACGGTGACGTCGATGAGGTCCCACACCTCACAAAGCAGTAAAAGCAGTATAAGTATAAGTATAATATGCGTATAAATGGCAGATGTAACTTTATACGAGGTGGAAAACCATAAATGTCAAAGTATTCTCCCGCGCCGTTCTTGTCGATAAAGATGGCGACCAAATGAGTCCCAGGCTTGGTGTGCGGATAAGTGTTGATGACTAGAGCGGCATGTCGTGCCATTCTTGCGGGTAGTTGATCAGCAGGGAAAACACCCAACCGTACAGAACGGAGCCACGGGCTGGTTTTCAGCGCACGTCTTATGGTGTGCGTGTCCATCTTCAATCATCCAATCTCAAAGTTCCCAGACGATAGAAGCCGAACAGAAATTCCATACAGAACTATGTGCCATGCCTATGGTGCGGCCCAATTTAAGAGTTTTCAGTGACGAATAACCTCTATCGTACAGATCTACGAAGGGTGTAGATGTGTAGTTGAATAGAAACTTTTCTTATCTGCCCCCTTGACGTAGACGGTTTATGCACGCGTTGTGGCACGGGAGATGAGTGATTCGATCAGGATGTAATTCACATCATCGCTATCTCAGGTGATACCGTGAAAAATGTTGACTATATAGTCGTCTTTATTTTTGGCATAGGTAGAAATTTCCTCGATAGCGTATAAGGGTTTTAACACCCAATGCTGAAAGAATGTGCTACATACAGTTAAACACTCAGTTCCTTGATGATAAATTCTTTGTTGTCGTCGATGAAGCTCTGGAAATCCACAATGACGTCCATGGCTTAAATGAGGGGGTAAGGCTTGGCAAGACGTTTATATTAACTTCCATAATCGGTCATGACTTTTCTGTCCTTGTCAATGGTGATGATGTTGTCAATTTCCCCGTACACGATACAATTGACGGTTTCGGTGAGAGCTCTGGTGAAGCTCACTTCGATGCTCAGACAACTGTGCCTCGTCAAATTTTAATGCGATGTCATGTGGGCTGACAGATTAGGTGTGAGAGCGAAAGCCATGAGATGATATCCTTGGGGAAGGCTTCTCGTGTGATGTCACTACCTTCGTTCATGAAATGAATACCAGTTACAGAAAACGGTCTGTGGTAGGACTTGACATAGCGTTCGTTTGAAAAATCTGGCTCTAACGGTTTCAACGGCACTTTTTCGCCGTCCACGTACAGTGAGAAATGGTTCATACCGTAGATATGAAAGTTGAACGGGTTCTTGATGGCGTCTCCGTTGAACGCGGCGTTTGATACAAATCCCACGATGCATCGTTTGGGTAACTGTATGGTGAATACGTTGTCCAGTGATTTCCCTTACACGCCTTTAGGTATAGTGAGTGTTTTTACTTACACGGGTGATGGGATACTTTGCGGGACTGACGTATAATACTTTGGCATGTGCCAACAGTATAAAAGGTGCTACTTTGACACGTCGCACTAGAAGGCCATCTTCAGTGATGTGAACGTTAAAGTGAGGGAGTTCAGGGACCGCCATAAAACTAAGCCCGTCACAGGAACGAACCAACTTGACTCTGAGTTCGGTGCCATTCAAAAGATATTTCTCCTGGTTAAACACGTCACCGTGTAGATACCCCAAGAGATCCACCGTCTTACTTTTTGTGGTGAGAATGTGACGGGTCTCAAATCCCTTGTTGTTGGCGTTAGCCTCCTCAAAGGTTCCGGGACTGTCTGCGAACCACAGACCGCAAGTCAAATGCGTTCTTTTGGCTTCACTGTTGTAATTGAGCATCGTGTAAATGTACGAACTATAGGCATACGGGTTGCTAGGCGGTGAGACTAGTTTTTGGTTTATAAACACATCCACCTGCGTGAATAGCGAATGCACTCAGTTGTTGACCGGAGCGATCTGATCCACCTCTATGAAAGCGCCACCATCGGGTTTCATGATGGCCGCCCCGAGATAGATCATAGTCTGTGAAAGATCGATATAGAACTCACCTTGTCCAGTAACGGTAAATTCGATGGGTGAACATCGGTGAGGGAAGAGACAGGTTTGTACTGGAGCCATTGCCCACTTTCAAGACTGGTTTGAGTGGGTGTCACGGAAAAGAGATCGAGTTCACTGCTGGCACACTCGCAGGACTGGGGGTGTAGAAACGACTTTTAACTGAAAATATCTTTAGCTTCTTTCTTGACCTTTTTACGTCGGGCAACGACAGAAGACTGACGTCGTTGCTTCTTACGACGCCCTTTATAGCCTGAGCCGGTCATCAGCGTGTTGATCTTCTGTTCAGCCTTGCGTTTCAGTTTTGTTCCAGCCTTGCCGATACGTTGCCGTAGGGCCTCTTTGAAAAGACGCCGTTGATTGGCAACGTCGGAGAGCACTCGATACCCGTGTGAAGCGCCTCTTTTCCAATGGTTTTAACGCCGATTCTCAGCAACGGTACGACGCTTTTGAAAAGGCCGTTGAAAAAACTTCCTATCCCATGCCCTCTTTGATAGGGCACATTGTAGTAGATCGAAGATACTCCTGTTCCAGCCTGGTTTACGCAATATCTTTGGTAGGTACAGTTCATGTTGAGCAGCGTCGAAAATGAAGTTTCACACACACTTTTCCAAACTCGAATGGTACAGGTTCACCCGCGTCGGTTCTTATATTGATTTTAAAGCTTTCAATTTCCCTTCTAAGCACGGGCATGTAGTGTAACGGATCATAGCTAACTGTCTTATGTATGCAGTAGAGATAGTTTATGTTGTTGATACCGACGATACGTAACAGAGGTGCCACAATGTCACGCATGAGCTGAGGCTCGACGATATCCGTGTATATATACATTTGCGAGGGCAGGCCTAGAAGAATGTTGGTGGCGTACAGTGACTTTGGTACTTTGATCAGATTAGTCTGAGGATCGAAACCGAGCTGTAGACTTAGTTGACTTGATAGAGTCAGCAGCTGTATATTTGGTGAAGAATAGATAACGTCCAGTTTTTTGTTGGGGTTTGTGTACTTGAATACAACTCCGGAATTCCCTTTAAACGCCTCTATTTCGTTTAGAGCTTTGATCAATTCATGGATAGTGTTGTAGTTTCCAGGAGGGGTATGATCCTTGAATATTTGTTCCACGCCACTGGCGTCCACCCAATTTTACCATACAATATTTTGACCCTCGGATACGGTGGTGAAATAATACGGATATTGAAATTCAGCCAGAGTGACTTCCCATCTGACTTCGAGTGTAAGACGGTAAGGAAGATAAATGGTGAAATTTGTGAGGGTATTTTTAGGGAAATATCCCATAGAGCTGTCGCTTGGCAAAGTGATGTAATATTGGTCCTCCATGGTAGTGCGCTGACGTAACTGGCGGAAATACATGAATTAAACTTGGTGGGGTAACCTTTCCACTGCACTTAGTACACTTTCTTTCTGGCGCCTTTACTCTCCACACGTAGTATTTTATCAACTTTAAAAGTTTCAGGGAGACGTACGCGTTGCAATTCAGGTTCGTACAACGTCCCCACCACTCGTTGTAGGGGAGGGGGAGCTTAGGAGGAGGGGGAATCAAACGGATGTGGAAAGTAGGTCAGGTGGTGGGGGGAAGGAGGCTATTTATAGCAGCCAATCATAGAGCGAGGAGCCGTAGTCACGTGACCAATTTCGGCCAATGAGAGCTCTGTACTACCGGGCCAATACCACTACTGTGACTGGGATGGATATTGTAAATTAAATGTATCTACCCACCAACAATATTTATCTCACATTTATTCTTCATGTACCATTGTTCCGTAGTCCAAAGGAATAAACTACATAGCAAAGTTATCTAGTCACCATGGTTGGTCTATTTGACCAACTACACAACACACCCAACACCACCGGTCCCACACATCCAAACGTCAACAATCTGAGTGACTGAGTTCCCAAGGCTCGCCACCAGGAGACACTAGCATTGGAAATCCAGGAAAAAATGATCCTCCTTACACGGAGTGCGGTGAGGATCACTACAGGGGGTGCAATGAGGATCAATGTTAAACCTTATGGGAGAAAGTGGGCTGGAACTCTTAATTAAACCACTACTGTTATTATTCCCACTGGTCCGCCTTAAGAAGCCAAACTAAACAAGCAAAGTGAAGTCTTACATAGATAGAGCCTCATCAAATCTTATAAATACATTTGAACTAAGTCTAGCCAAAAGTGAAACCAATTTAAACAGTAGCTGGAGGGGTGGAAACACTGATTCAAACTCAAACAGCCCAGCAGTATGTGGGGCAGCATTCAAAATATACCGAAATAGTAAATATTCAGCATTATAATAGTGGTAATCCAGATTACGGAAATTGATGGGTGGTACTTTATTCAAAATATTTGGGGACCGCTGGTCTAGAATTCTAGACTATATATCTTGCGACTGATTAACCAGTAGGCCTATATGTTAGCAGTTAGGCTGGTGACATACTGACGTTTTGGTCGCTCTAGTTTATTGCATTGTTTCATATGAGAGGGGTCGCTACGTTCCAGAAACGCTCACATCGACGTTTTCAAATTTGTCACAGCGTTCGTGTCCATAGTTTGGCCCTCTCATATGAAACCATGCAACACACTAGAGTGACCTGGTCGCAGTAACCAAAATGCCACCAAAACGTCAGTCTGTCACCGGCCTAAGATGCTCAACAGAATGATCATCGGCGCGTGATTTTCTACAGTTGTTTACTCACCACCAAGTTCTGGTTACACGCCTATCTACAACTACGCTAATTATTTTAGGATTAGAAAGATAATATTTAGAGGAAGTGTATCCGCATTTGCGTGGAGGGAGAATTGAAAACTACTATGGAAAAATCCCTCAGCACACCCGACCAAGATTCAAAGCTCGATATGCCCGTCATCGGCAGTCTAGTCTACTGTGAGAGTAACGCCTTAGACCATATGGCCATAGAAGCGATTAAAAATGTAATAAGGTAAAATGGTTTAAATGGTTTCAAATCGACCGTTTTCTAAGAAAAGCAACGGAAAACCACCCTACGATGGGAAGCTTGTTTTGACCTGCATTACCTACCTAAATAACGCATTATCAGTGGTGGGAGACAGGCTCGTAATAGGTTTGTTTCTTTTTAATTTTAAAATAATACGGTAATATTTTTTCATGTAAATTTTTCTTTTTACTTTAGTTATAGCTTTCAAACATGTGATATAATGGTAATGAATATTAACACACAGGATGCAAGTCTTTGTAATTACGGGAATGCCCATATTGATGAGACCACAATTAAATTAATATAAATTAGTTGAAAAATGACACCTGCACATGGGAATCGAACTTGGAACCTTTGGCTTGGTGCACCAATGCTCTACTACTGAGCTAACTAGGATTTATCTCGTGCTCAGGGTTATTCATTACTCGTAGTTTAAGGCTAAGTCTGTAATGGACGTGTGGAAAATCGTCAGCTATCACAGACTAGCCTTAAGATATGAGTGAAGAATTACCCTGAGCACGGGATCAATCCTGGATATCTAAGTGGGTAGAGCATTAGCGAGCTAATCCAAAGGTTCCCGGATTGTATCCCGTTTTCAGGGATAATTTTTCAGTTAATTTAATGGAATGGTTTTAGTGCTTTGAATTCCACAGTTTTCTCAAGAATATTACAGATTACAGCATTACGATGCGATGCACGTTTATAACTGTGTTACACACTAGCGGCCAGGTCGCGACGGTTCTACCAACAGAGTGAAGGGAGTTTTATGGCACGACGCGCACTAAGCCGCGACAGCCAGTGAGAACACGCGCGGTCAGGTCGCGGCGGTTCTACCAACAGAGTGAAGGGAGTTTTACGGCACGACGCGCACTAAGCTGCGACGGCCAGTGAGAACATGTGCGGCCAGGTCGCGGCGGTTCTACCAACAGAGTGAAGGGAGTTTTATGGCACGACGCGCACTAAGCCGCGACGGCCAGTGAGAACACGCGCGGCCAGGTCGCAGTGGTTCTACCAACAGAGAGCTTGAGCTAGTTCTATCCATTCCACCTCATTACACCCTATTTCTATATTGAGCTAGTTATATCAAGTCCACCTGGTTAGACTCTATCCATATCCTTATCTTGAACTATTTCTATCAAATCCACCTCATTATACCCATTCTAATGTTATCCTCTTATCTGAGTAAAGGTCTTCCCAATGGTCTCTTGCCAACGGTCTTTTTCTATTGGGTTTGCCAGTTAATAACTTGAAATGGGTGACCTGGCGGTCTAGGGGTAAGGTGTCAGCCTTCTGTGCTGGCGGCCGGGGTTCAATCCTCGCTCCCGGCACATATTTATCTGATCACCAAACCCTTACTTCACCTCTGACAAGACATCTTGTGAATGTGGGGAATGCCAGGCCTCCACCATGGTTCGGATTCCACGTTAAACTGTAGGTCCTCCATTTCATCTCACAATCACCCTACCATTACACATTAGCGTAAGTGCGTATAACCCGAACGGGTAGTAAGACACGGTGCTAATAACAATAATTCATAATAATAATAACTTGAACAAGGTTCTAGATTCTCCTGTTCATGCTGCATGTCCTGACAACTGTACACCATGAGACTTGACTATCCTAACAATGGCTTGTGATGAGTACAGGGTATGTAACTCATCATTATGTAACCTCATCTACCCTAAGCCTTTCTCAATGTTTGAATAATGGCCCTGAGTACGGGTATCTCTGAGGTAGTGTTTTGGCGCAACATGTCAAATCTCTGATGTTTTTAGAGACCTTGGTTTGTGGTAGATACATTTATTATATTTTGGTATAAAAAGTCTGGAAATAAAATATTAATTTTTTAGCTAACATATCAACTTTTATTTAAGTGGTATGGAGTAACAAATATAAAAAATTACAGCCAAACAAACCAGAGATAGGAGGTTGAAAATAATGTTTAGTTTGTTAAAATATTGCTTCCTTTTCTTCTTCTTTTGCATCTTTAAATATTTGCCCCTGGGCACATTATGGTCCTTATTATATCCCGCTCAATAACATCTTCTATTTGGTTGAGGTACATAAATGCCCTAGAGAGAGGTTATTGGTTATTGGAACATTAAATCATTAATTCACATTTAAATCAACACAATTTGACCATTGTCCGCATTTAAAAGGACAAGTGGTCAATTTCATTAAAATATTTAGTTTCATTTTATTTTTGCGAATTTATTATTAATTCAAAATTGTTACGATTAATTTTAAGTATGTTTTGATTATAATTTTAAATTTATAACTTAAACTTCGTAAATACACGTTTCGCGAAATTTCTGTGTGTTTACTGATGTTTGATTACCTGGTTTAGCTGGAGTTATTTTATCATTTTAAAATAAATGTTATAATATTTTGAGGCCCCACAATATTTTGTATGATCATAGGAGAAAATTTCACAATAGTGGGACTTCCAAATTGTAGTCAAGCATTTTGACTGAGTGGTTTAATTTGGTCGACCACATGACTGTAAGGACTACAGTTCGGTTCCGGGTGGGGTTAACAAAGATTTAAATAATTTGTATATAAGTTAGTCCTGCTATAAAAATACTAAATATCTAGGAACTAGTACTAGATGTGTTGTACTAAGTGTAGTTCTCAATATTAAGTTAGTTTGTAAGTAATGTGCAAATATAGGCCCCTATATGTATTTAGAAAGTACACGTTAAACACATTTATAGCATTATCACTGCATGGATTAATACCTTATCTCGGTCTGTAGCGTGCATTGTGTTTTTTATGATCTAAGGCTCCATGATTCGAATCTGGGCGAAGGTTGCACATTTATCACTGAAATTATGTTTTTTTTGTCCATTGATTCATAGTTTGGTGTATTTGTTATTATATGTCGCTAATGTCTGTTGAGGTATTAAATGCTGTATTAAAACTTTTTTTTATTATTTTGTGAATTGGTACCTTTGCTAGGCTAGTAAATATCTGGCGCCAAGGCCCGGCTATTACTGTATGTTAATTAGGCAAGACTGACCGGTATTTATTTATGGCTAAGCCGTTCCAATGACCTTGTGGCCAGGGACGTCTTGGTGGTCAAGCGGTTTTAGGCATCAGGCTCAAGATGGGCTGGATTCTCGTCTATGTGGAGGTCTTGGTTCGAATCTCAGCTGAATTTATTGGAGGTTTTTATTCAACGTGTAATTTATCACTGTGGTTTTTCTATCACCTTTCCACCCTAATGCAGGTGTGCTTCTCTAATTTTCCTTAGTCATACCCGCATCAGTGGATACACAATTTAAGTGTACAATAAATTGAATCTGCCTGGCTTGTGATGGAGATGTTGGGATTCGAATCCCTGCCTGTTGTATTAAAGATTCTGGTTTTCCCTAAATAGTTTTTAACATACACACTCTCTCTCTCTCTCTCTCTCTCTCTCTCTCTAAACCCCTCCCCTTACCTCCCTCGCAAATGGCAGTACATATCCTCAAACATTCTACTTTTTTCGTTCCTATCCCATTATAATATTCGTATAGTCTGAACGGGTACTAAGTCTTGACACCTAGATTAAACCATTTGATGTTGAAATAAAAGTTTCAAACTATTGGCTCTTTACCACATCACGTTTTATTTACCCATCCGATCTATACGTATCTGGTATTCAAACCTTGACCTCCCCGTAATTGGTGAGCCATACTAGATGATCCTGACGTTTATTCCGCAAGTTCACCGATGAGGGTGATATATTATGTTAATTAAAGTTTCTGTCATAATAATTTACTATATCTCGTTTTAAGGTTGATTACTCAACGTAAGGGGCGTATCATTTAATTGAGTTAGTATGAGAGTTTCTTTTAATGGTCATGGGCGTGTTTTAAAAATAACACACTTCAAATGTGTTAGTATTCGTACCGACAAGAAACCCTGGTTTCTCACATGCAGATTCTCCGACACACAGTTCGTATTTCCCAAACACCCGGTAGATTTTAATGAAAATACAAAATGGATCTGTTATGTATGAGAATAATAATGACTAGACAGGTTTTCAAGACACATAGAAGGTACCATTAACACCTGGTGCTTTAGTAACCTCTCTTCTAGGATTCAAGAATAAAGCCCAAGCGAAACAAGGCAGTACCTGAAATTACCCCTTCACATCAATTTAATACTCTAATTCATGTGGTTTTAATTGGTATGGCCTGAAACTCTCAACAAAATTGTATTTCAGCACTTTAACTAGCAATCTATTAGAGATGGAATGCTCTAATCCTCAAAACTCTCGAATCCTATCGTATTCAAGAATAGTTAAAATCTAAAAAAAAAAAGTATCTCGACTACAATCATCAAGTACTTGACTAAAATAACAATATTAAGCAATCGGTAAAAGGAATTGAATAGACTTGTGTAGTTGGAAAAATAACAAAATCATAAAAAAAGAACAAAATTGTACTAATTTAATTAATTTACTCAAAAATAAATATTTTTACTTTTAACTAAAATGTGAGGGCTCTAATTTGCATTCAAGATTCGAAAAAAAAGAATCGGGTTAGAGAAATATAGAATTCGCATAGTTTCTATAATATATTGAATTATTTTATTGATATATTATTCTTGACATATAACACCAAACTTTTTTCTAAGGGATTTTTTTGTATCGTACCACTATTGAAAAGTAACTTTTCCGCCAAAAGTCACTACATTTACCCTCATATTTTAATTATAAAAGTTGATTGGTGGGTCAGTATGATAATTTTTAATAAACTCTCGTTACAAAACAAAAATAACACTATAAGGTAGAGGACATGTGTGTTAAGTATGAAAATCTTTAATATTTTAACATTATCACGTCAAGTGGAAAAGCATTTATTTTATTTTTAAATCTTAGAGTAAACTTATGTATACCCACCAGATTTAACCAAATCAAAATGAAATTGAGCGTCCAATCTTCAGGAAACATATTGATGCTGTAGTCAAATTTAAATCTATATCAAAAATTCCGTATTTACCTATTTGAGATTACATACTGTATACTCAAATTTGGATTAAACAACATTCTTTTTTGAAATATATACAATGTTTGTAGAGCCTACTTAGAAAATTACGAGCATCCCAAAGCTTGTAGACTAACTTAACATAGATCTGTCCTGGTGGTCACATGATCTAGGCCATCATAATCTAAATTAACTGGATTACTGGTGATGGAAGAGGTATAAGTTCGAATCTCGGCTGATTGCAATAAATGTTGGTTCACCCCATGTGATTTCACCATGGGATCATTCCATGGCATGTGAGCCACTATTCTAATACTATTGATTCCATGATGAAACTTTCCACAAATTATTCTAAAATATTTTCTTCAGTGAGTAGTAGTTTACCAAACGGCTATCATCTGACATTTTCTTCAGTGGGAATAGTTTACCCAAACCTTTACCTTTTATTTTCACTGTACAATATTTTCTACTTTTATATTACTGCGAAGACCACACTAAATATCCCTGGGACATTTTTTATATAAAAAAAACTAGATGTCAGGATATAACTTTTTTTTTAAATAATATCATTACATAATGTAAAAATCTACAATAATTAGGTATTTATGAACTATTCTTAAAAATATGTAGTTTTATGTATTTATTTTCCTTACAGGCTATTTTGATGTGAGTTTTTCAAAATCAAACTGAATTGTCAATATGCAGAAAGTTTTTTTTTTACATATTTGGAAGTAATATTTATTTCGTCATGTTGTCATCTCGATGTAAATATAGTTTAACAGTTTTATTTGTTATTTTCCGTCATTGTAAAATTATTCCCCTATTTTATTTTTTGAATTTGTTGAGGTGCTAAGAAAGAAGTTGGAAACATTAGTATAACAGTAGTTATATAAAAGCGAGATTTTCTATTTCTCCATCATATTTATTTATTCCTAGTTATATCTCGGTCTCACTTTCTCTTTTATGTTTTTTACTCGATTATAACTTATTTTTCCTGTATTTTAATAAAAATATATTCCTGCATGTCAGGGTTGTTTTTTTTTGTCCAAAGTTTGGTTAAAAGTATAGGACAGAGGACAACGATGTCAACAATATGTAACATTTTCTTTTTAGCTCATTTTTTAAGGAACACGTAGTCCATTCCATCAATCCCAGGGCAGAATTCTAAAGTAGATGGCAGTAGCCTTCGACTATGAATAATTCAACGAACAATATCAAAAACCTGTCGAATGACGATAAAAACCAGTCAAGGAAAAGTTTATTGTGTGTCCTAGATGTTATTTTGTCAAGGATGAAGGGGGAAAAAAATCCGTAAATGTAAAATGAAAATTATATTGATATTTTTGTTTACTAATATCTCATCTCTAAACATGTCAGTCATAATTGACAGCTGTAGCTATCCTCATTGCTGCCGAGTCAGTATTTATTTTTTATTTGCGTTTTACTACCCATCCGGGCTTCACATATTTAATAATACTGATGGTACAGGGATGAGGAAGGCCCACTTTAGAATAAATGTACCTCTATATTATTATTATTAGCACCGCGTCTTACTACCCGTTCGGGTTATACGCACTTACGCTCATGTGTAATGGTAGGGTGATTGTGAGATGAAATGGAGGACCTACAGTTTAACGTGGAATCCGAACCACGGTGGAGGCCTGGCATTCCCCACATTCACAAGATGTCTTGTCAGAGGTGAAGGAAGTGTTTGGTAATCAGATAAATCTGTGCCGCGACCGAGGATTGAACCCCAGCCACCAGCACAGAAGTCTTGACACCTTACCCCTAGACCGCCAGGTCACCTGTGTGTACCTCTATAAACATTAAGCGAAAGTGGGAACTGGGAAACCATTTAATTAAACCCAGCTTCAGTTCACTCAAGCGAGATTCTAACCACCCTCCTTGTCACAAGCAAACTAGACTGTATTGGATTTATGCTTCGTGCAAATAATTGTCATTTAGTATGTGTGTTTCATTTTAAGTTTTTAGGTGACCTGGTGGTCTAGGGGTAAGGTGTCAGACTTCTGTGCTGGTGGCCGGGGTTCAATCCTCGGTCCCGGCACAGATTATATCTGATTACCAAACACTTCCTTCACCTCTGACAAGGCATCTTGTGAATGTGGGGAATGCCAGGCCTCCACCGTGGTTTGGATTCCACATTAAACTGTAGGTCCTCCATTTCATCTCATTATCACCCTACCATTACACATTAGCGTAAGTGCGTATAAGCCGAACGGGTAGTAAGACGCGGCGCTAATAATAATAATAATAATAATAATTTAAGTTTTTAGATTAAATTCATTCACATTATTAATTAAATTCGATCAAAATCGTTTTATTTAAAAAAAATTGTTTCGTCTCTTCCTTGTGTTTTTATTTTATTTATGATCTTTTATAAGTATATTTTTGTGTTTCAAAAATGAATTTTGTTTTTCAATTAATCATGAATTATATAAATAAACTCTATGAATATACAATGTAATATTGACTTTAAAATATTAGAGAGGAAAAAGCACGTCGCATATTTTCGCTAAATTACTACGATACATCAATTCTGTATAACGTTTAATTTTTTTTCCAGTACTGCAATATTTTTTTAATTAATAAATGAATTATTTAGTTAATTGCCATTGTTATTTTTAATTTAAATTGCTTTCCCCTCTTTTTTGACTTTTTTTTTTTAATTATGTAGGAGCGAGAGTCATATTTTCGCCGTAAAAATAATTAAGAGAATTTTGACATGACATTGCTTTCAAGCCTCGAGGCCCCTGTTTACAATGTAACGAGCCCTTACTCATCCATAATATATTGGATTGCGCTCAAATTTAATTACACTCTGAAATGCTATAGGAATAACCTCGATATCGACCAAATAGTAACATGCCAAGCTGCTTTCTCATTGATAGGCTCGTGGCATATGCCTGGTCTGTATTTTATATTTAAATTTTTTGGCTGTCATAAATTAAATATTATGAGATGACGTTTTATAACAGAACCATAATAAAATATTAATGAAGGAAAACTACTGCTCTTCACATAATTATTTGTACAGAAAGTGTTAGGTTTAAGAGTCTATGTAGTAGGTGACCTGGTGGTCTAGGGGTAAGGTGTCAGACTTCTATGCTGGCGGCCGGGGTTCAAACGTCGTTCCCGGCACAGATTTATCTGATTACCAAACCCTTCCTTCACCTCTGACAAGTCATCTTGTGAATGTGGGGAATGCCAGGCCTCCACACAATCACCCTACCACTACACATTAGCGTAAGTGCGTATAACCCGAACGGGTAGTAAGACGCGGTGCTAATAATAATAATAATAAGTCTATGTAAACAACAATATTTGTCCAGTTTATGGATGATTGTAAAAGTCTGGGTTCAAACCTCATCTGCTTGTACTGAGATGTTTTCCACTTTCCTTACAAGAAAATTTGGGTACACTTCCTCTAAATTGTACCTTTATAATAGCATCTTCATTAGTGTAGATATACGAATAGATAGCCTGAATGGGTGGTAATACGCGGTGAAATAAAAAGTTGGTGGAATAACCGGTTAAAT
The DNA here is from genome assembly GCA_901482245.1 of Timema douglasi. Classification (NCBI taxonomy): domain Eukaryota; kingdom Metazoa; phylum Arthropoda; class Insecta; order Phasmatodea; family Timematidae; genus Timema; species Timema douglasi. Next base: position 69,991 of record CABEEJ010000644.1, read on the forward strand.
GCCCCTTATATTTGTTTGCTCAACATGTTGGCTTATTATGAAAGGAACCATTATATAAGCTACTAGACTCTTCCCCCTAACCCCCCCCCCCCCTCCAATTATTATTTTCAACACACATATTGAAGAATCATCATAGATTACCATAAAATATGAGTGACTATCGACATTTTTATGAGGAATAAATTATTATTTTTTAATAAAATATAACCTATGCTACTCGCTGGTGATGCATCTTTATATTGGTGAAACAATTTTTAAAATCGGTCCAGTAGTTTTTGAGTTTATCCATTACAAACAAAAAAGCAAATTTTTCCTCTTTATAATATTAGTGTAGACTAAAACTATTTTGGTAAAAATAATCAAATATAATACTGTATGAAGTATTACGAAAAATAAAGTAATATGTACTAACTGAGGTGCACCAAGCAAGTTATATTATGTGATTAAATAAATATGATAGAATTACAGAAAAATGAAATGCAAACACAAGTAAAAACACTGAAACAATTTTACGTAAACTTAAATATTTCTATGTGACAGGTCATCTTCCTCAGCAAGCCATAGACTTATCTGCATTCATCTTCGGCAAGTAGTTGTAGACTTCACTACAATCATCCTCAGTAAGTCTTTGTACAATCATCCTCAGTAAGTCTTTGTACAATCATCCTCAGTAAGTCTTTGTACAATCATCCTCAATAAGTCTTTGTACAATCATCCTCAATAAGTCTTTGTACAATCATCCTCAATAAGTATTTGTACAATCATCCTCAGTAAGTCTTTGTACAATCATCCTCAATAAGTATTTGTACAATCATCCTCAGTAAGTCTTTGTACAATCATCCTCAGTAAGTCTTTGTACAATCATCCTCAATAAGTCTTTGTACAATCATCCTCAATAAGTCTTTGTACAATCATCCTCAATAAGTCTTTGTACAATCATCCTCAATAAATCTTTGTACAATCATCCTCAATAAATCTTTGTACAATCATCCTTAATAAGTCTTTGTACAATCATCCTCAATAAGTCTTTGTAGATTTTTCTAAAATCGTTTTCAGTAAGTCTTTGCAAACTTCTCTACAATCGCTTGAGGAATATGTCCTGTTACATAGAAATATTGAAGTGGGCGTAAACTGTTCTTAGTGTCTTTACTTTAGTTTGAGCGTCTTTATTTTAGTTTGTTTTTCATTCTTCTACAATTCTACCATATTTATTTAATCAAGTTACATATTATTATAATAAAGTAACACGCCACCAGTGTTGATGGTATAAAAATATGGTTTTACTATCAACATTTTCAAAAATTATCGTTAACTGTATTGCCCCAGTCAATATGGCCACAGAAACAAGATTATATATTCATCAAACTATATTGAATGGATTACTATGATAATTATATGTTAAGATTTTTGTTGAAACCGGATGTTTTCTTCCTAAATTATTGACAAACTTTACACGGCATTTTCCTACTTTAAAATATTTTAGAGCTGTTTCAAAAAGCTATTTTAATAATTTAACTTGCTAATTAGACAACCAACTTATACTTAAACCAAAATAGATTATTTTTTCTTAATATTACTTCTCCAGACCTAAATTATTTTCACTATTGGAAGTTATGGTTAATCTCTGATCACCCGTTTATTATTTAGCTTATTTGAAGTTTAGACAAGACCTTTAATAAGAAAAATGTTGTATAGTTTTCATCCAACGATCTTCATTGTCTTATTTTATTGTTAACAATACGTTATTTTAGGATTCAAGAAAATAATATTGAATTATAATATCCCCCTTAAAGCTTGATTTCTCCAATGAATTATTATAAAGGACGATTTCAAATTTGTTTTGAGATTCATGAGCCAATATTCCGTTGTGTTTAGAAAGTAGACGTTATAAACACACGAATTAACAATAGATTGAATATTTCCTCTTCATAATTTATCAAACTAAAACAAACGTATGCCTCCAACATAATCTGTTCTGTGAAGGGAAATTCTTTTTTATTTTAGTTCCATCTAGGAAAATATTCTGACATTTCTTGGATTAAAATCTCCTATTAAACTACTAAATATTTATTCTCAGATGAAGCATCGCGTCACATTCTTCTTTTCGATAAGAATATAGTAGCAATTCTGTATAAATAATTGGTGCTGAATTTTAATTTTATAGCTCTTTTAACTATGAACTTTTAATAAAGTTATATTTAATTTTGGTATTCCGGCAGTGGGCGTCGCTGAAGAATTTTAACTGGCAACTTTTCAACATGTTATAAAAAGCAGCTGTTGCTTCAAATTAATAAAAAAAAAGTGTAAGTATCTCTTATGGTTGGTAAAACATTGTTATTTTAAAGTTTTTAAGGGAAATTTTGAATATTAAACGGAACATTTTCAAAGTTAAATAATTGTGTAAAAAAAATGAATATTTATAAAATGACCTAAGGACCTTGGTTCTCTCTAAGGTTATTCCTATAATAAATTACAAATATTATAAAACTAATTTTTCTATGACTAGCACACAGCTTTCTCTTTAAGTATCAAATGGACTTGATGTATTTCCTTTACCATAACTGTTTATACACCTCGCAGAAAGGACGGTCGGTAAATAGCCTACATCCTCGTTCATGTGAGAAAATACTACTAAGAGTTTTTTTATTAAATATACTTTCCATAAAAATAAGTTAACGGCTTAAGGGTGTGGAGGGGGGGTTGACCCTGAAACAAGTCAATACGCCCGGTTTGTATTGTTAACACTCCTTTGTTCTTTTTTATTATTATTTCGCTTGTGAATTTCTCTGTACACTTCGTTTAACTTGGCATGACTCATTCCCTTTTGAAGAAGTAGTAGATTTATTTATTTAAATAAAGTAAAGTCCTATATATTTACTTTTTTCCACACGTTTATACTCGTCCTAATATCCAGTAATATTATCGTTTGCGTAAAATAATTTACAAATTTATAGAAAATAAAAATAAAGGTGTAAGGTTGGTAATGTTGTTTTTAATCATTACTTTAAACACTATTCTTACTAACGATCTAATTTAAGGGATAAGGAGGAAGAAGCTAATTTACCTCATGTGAAGGGGAATGGGAAAACCTCTATGATAAATCAGAAGTAGAACCCTCCTTGCATCCGGTCAAGATTCAAACCTTGACCTCTCTGTTAGACCACACGAGCACCTCAGTGCTTGTTTTTCTCCTTACTCGTTATGATCTGCTGATGATGGTGCGGCTTAGGCGCGAATTCCAGCCGAGGATACTGAGGGTATTTTTTCATAAACTGTTTCCTTCTCTGCCTCCATGAAAATGTATGTACATTTCCTCTCATTTACAGCCTTTTTCGGCCTCCATTAGTTTATATATGTGGATTGTCAGGACGGGTAGTAGCAAATGAAGCCTAGATATGATTGTCCACGCTTGGGTGGTCTACTTTCAGTATTTATAAACGTTTAGCTCTTGATATGTCTTCTATTGAAAGGTCTTCTTCCCCCTTTTTTTGTTTTCTTAAATTGGTCTAAAAATGGGGGATTATGAAAACCACGTTTGCCTCTAAGGCAAGGTCATACCGTTTTCAAAGGTAGAGATAATGAAAGCTGGTGAAGCAGGGAAAACCCGGATAGATAAGGACGGAGCATTCAAAGAGATAGAAGTGCCACAGAGGGTTTGTAGAGAAGACCGCAACTTGTATCCGGGGATGGAAGGAGGGGTGAGTCTCGAGGGGTATTCATCCCCCCCCCCCTTTCTTACCAACATTTCAAGCTCTAATTAATTTTTGACATGAATCATGACCGCGCTAACGGGGTAACCTGTTCAACTAGTCTTTGTGTACAATTTATGGCATGGAAAACGCTAATATAAAAAGATTTATGACTTAAAAAAAAAGTACTCCCTATAATTTCTTTTAATTTCTACATGTCAGAATGTAACGTATTCTACTCAAAAGCTGTGGGGTCACGAACAAGAGAATTGAGGAACATTCCAACTCTATTTATGGCCTTTGAGAAATTTTGGTAAAAAGTGTTTGGGTCTTGAAGGTGTGGGTGAATATTTTCTCTCTCAAAAATGGGTAGGATACTCTCTCTCTTTCAAGATGGTATTTACACTTGAATGTGGAATTCCTTTGATGCATTAAGGAAAATGGTTTTAGCAATAAAATATATGTGGAGTTTTGGAGGTCGGCAACTTTGTCACATATTTGTTTGAAAGTTCTTGCATACTCTACAAGACCATTATTTCTTTGGTTAACAATGCCAATGACAATCTAGAACCGATATAATCTTTGTAAAATAACTTCTCTAGTAAACCTTTCAGTTAGTTCTTAACACCTTTAGGACCAACCTACGATAGAAACGCAATTCAAAAAGTTACTTAAGAATTTGGTTCAGGTTTTTGTTTATTCTCTTAGCCCCACGTCTTAGCACCCGTTCAGATTATACGCTTATGTACTAATTATGCTACTGGTTTTAAGGGTTAGGAAGGTTATATTTGGAGGAAGTGTACCCGAATTTGCGTGGAGGAAGAATGGTAAACCCACCCTCAACACATCCGACAGCGATTCTAGTCTCAATCTCTCCGTCAGCCTAGTCTACTGCGAGAGTGACGCCTGTATCAGGTTGCAGCGCTGCGAGATGATCATGTAATACACCTAAGTGATTGGTGCGCGTATCAGAAAGCTGGCAGCGCAAATATCAAACGAGTTTGATATTTTCTGATCGGACGACTGCTTTCTGCGCCGTGTAATCGCTTTCTGCGCTTCCAACTTGTCGAATGTTGTACTGCGCATGCGTGCGCTTGGTCGAGATAAGGTAGTACCAGACCAGAGGATCCATTTTCTCAACATTTTCGTTCCTGTGAACCACGCTCACTGTGTTTATATTAGACTAGACAAAATATGCTTGTAGGTGTCTTCATTCATACGTAGTTTCGGAAGTCATCAGCATCTAATCAGGTAAAATCGTTACAGTATGTGACGAGGTGTTTAGTTTTAACACTAAATTTTGACTCCACACACGTTTCTTTCTGTGTTTTACAACACTAGGAGATTTCAAACTTCGGTAGTACCCGCACAGTATAAGCAGCTCTTTATCTTCTTGTTGTGGACGAGACATCTTAGTACAAACTAAACCAGCAAAACCAAGTGCGGACGTTAAAATAACTCCCTCTCCACCGAGTGGCAAGATGATCACTCGTCAGAATGCAGCTTCTGTGTAATAGGTAACCCAAATTTCGCAGCGCTGCAAAACTATGTCAGAAAGCAGCGTTGCAACCTGTTACGTGTAATGCGGCCTTTAGACCAGGAGTCTCCAAACAATTTGCTAAGTGGGCCAAATAATATATTTAACACATTTTCACGGCGACAAAGTAACGTTCACGTGTTCTTTAAGTAGCATTATTTTTTCCCTGAATGCCTTGACATGCGCGCGCATAGATCACAAATAAAATTTGTTTCAGCAAGCAAATTTAGATTCAAGTCATAATATGGTCATTCACGTCTGTAAAAAAATACCACTTTCCAATATCAGTTATTGTTTGATCAAATTGTTTGAGGTTGATTCTTCTCTGTGAGAAATGACTCAATTTATATCAAATAAATTATATTTATAATAATTAGCCAATATAACTATTTTTAAAATTAGGTAATAGCTTTAGGGACTTTCCTTGTATAACCCTCTGCCGGGAGACTTGGAACTACCTAAAAATCGTCTCAAGCCGTTCTGTTGTGGGTATAAGGAATGGCGCCTGGACTGAAAATGAGGGTTTTCAATTCCGACAGCCCTCTGGCTCGGTGTCATGGGGGGGGAGGGGGGGGAGCACGCGTGCGGACAGAAACTGGACTTATCAGATAAACTGTGTTGTTGAGAAATAACGAAGAGATACAATTAATTTGTTTTTGATAAAATCTTGGGACGAGCAAGATATAATCTTGGGACGGGCCAGATGTGGCCCGTGGGACGTAGTTTGGAAACCTCTGCCTTAGACGATCATGCCATCAAAGTGGGTCGCTTTCGAGTTATTTTTGTATGCACTAGTGAGCAAATTGACAAAGATGTAAGTCATGTCCTGTCTAATTTGACGAAGAGGGAGAGTTTGGGGTTTAAGTTCGAAATTAGTGTATTGAAGGAAAAGAAAGGTTCCTAAATGATTATCCACTTTTCCTCCGCGTAAATTCGGTAAGGCTTAATCTAAATTCTACCTTAATCATCTCTATACCATTGATGAAAATATGCGGATAGCCAAGACGAGTAGTAGGCCCAAAGACAATGAATGCAAAAATAATCAAAAGGGTTTCAAATAACATATATATAATTTAGCGTTCAAATGAAAAATCAGGTCCCTTATTAAAATAAAGAGACCCTAAACTTGACTTGATACTATAAAATATTCCCATCTTCATTTTAATCATGAAAATTAGCTATCACAACAGTATTAACTTCTTTAAAGGATTGGCAACACATTCTTGAGTGACTCATAATAGATATGGTTTTATCTTGCCTCGAAACTTATTCAAGGTAAACCTTTTTGAAGCCACGCGTTTTATTTACCTTCGCGGCTCATTCAACATAATTTATTATTGACGCTTTATATACTTTACACTGATAACATCAAAAGCTATCAAATAAAAATAAGACTCTTTTTAAAACCGAGTTATAAGAAAGAAACCACTCATAGGTTAAAACCATGAGATGTTTTAAAAATATACATTATCTTAGTTATGTCGGTACAGCGTTTCTTTGAACGGTGCCAACTTTTTAAAAGTCACGGGACGCGCGTATGAAGGTGGTTTGATTTATACGATGGTTTCCCATGAAGCGGTTTAAATATTTTACTTTTACGTGAAAAAAAAAGTTTGGGGGACAGGGTGAGGGGTATTTTTTTAATGTTGCCAGCTTAACAAATTTTTCATTCAAAATAAATCTTGTGTGTGTGTTTTGAAAGATGTAAGGAAATCAAATAGAATAAAAATGAGCCAAAAATATATCTAGTTTGGAATTTTAGGCCAAAATGTAAACTTTAGTTGTCCCACTATTAGATCATGTCTTTTTTTAGTGAGAAAGAGCGTTACTAGGTACGAATTAGTAATGCTTTAAATGATTAGTTTAACCAAACTTATCAACAGTGGTCACTAGATCTAAGACGTCGGGCTTGAATTATTATTATTATTATTATTATTTTTATTATTACCGCGTATTACTACCCGTTCGGGTTATACGCTCTTACGATAATGTGTAATGTTAGGGTGATTGTGAGATGAAATGAAGGACTTACAGTTTAACGTGGAATCCGAACCACGGTGGAGGCCTGGTATTCCCCACATTCACAAGATGTCTTGTCAGAGGTGAAGGAAGGGTTTGGTAATCAGATAAATCTTTGCCGGGACCGAGGACTGAACCCCGGCCGCCAGCACAGAAGTCTGACACCTTACCCCTAGACCACCAGGTCACCCCGTCGGGCTTGAAATGGACTGGTTGCCAGTAACAAGGAATTTGAGATTTGAGTCTCGGATAGGTGCTCTGGGAGTGGTAATCAACATTATTTATCACTGTGGTTTTCACTTCTCCTCTCCAAGCTAATGTGGCCACCACTGCTGGTAGCTAAAATAAAGGTTTGAGCGACAATTTTTTTTTTCTCTCTCCACTTCTGATATGTGCTAATATAAACTTGTAGGGGAATGAAGAAACAAAGAAATTCCAACTATTTTCAACTTGTCAATCAATATCTCTTCTTATTCTCCCCTCCTCTCTACTGAAGTAAAACACACCCCACCCTGCCTCATATTTTTACTCTGTTGTACGTCTATAAAGTGGGGTCGTCCTCAGGTATTATATACATTTCTAAACACTCACTGAAAGTATAATAACAGTATATATTTTTTAAATATGTCCAAGGATGCGGACTATATAGCTTTTATTTTATATATATATATATATATATATATATATATATTAATATCTGTTGAAACCCGCCTCGGTGGCGTAGTTGGCTAACGCACTTGTCTTGTAGAGCCCGACTGCTGAGGACGGGGAGATCGAGGTTTGAATCTCGGTCGGGTGAACTGGGGGTGGTTTTTCCTAAATGGTTTTCCACTCTCCCTCCACGCAAATGCCGGTTCACTTCCTCTAATTCAACCTTCCATTTCCTAATCCATTAGAGTAATTAGTACTTAAAGCGTATAACCCGAACGGATAGTAAGACGCGGTACTAAATAATAATAATATCTGTTAAAGGGAAATTTTAAATTACCATAATGTTCCAACATATTGGAAACTCTCTTCATTGTTATTTATATAAGGCAATTGATGGTGACCTGGTGGTCTAGGGGTAAGTTGTCAGACTTCTGTGCAGGCGTCCGGGGTTCAATACTCGGTCCCGGCAAAGATTTATCTGATTACCAAACCCTTCCTTCACCTCTGACAAGACATCTTGTGAATGTGGGGAATGCCAGGTCTCCACCGTGGTTCGGATCCCACGTTAAACTGTAGGTCCTTCATTTCATCTCACAATCACGCTACCATTACACATTAGCGTAAGTGCGTACAACCCGAACGGGTAGTAAGACGCAGTGATAATAATAATAATAATAATAATAATAATGATTATATAAGGCAATTGATGCCCATAAGTAAGTTTGTTAGTCGTGTGATTATTGACTTAAAAAACTTTCATAATCTAAGCTAGTCATCGAATGAATGAATGAATGAATGAATGAAGGAAGGAATGAACGAACGAATGAATGGATGAATGTAAACTATTATGAAAGGGTTCCCGATGTCATTGATATGTGAGGTATAAAATCTGTCTTTATCTGTATTTTTGTAGAAAAGTTAGAGCTGCCTGAGCTTTACTACAAACCTTGCGATTTGAACAAGCAAGAAAGTGGACATGGGCAATTTTTACCCTGGATACGATGCCTAGTATTTGTAAAACTCGAAATTATTATATATTGAAACAACATGATATAAGCGCTGTTTGCATCAGAGATAACGATATATCTATACCCTGATTTTGGTTGGAAGAACAGTAAATAAAATCAAAACATATTTCTTTTCAACCAAAATTTATAACATTTTCTTATATTATTTGTATTATTTGATAAGTATTGATAATATCTATAAAAAGTAACATCTGCAGATGACATGACTTTATGTATGGATATAAAAACATTGTTTTAGTAACTTTAGTAACTAACTTCTACTGTTCTTCCTACCAAAATCATACTATAGAAACTAGAGTTTAAAAAAATCCTTACAATTGTGCTCGACAGTTAAATTATGTTTGTGAAAGTAAATTCATGCAATCACACAAAGTAAACACACGTGTAAATATCAGTTATAAGGACCGATACTCGAACCCTGTTCCCTGAATCATTAAAATCCATTACAATTACAGTATTAGAAATGTTTGTATACAAAAAAAAAGTTGTGTTATGATGTAGTTCAGTTTTAGAAAATTCCGGTTGAGTATTCAAATTTGTAAACATACTGGAAAGTGTTACGACACGAGATAAGTATTATAATGTACACGTCTGTTTGGATCAATTTAAAAATTACTGCCTTCCATTTTGTCTATCAAATACAAAACGCGCTTCCTCTCTGATTTGTCTTGACTATTTCTTTCAGAATGTTAGGATGTCATCACGTGCTTTGTTCATATTAACTGTTTTGTTGGGAGTTCCTCTGTTCAAATAGTTTGTTCAAATGTTTACGAAACTTCAAGGCCAACAGAATTAACTATTCCTGGTACCTTGAGTGTAGTTAGTCTACTTTCCTCTTCTGACCCCCTTTCTCACCTTTCTCCACGTCCAGGCTTTCCAAATATTTACACTGAAAAAGGTAGGCAGGAGGAAGTTAAGAAGTTAGATGAATTGTACCCGAATTTGCATGAAGGTAGGGTGGGAAAACATCCAAGAAAAATCTACCTTCAGCATACCCCGACCTCCTCATTACTAACAACTGGACTTTTTTGGGACTGGTGTCTTAGTCCGCGTGTCCACCGTTGCGGGTAGTTAACCGACCTATCATATCAACGTTATGTACTCATTCAAGTTTACGGAGTTGTCTCTAGTTTGTTTGACGTTAAAAGAAACATTTGACAGCTATATATTTAGCAACGCCTCTTACTACCCGTCCTTGTTATACGCTATGTACTATTTACACAAATGGTTTAAGGGTACTAGGAAAGTTATATTAAGATGAAGTGTACCCACATTTACATGGAGGGAGGGTGTAAAACAATTTTGGAGAACCACCCTCAGTACACCTGACCGAGATTCGAACCTTAATCTTCCATTCATCGGCAGTCTAGTCCACTGCGAGGGTAGCGTCTTAGACCATGTGACCACCGAAGCGGGTTTTTGTCAGTTAAATCATCTCTATAGTCAAGAGTAAATTAGCACAGATAATAGAGAAAATATGTTTTAATGATGAATTGTAAACCTAGCGTATTCACTATAATGTTTTGTAAGCACCACATGAAAGATACATAAACAAACATTTCCGAAAAGTTAGTCAATTATTGATAGAGACTTACACAACGCAGGAATTAATAATTACATAAAATTAGATATAGAGACCTCAGTTTATGTACTAGGCTAGGTTTAAATACGTTACAATTTATCATTAGAATATTGAAACAAAAATACATTTTCTCTTATTCGTGCTAATTTACTCTCGACTATATATATTTTTAATGTGTACGAAAATGTATATAATTTTTCTGGGTAAAGATGGTGGAATATTTTATTTATTTATATAAAGTAAGTTTTGTTTATTTGATAAATTTGTACAAGGTATAGGCTTGTCAAGCTACTAGTGTTATAAGTCATGACCATTTATTAAATATGTGATATAGGTATACAACATAAATATAAGAATAGGTATACACATCCGTGTTTAGCCTTCATTAAATTATTTGTTTTATAGTATAGTAAAACTTATTTTTTAATAACGTGTTTTTAATTGATGTGATAACGCAACATAAAATATATCCTTCACATTTTGAAACATGATAAAACGGTAAAACATAATTTTGAAGAATTATTTCTTATAATAAGCTGTTGTACATGCTTGCTTGAAATTATCTGAAGCCTATAAGATATACTATTTCAAATAATGTTAGATAGTATTATTAAATAATATTATTGTATCACTCTGAATAGACATCAAACTAACAAATTTTTCCTAATATTTACCCTCATTATTTGCCAATTAAATTACTCCAAAACCCACTTCCTTGGCCGCACAGTCTTAGGCGTCATTCTCACAATAGATTAGACTGCTGATGACGGGGAGATCGTGGTTCGATCCTAGTCAGATACACTGAGGGTGTGTTTTCCTCTCTTTCTTTCTCCACGAAAATGCGGTTAGACTTCCCCTAAATTCACCCTACTCATCCCTAGCACATTAGCATATTTAGTAAATAAGTGTATAGCCAGAACGCGATGCTAAAAAATAATTCTAACTTATTTCAACTATTCTATTAATGCCTTATCCAGTATTTCAAATAATCTAGTCTCATCAGTTAGGGTAAGTTTCATAGTCAAATTTTAGGTTTAAGTATGGTAGATTACACACTTAGGGCCAGTTTCATAGTCAAATTTAGTACGCCTCAAGTGCGGCGCTACACTAAGTTCATGACGACACCTACCTAAACCAGAAATGGAATGGGCCAGATTCCTAAGAGAGAACGGCCTATTCCATCCTGGTTTAGGTAGGTGTCGTCTTGTATTTAGTGTAGTGCCGCACTTGAGGCGTACTAAATTTGACTATGAAACTGGCCCTTAGCACGACTCAAGTGCGAGTCGATACTAAATACAAGAAGACACCTACCTTGACCAAAATTGAATGGGCCACTTTCGCATATAAAACTGGCCCATTCCATTCAAGTTCAGGTAGGTGACGTCTTGTATTTAGTGTAGCGCCGCACTTGAGGCGTACTAAATCTGACTATACAAACTGGCCCTATGATGAACAGTCAATCTTATGTTAACTACAACATGGTCGTATTAAAGTTAACTCGTTAGTTTGCCTATCCGTAAGGCACGAATAAGCTTGATTTTAAAAACAACTAAAACTACTTTTATAATAATAACCAAGATTCAACAGAGCTATGCATTCACCAAACCATACGAGTTGCAAGACCATATAATATGTTGGGTTGTTGTCACTTTTAGCAGTCAAAACAATTTTTTTTATTTTGTTTTTATCTTTTAGTCGTTTTTACATTAATGAAACACGAACTTATAAAATAACCGTTTGGATTTTGTTTATGTTTGTTAGCAGCTTCTGTGATTCACTTAAAAATGATTTTCAAACGAGAACTTCCAAAATGCTGCGTTATCTTCATAAATTAATATAGAGAACCAGCCAAAACAAGGGTGGTTGATGACGTCTACAAACCGTCTTCGGCTGTGTTCATGTGCTGTTTTCCAAATAGAAACTTTTTTTAACTAATATTTTGTATGGCTCTTTCTATAACATTGTATTTTTTTTTGGTGGCCAGTTATAACAAGAAGTGTAAATATATTACTTTTAAATTCATTATTTATTATACTTATAACATCTCCTGTTGCCACAACCACATAACAAAAACAAAAAGTTTTATTCAAATATTTTGTTCTTTTAAAAACACGCGAAAAAGCCAGTTATACAATAACCCTTATTGAAGTGTTATTATAATCATATGATAATACTTTTGATTGATAATATGAGTTAGTATAACTAATCAAATACCTCTTTCCGAAAAGGTCAATATTGGCTTCTTTCAGCCAATGTTTGCAATAAAGAACTAGCGAGGTCACTGTACTAAACTTGTCAAATCGACATTACATGTTATCAAGTGAATGAAAGTTAAATAAACTCTTTGTATGAATTGTTGAAATGATAGAAAATGGCATAGCTATTGTGAATCCACTATTGAATTTCAGTCACAGTGTTTCTAACAAATAAAGCACACTTTGTTTAATCTCACTCTTTTGATAGTCCCGCCCACCCCCTCTCTTCCACCTCTTTAAGACTTCCTGGAAATCGAATACCAAATATATATTTATCATTCATTATTCGATATAAATTTATGTACGATTGTGTGTATGTTTGTTTTGGTTTGTATGTATGCATTGCTAGTTTTCTTATAACAAAGAAATCTATTTCCCCCCTTCCCCTCATTGCTTTCACCGGAAGTACTTTCACCATGCGCGCCGCGCGATTTTCTTTCGACCTCGTGTATCATCGGTCTCTCTCGCGACCGGTCACGAAGCTTTGCCGGTTTGCAAGACTTTGCTACACTTTAGCAATCACGCGCATTCTGGCTCCATTAATTTTAATTTGATATGGGAAAACTCGTACATTGGACCAATTCCAATAATAATTCCAATTCATAATCTTACGTTGTAAAAAAAAGAATATTTAAAAAGAAATCGATTTAAAATCGTGACATTGCAAAGGGAATTATAAACGAACAGATTGAAAAAAAGAAGGTTTTCAGTTGAATTTTAGCTCTAAGCTGGCCATTTTTGTCACTTAATCGTACTATTTTAGATTAAAGCTCAAAATCGTTTAATATATAAAAGACAGTGATTCTTAATTGAAGAACTATTGGTTACCAATTCAGGAATTCATAAATAAATTCATGTCAAAAATCTAAGTCACATAATCAAGTGAATTAAAGTCTTATTTTATTCTAAAATAAATAATAGTTACTATTTTTCCGCGATTACTTTCAAACTTTTTATAATGTTCATAGGGACATTTTAATATATAAATACAACCTTGGTCCCGTTAATATAGGTAATATACAATAATTATAATTATATTAATAACATATTAAAGAACCACTTTGTTTGTGGTTTAAAACTGGTATCATTAAATTCTGTCAGCCATAATAAAGGCATGTTAACTTTATAAATGCAACAAAACTATTAAAGTTACTTTTATAGCATCAAACACGCTCAGAATTTTCCATCAATTATAACTACTACCAACAATTCTGATCCCAAAATGAAGATTCTGAAATATCAAAAATATAGCCTAAGGCAGCACCAAATTTGGTCGAAATCCATCACTTTAAAGGTTATTATTATTATTATTGTTATTATTGTTATTATTATTATCATCATCACCGCGTCTTACTACCCGTTTGGGTTGTATGAACTAACGCTAATAGGTAATGGTATTGTGATTGTGAGATGAAATTGAGAACCTACAGTTTAACGTGGGATCCGAACCACGGTGGATGCCTAGAATTCTACACATTCACAAGCTATGACTAATACACGTCTTGTCAGAGGGAAAGGAAGGATTTGGCAATCAGATAAATCTGTGATGAGGCCGAGGATTTAACCCCAGACCCCTAACACAGAAGTCCATTCAAATGTTACTAAAGGCACACCCACCTACCATGTTAAGTCTAATTTCTAGAATATAAAAAAAAGGAAACAATTGTTTGTCGCATCAACGCTTCTATTTTCAAGGGTCTATGTTTGAGTAGATTCAAGTGTACCCGATGTATGTAATGTATGTAGCTATGTAATTAATAAAGGTTGTTAGTGCTGTTCGTAATAGCTAGGCCACAAACTGGTCTACTGAGTGCTTTTCTCGGGGCTTTATGTGTAATGTGATTACGTAATGTACAGCAGGCTACCTTTCAAATAAATCTTCAAAAACCATTTCATTTTGTGTCTTGATATAATCTGTAGTTTAGCTTCCTATATCATAAAGCGACAGCTAAATAACATATTATCTGGCATATGAATGCATGAAAATAGATCTAGTGAACCATTTAAATTGTTAAATAAAATAATGTATATTAGCTTTTTTTTTATTGGTACGTTTAACATAAGGGTCACTATTTACTTTGTAGGGACAGAACCCAACACGTTATTTTTTAGTCGGTAGTGCCTCCACCCAGCGAGTCAAAGGTCCCGGAATTAACCGAAGGAATTATATAAGATGTATCGTAACGAAATTAATGGTTGGGGTACTAGTTGTTATATATATTCTAGAGTTGCTAGTTTGTAATTCTTTGCTGATATGATAGTGCATTTATAACTGAATGTAAACAAGAGCAGGTGTAAAGGTGTGGCTAGTAAGAAATTAACTGAAATTCCCTCACCGATAGAATAGAAAACCACTCCTATGAGAGAAAACGTTTTAGCGCACTTGACCAGAACTAAATACAGTTTTGACCTCCAGAACTCGGAGCTAGGCACACCAGTCAAGCACACAGGCGAATAAGTAGTGTTATTGGCTTTTTCACTATTACATTTCAATTTTATTTTTGTACAGACTCTAAAAACTAATTTCTAGTTCTGAAAACATGCCTAATTCGTGTGTTTTTTGTGCGAACATTATATTTAGAGGTATGTTTCAACCCTTAAAATGTATTCCTATTTATATGGAGTCCTAGGTTCAATTCACACTAATTTACTAAAATATTTAGCGGTGAAATTAGATTTTTTCACTTTAGTTGGAGAGCTTTTTTTATCACCTCATCTTATTACATGTTCAGGTTATACGCTTATATAATTACTCTAATGGGGTAATCTAATTGAATGTACGTGAAATGAGAGGAGGAGACCATTTAAGAAAAGCCGTCTTCAATTGACCAATTCAGGATTCGAACCCCACGTCATCTGCAAGCTAATCTAACACGAGAGTGACTCCTTAGACAGTTCAGACACTGGAGCGGGTGGTCAGAGAGTAAAATGATATGGGGTCCGGTGATTTACTGAGCTAGGATTAAAACTAGAAAAACCTGAGTACTACGTGTTACTTACTAGCAGGATGTCATTGTGGTAAAGTTATGGCTTGATTTGTAATGTTAAATTTATCGGAAAATCTTGGTTTTAAATCATTATTAGGTTTGTTTTTAAAATAAATTTGGCCAATACCAAACGTTTATATAAGCGTAATACTTACTATTTACAGAAATTACATTAAAAACTATGAAAAATTGAACAATGTTAAATTATTTCCGGTTTATTTGTCTCGGTTTTTACATTCATAGTGTTGATAGACACGATGGCAGACAATGATCAATCACACAAGTCCGTTGAATTTTTAAAATGAAGAATAGGATTTAAATATATATTTTGCTACTAAAATAAACTTGTATCGAAAAGTTCACGTGAGATATAAAACAAATTAATATGTTCCGCTAGCTAAATTTTGATTTTCTCTTTGTGTTTAACTCTGAAGTTTTTGAAGGAGGAAAAAAATTATTACAAGACTCAAGAAAATAGCCAAAACTATTTTCCTTTCACAAAGCCTTTATCTAGACAACAAAACTATGATAAATATTTCAGTATAATAAACATTCCTTTCTTATTTTAAAATAAAAAAGAAGCAATAAAACCAATTAAAATAACAACATGGCTATTGTTTAAAATCACAGTATTTCTGTATTTTTTTTTATGAATGAAAATAATATCTTTGGTACGTGTATATGTATATGTGTTGTTTCTAATTCCCACATGTCTGGTCACAATGGAGAATGGAATTTAAATAATAGCTTTTGGAACGATTTAGAAAATTAAGGTAATCGTTGGGAGGGGTGGGGTGGAACAAATTGTAACCATTTGCTCAACAATCGTGACTGGTCCTGTACAGGGACGTTCACAAAACAATAGAACACTTTCTAATTTTGCATACCTTATCTTGGCTGTGCTTATATATTCTTAGATGTAACCATTAATAATAAAAACATAATTTAAGCTTAAAAGTTGATAGCTATTCTTTCCATCTGAAAATTAAAATTATATTTTAAATAGCTACTTAAATGTGGTATGTAAGATTCATGAATGCTATAAATATTATTACGAATTAAATTATAGAAACAAAAATTTACAAAACCTTACTACATAACATGTCAAAATTGTCAGCCCTTTGTAGAAAACTACAGCAGCAAAATTTTCCTGGGTGCATGTACAGTAGCTCCATGGCTTCTTTGGTGCTGACTGACAGCTCACAATTGACTTCTGACAGTCAACATTTAGGTATATACCTAAATTTTGACCGGCAGAAGTGACAGCTGCTAAACACATGTTTTTGCAGATCAATGCAGATCATATGGTTCGGCGTAGGGATACATAATTTGGTCTGGTAACTTTTCAAAGCTTTTAGCTGTCAGCTATGAGCTGTCAGTTAGCACCAAAGAAGCCATGGGACTACTGTATAAGAAAGTATATCTAATAACATTTGACTTGTCCTATCAGGTTTTTACAATTATTGCGATAGGACTATCGGGAATTTGTAACTTAATTGATATTTTTCTGCGGACAGGACTGAAAGCCTGCCTGGTTCAGAATTTAACTACATTTAGAGGAGTTTATCGGTTTGAATCCCGGTCATGTCGAAGCTAATTAGAGCTAGCCTGTTGAGAAAGTGTGGCCCTTTTGGATTACACCACGTGCGTGGTTCCAGACGCTAATAATCCTTAGCTCGCGTTGTATAAACATTATTTACATTATTTAGAATGTTTTTTAAAATTATAGTTAAAGAAGTTAAAGTTATTTTTATATTTATACTGTACTAAAAATAGAGGTAATCGTAGGTTTAATATTTATGTTTCTAAATAAATGTATCGTATTATGTAATCGGGGTAGTTAACTAGAGAACATAGATTTCTTTTACTAAAGATATACATTCAAATAATTTGTTAAAAAATATATGAAAACTAGAAAGCATGT
Organism: Timema douglasi; assembly: GCA_901482245.1. Taxonomy (NCBI): domain Eukaryota; kingdom Metazoa; phylum Arthropoda; class Insecta; order Phasmatodea; family Timematidae; genus Timema; species Timema douglasi. Next base: position 87,663 of record CABEEJ010000644.1, read on the forward strand.
GTAGTAAATATATATTCATGTAATCTAATGCGCAGACAAAGATATTATTAAAGATTAATATAAATATAAAACCAAAGAAATAAGTGGCTCTAAATCATAATCATTCTCAAGACATAAAAACACATATTTATAGATTATTCTGTAGCCGACTCTCAAGGTCAGTAAGACCACTGTCATCGACAAGAACTAAATCAATACTAGTCCGTATTGGTCTAACGTGCTAGTCCCGCGACACACTGGATTGAATGGTCGGGGTCTAGTTTCGAATCTCACACCGTTCCGCTGTTGGTGGCTGCCTATATGGGATTTTTAAATATTGTTTTTTTTTTATCCTCTCTCCACATGAATGCAGATTCATTCCCTCTAACTATTTTCTATATCCCTCGCACATAGATTCTTTTGGTTATAAAACGTTATTTTGCTATGACGTAAAAAATAAAAATATGAAAATAAGTGATATTACGGTTTTCATCATGGCCACGGCCATCTTACGAAACACTGCTAGTTCCATGAATTTTCGTTCCATTCTGACTTTTAGAAGCTGATTTATTCATGAGTTGCACAAAAGGTGACTAGGTTTCTAAGCATTTGTCTTAATTAGGTGTTTAATTAGCAACCAATACTGAGTTATTAATTAATACTTATAAACTAGAATTAAAATTAATATCAAACCTTTTTTCCTTATAATTTTTTAAAAAGTTTATCAAAAGGCTATATCAGTTAAATTAGTAGAAAATTAGTAGGAATAAACTTTTAGAAAATACAAACATACTTTGCTCGGTCAACAATGAATACATTTTACTGTATTATTAGTGTTATTTTTTAGATATTAGTAATATATTTCAAAATTGACATTTACAAATCACATGACTTGACGTATGATTACGTGAAAGTATATCTAGTATTCCCTTACTTTTATAGCTGTTAGGTATGTCATTTCTTAATTAAATTGAACTGTATAACAGCATCAGGGGCAAAATGTAAGTTAAAAGACCTACTTAAAGTTGTTCTTTTAGCCCCATGACGTGCGCGCTCAAGCGAGCAGCCACCATCGCTAGCTATGATGGTGCCAACATCTGCGCATAGAGGGTGCATATGTCAACACGAGTTCTCTGGCTATTAATATAAGTTTTACAAACCGGAGCTGCTATTTCTATATCCAAGTAGCTCCTCATTTGACCTCATGAAGGTGAGTTTGACCCCGTTCCAGACCCACTGCTTCACAGATACATTTTAGAAGCACTGGGGATCGAACCCGGGACCATGGATTTGTATACGGGGGACTGACCATTAAACTTGAAACCGTTCTTGTTTAAGAATATTTTGTGAAGATAAAAGATTGTAATAATATATATATATATATATATATATTATTCAAAAATAAGTAGAATAAAATAAAAATAATAACATTTCTTCTCATTTCTCAATAAATACAAATTAAAAGTTAAATTATAATTGGTTGGTTAAAAATTGATTGTAGTAAAATAACATAGTAAAATCTTACACACGCTTTGTATGTAAAATGGATTATTTTAATAAAATGAAACTAGCACTCAAGTAGTGTGAATAACGAATCCAGTATTAATATGGCTTATTAAATATAATTTTTGGTGCTTTGCGTAAATCTTATAGCAGGCTTATATCAACACAATTAATTTATAAACTAACTTTACCTAATAATGCAATACATGACACAAACTATCCAACACAAGCATTAGGGCTGGTACTATCTGGGTCGTGGCTATATTTAGTAATAAATAATTTTATAGCCATCTGAGATCAAACCAGTTACCGAGACATGTAATAAATTTCTCAGACCCTTGAATCGGTGGCCACGCCGTCCTAAGTGTCAGCCTTCTCTATTCTAATACGCCGGTAATAAGGAGGTAGAGGTTCAGCCGGATGGGCTTAGGATTTTTTCTTACAGGTTTTCCTACTCTCACTTCACACAGATGTGGATACATTTCATATACATTCTACCTTACCCTTCCTATATTCCATTTATATAATTAAAAAATGTGTGTAGATGTGCAGGTAGTATAACATGGTGCGAAAATAAAAAGTTTCTCAGATACGAGGATTTATAGTTTGTGATAATATATATTATGTGGAATTTCTCTTGGGGACATCTGTACTACATGTGTGACCGTCGTCCGTATAATATGTCTGGTGTAGTCCATAGCGGGGGAACCATACAATGAATGTTATTAGAACCCTGGGCCATTTATTCGAATATCATTTTAAAATAACTTAATAGGCCCAATTAGGCTGCAACTGTCGTCATAAAATATTAATTAATGAATCCAGGTTATAAATAATGAAGCCTCGTCTGTGTTTTTTAACGTCTGGATAAGGCGACAGAGTAGTTTAAGAGAGGAACTAAGCCTATTTTAAGCGATATATTTTGAAGAAAAAAACTATTTATCATAACATAATTTGAAGCTATTTGTATGGTTAAGATACTTTTATTTTACGCATTTTAACATAGGAGTTATTTAACGGATTAATCTATGGGTTAAGAATGAGGTAGGTAATTTGAGGAAAGTGTCCTCATTATCGTTGAGTAGGGAGTAAAAAACTATTGTTATAAATAACGTGTGGAGAACTATACTCAATTCGATCTTGACCTTTATGTTATCGGTAATCCAGTCTATTGCGAGCCTAACGCCTTAGACCTCTTGACCATAGATGCTGGTATATTTTGTTTCCATTTATTTAGGGTATTTAACGTGCATTTTCAGAACCAACTTAATATATCAGCACATGAGAATGTCTATGAGCGATGGCGAGATGGCCTACCAATTTTTCCAGGTAAGGTATTTTCACATACATCCCAGGGCTCTTTTTCATGACACAATCAACATGGGATCGACAGTTTTGTTTCCCCTCCAAAGGAATTTGTGCTACGGATTTTTATCGCTCAAGAAAAATCCTTCGATCCCGGCTGGGTTTGAACCCAGGAACCTCGGGTTCCGAGGGGAGAACTTAATCCCAAGACCCCTGAGGTCAAGCTGGTCTATTATTGAAAGGTGACCTGGTGGTCTAGGGGTAAGGTGTCAGACTTCTGTGCTTGCGGCCGGGGTTCAATCCTCGGTCCCGGCACAGATTTATCTGATTACCAAACCCTTCCTTCTCCTCTGACAAGACATCTTGTGAATGTGGGGAATGCCAGGCCTCCACCGTGGTTTGGATTCCACGTTAAACTGTAGGTCCCTCATTTCATCTTACAATCACCCTACCATTACACATTAGCGTAAGTTCGTATAACCCGAACGGATAGTAAGACGCGGTGCTAATAATAATAATAATAATAATAATAATAATAATAATATTGAAATGATTGAATAGTTTGTTTTATACACATTTCCCATTGCTGAGTGGTTACGTTCAAGCCAAACGGTCACCTCTTGGCAACACTCATTGTTTAAGTTGAGAGAATGCATCATAATTATTATTTGCTTTTTGGAAACCAAAGTAGCCATTAGTACCAACAACATAAATAAAAAATAAGCTAACTAAATAACAGAAAATAAGTGATATAGTGCACCACACAAACTTTCTCTTTACTTCGTCCAAATTATTCTTATACATTTTAAGATATGTGAAACAAAATAATAGACATTGTTGTAGAAACATAATGGGGAAAAAAAATAACATCACATTTCACCAAATAGCACATAAATTACTGTTAAATGTTCATATTTTTTGTTCTTTACAATGTTTCAACTACCCATTTACCTGAGCTCTTTGTTGAAAAAATATATTTACCTACAACTTGGAAAGTAATGATTTTATAAAATATTCTTTCATACAAATGTTTAGTTTTAATACTAATGAAAATATTTAATGACAAGTTATTTCGTATTTCAAAGAGTTGCATAAATATGATATAAATTGTATTATTATTATTATTATTATTATTATTATTATTATTATTATTATTAGCAACGCGTATTACTACCCGTTCGAGCTATACGCACTTACGCTAATGTGTAATGGTAGGGTGATTGTGAGATGAAATGTAGGACCTACAGTTTAACGTGGAATCCGAACCACGGTGGAGACCTGGCATTCCCCACATTCACAATATGTCTTGTCAGAGGTGAAGGAAGGGTTTGGTAATTAGATAAATATGTGCCGGGATCTACGATTGAACCCTGGACCCCAGCACAGAAGTCTGACACCTTACCCATAGATCACCAGGTCACCGTTGAAATTGTAAATGTCCACTTATGTAAAATACCTTGAAAGTAATTTTCATACCAAAATTAGATGCGCATTTTTGTTTGTAATACTAAACAGTGCCTGTATACAGATTTTAGTAATACATTTTACAGCATATTTTGATAATTTTTTTTTTATCTTTTAACCTCTAAATACACTATCCTTAATTCTAGGGCTAGATGTATGGTTCTAAATTCCCTTTGAATACCGTAACCTTATGAAAACCCTTGATATCACGTTTTAACCCGATCAGTAAAATGGGTTCGGCTCTAATCAAAGATACAGACACACAGACAGGTGGATGACATCACGAAAACAACTTTTTCGGGTTCAGAGGGTCATGAAATGTCAACACCCATCAAAATCTTGAATTTAATAATTATTTTTTTCAACGATCGTATTACTTCTCTCTCCGAGGAGCCGCGAGAAAGTAAAAAGACGGAGAATCTAAAGAGCATGGCTCCGTGAGGGTGAGAATGAGAATGAAGCCACAGAGGAGCAACATCAAATGTTCCGACATCTTAGCTCACTTGGTAGCCTGTCTCCTCACAGAGCTAAAGGTTCTGGGATCAATTCATGGCATGACCGAAAAAAATATCTTAAATGCAATAATTAGAGTCTTCCTCTCCACAATTATTAATTAATGGCAGGGAGGTGGATGTTCTGTCTGTTCTAAATTTAAATTAGTTTATAAGTCGTGTTCTGATATTATCAGTTGGCTCGGTAAGTGTTCATTAAGTTAAATACAATTAGAAAAATTAAATATAATGGGGGGGTGAGATTAAAAAAATATTAAAGACAAAACCCCTTTCGTATCTTGATACTTTTATCTTGGTTGCGTCTCCACCCCTAACAATGACAAGAGTATTAGTTCCTGGGGTAGGAGGGTTAGGTGATGTACTTAAATTAAATAATGCGGATAAAAGATTGAGTTTTAAAATAACATACGTTCCCAATGAAAAAATAAACCACCGTAAAATATTTATATTGAACATTTTAAAATGAAACCACAAAGTTGAAATATGTGTTTTTATTTTATTGGGGCTTTTTTATACAAAAAATGCAAATAATATTATCCTAATTCTGGGAATGAGGAGAGCAACTTATGAGCAAATTCACCCGCATTGACTTGGGAGGGAAAGGAGAAAAAAATTACATTTAAAAATCATCCCTAACGCGCCCGGGTCAGATTATAATCTCCATCTTCTCGTCAACGTTGATCTAGTGAGATGCTAGTTCAACGTTTGTAAAATTGGGTCTTTATTTTTATTAATACAGCAATTTCATTCTGACCTCAAAAGTGAGATAAGTGGACCATTGAAAGGTAGCTCTTCTATCAGCCGGAGATAAAATTTTCTACATTGATTTTTTACTGTCATGTATTTGGTCATATAAAGTTGAAATTTAATTTTCCGTATTTTCATAGAAAAAATGTTTATGTTGATTATTTGTAAGATTTATTATTCAAAAATGATCAAAATTATAATACAAGAGTACACTCAAGTTTGGTAAATACTCCTTCACCAACCTCAAGGAACTTTCTCAAGCAACCTTAACATAGACCTAGTTTTAAATATTGATTTAGTTAGGTTTTAAATGTAGATATATAATTTATAGTCTCAATACTCCCCATATTATTTTGGAGCCAGGTCTAGAAGCTTGAGCTTCAGACCGTATTACAGAAACTCGACGGTCTGAGAGCTGCGAATTGAAACCGCTAAAGAGGCTTGACGGGTTGCCTGAATTCCAGGCCGAAATAACCTTGAGCCTTGTGGCGCTTAGCTCGCACGCTGACCGCTCGTGTACATGCAGCGCCATCGGTTGAGGTAGTTCAAAACCAACAAGATGACCGCCTGAGTTGTAGGCATCCCGCGAAACCTCCATCGAACCACTAGTCCTAGTGGGTCGTGGGAACGCTCATCTTCTGTATCTTCCAATCCGGCCCGCAACAGTTAGAACAAAATTTCTAGAACGTTTTATGACAGGGTGAATTCACTTATTGAATGGAAAGTTAATATTATATTCTTGTACTTTAGATTTTTTTTTAAATATTTCGTTCTATCTTAGGTTAAATAATATTGTAGAAGAACTACAAAATTATCTTTGCATAACCAACTTCAATAGGTGCGTGAACCAAGGCATCAACCTGTCCTCCCTGGATCAGAAATAGTCGGAGTTTAAGACCCTGTTGGGTGGGATTGAGTGGTTTCTGCTTACGTGTTTTCAACTCTCTATCTACGTTTGTGCGGATATATTTTTTTCTAAAAATCTCCACCTTCATAGTTCCAAACCCATTAAGTTTCCAGTTACTCTTATCGGATTCAAGTCGTGGTCAACGTGAAAAAACTTAACATGTATTCCTGAAGAGATGGCAGTGTGCTTCGAGATGTTTGACCCACATTGTGCACTTTTATCTCCACTTGTGTAGATGTCGGGGTTCAAATCCATCCAAGTGCACTGGGCTTATGCAAGATGTCTACTACTCAATTTCTTTCTACGACAATTCGGGTCCATTTTGTTTAATCTATGGCCTACTCACCTCAGCCCTTTGATTAAGTAATTTCATTTTGCGTGTTTCACTTCCTCTCCAGATTACCCAGATATTTATTTACCCTAATGGGATAAGAATGAGTAAGGTACATTTTAGATTAAGTGTACCCGCATTTGTTGGAAGAAAAGTGTAAAAACTCTTCACAATATCTTTCTGGTATTTTAATTAGTAAACCGGATCGTAATATATTGGAATGACAGTGACTGGAAGGTCAAGTTTCAAATCTTGGCCAGGTGCATTTGGGGGTGGTGATTTATTAGTATCACTGTATTTTTTTTTTCCATTCTCTCGCAACGCTCATGTGGGTACACTTCCTCTAAACATCGTTCCTAATCCCTGCCACCTTAGATTAAGCCGTTTAAAACAATTTAAGTAATAAAAAGGGGTTTTAAAAACCTCTTGTCTTGTTTCTAGGGAAGATATCAATATACAAAACGTAAATGTGATATTAAAAATTCCGTATATGTAGACACTTTAGATTAGCCTGGCCTTATATAAGTATACGTTCTATAAATATCAACATAATGATTAAAATAAATAATGACCCCCAGCATTGTTTTGATCATTACAACGTACAAATTATTTAATTACATTGTCTGCTTGAAATACGTGCTTTCCTCATTACAATTTTTGATGTCCAATTTTATGAGATCTCTTATCTTTTATTTTTGTTTTTTGTACGTTCATTTATTTTCGGCAAATTGCTGTCATTACTCCGTGCCTCCACTTCAATTGTTTTACCTCGAGCTTTCATCATAGTAATAAACATTCCACGCACATTTATTTACTAGTCATGTTCTTGTTGTGTTGTTTACTATTCTCTCTCTCTGATTCTTTGAGTTTGTTCTACACATTTTCTTTCTAAATTTGTTTCATTTTCAACTCCTATATAATACATATTTACATTCGTTCTTCTCTGTTTGTTTTTCTTTCGCATTTATCTATTTATTCTCCTTCTTAGATATTTCAAGAACTTTTTGGCCCAGTTTGTGTTATTTGTTTTTGTCTGAGACATCGTAAATAAAGTACTAGACGTACGCGAGCTAGCTGTGAAACTTGGTGGGACTCTTTCTGAAATTGGAGGTAACGAGACCAAAATATAGATAAACTAACCAATAACTATATTTTAGTGATTGTGAGAATCTAGTGTGAGATCATAGGAAAGAAGATACGGTTTTATTCTATTCTGGCCTCGGTAACTTCGGTTCAATAAAGAGTGTACATTTACATAGATCGTCATAGATAGAAAATATAGCGAAGATACCTGTTTAGTAATTTTTTTTCGCTAGCAATTGCTACGGTAACCGAATATAGTAAATACCCCTGCATAATCTTCCTCTCCTCTTTCCAGCGAATGGCATGGCTATAAAATGTATTGAAAACTCTTATTATTATTATTATTATTATTATTATTATTAGCACCGCGTCTTACTACCCGTTCGGTTTATACTCAGTTACGCTCATGTGTAATAGTAGGGTGATTGTGAGATGAAATGAAGGACCTACAGTTTAACGTGGAATCCGAACCACGGTGGAGGCCTGGCATTCCCCACATTCACAAGATGTCTTGTCAGAGGTGAAGGAAGGGTTTGGTAATCAGATAAATCTGTGCCGGGACCGAGGATTGAACCCCGGCCGCCAGCANGGAGGCCTGGCATTCCCCACATTCACAAGATGTCTTGTCAGAGGTGAAGGAAGGGTTTGGTAATCAGATAAATCTATGCCGGGACCGAGGATTGAACCCCGGCCGCCAGCACAGAAGTCTGACACCCTACCCCTAGACCGTCAGGTCACCTTGAAAACTCTTGTTTAATCCTCCTTGCATATTACCAATGACCATTATAGCTACAATAAACACTACTGAAGAACCTCCTTGATTTTTAATATTATATTTATATTAATAATAATGGCATGTCTTAGTTTACAGAAAGAATAGCCAGTACTAATGTACCGTTTCTCAGGGGACGCCTAAATGTACTAATCGCACATTCTTTTCGCATCCCGATGAGATGAGGGAATGATGATAGTGGAATTGTTTAGGGGAGATACCAATTAAGATTTTAATTCGGACTAACCAAATACTGGTTACAATCAGGATTATTCCTCTTTCTAAAAATAAAAATCCCCCGATACCACCCGGGAATCGAACTTGGGACCTTTAGGTCAGCAACCAGAGACTCTTGAGCACTATACAACGAGGCTTGTTTTTGTCTGTTATTGATATTTATTATCTAATCCACCTTATTCATGATTCATGACTATAACATAATAAAAATTAAGACTTATATAGTCCTTAGTGATCTGTAAGAAAATCGGTAAGGTTGGTCACAAGGTTAGTGATTCAGATTCTGATTTAAAAGGCCAATGCTCAAATCCTAACCTAGGTCACACTGGTGTAGCTTTCTTAGTACATTTTTTTTTGTTTTTCTTTCTTTAATGACAAATATATTTGTAGTTCTCTTACCTTATCGTTCTTAATCCCCTTACATTTTAATCATTTATTATATTTACATAGTAAAGTACGAACAAAAAGCCCACCTCCAATCAAAGTGAAATTGAATGAATTTGATGTAATGGCGCTCGGCTACAATCTTTTCATGAGATTAGTGTCAGTAAATAACTAGAGATTGAATCAAATGGGGATGTTAAAACGGCGCGGCAAAGTGTAGAGTGAAAGCTGTAATTAGATCAACATTTCGTCTGGAAACAGGTCATGGGTAGAGACCATGTTACCCCACACCCCGGGGGGCAAATCAATGCCTTCATATTCTGGAAGAGAAAATCTAAAAGATTGTGCATATTCATGATCGTGTATAATAACCCACAAATAATAACTTTTAACTATATTATCTATTATAGAAGCTAGTTTCAGTCAATTATAATTTAATATGCAATCTGGTTTTTGAAAGCATGCGATTCCTTTAATTATTCACTATTTTTGTCTGTGCACCTAATATCTCTTTTTTAACTTGTCGCATTTACCAAACTTAGTGACCGATAATTTCCAGACGTCCCCTTTGTATCCTTTATCTTCCAGAATTGGAGCCACACTTCACAGCCAGGTCACTCAATAGGTTTTTTTCATCCGTTCTCCTTGACGAGCATTTNTTTTTTTTTTTAGAATAATATAATAAATCTGCCCCAATTGTCTTATGAATGAACATATCTGGAAGCTAGAAAAAGTTTCTACAAGTCATGTAATCTGCAGCTGTCAATTTTATTATCTATTAAATAACAAAAGTTACTTATTTTATGGCACTAAGAACTTGAAAATTCATTGCACCTACAAAAGAACACCACATATATTAAGATAGTTCTTATCCAGTCCACCTCATTACACCCTATCCCTATCTTGAGCTAGTTTTATCCAGTTCACCTCATTACATCCCATCTCTTTCAGGTGAATTCTGATGTTATCCCTCCAGATGCATCTTGGTCTTCCCAATGGTCTCTTCCCATTGCGTTTTCCAGTCAGTACCTTGGACAAGGTTCTAGATTCTTCCATTCATGCTGCATGTCTTGCCTGCCACAATATATGAGACTTGAGTATACTAACAATGTATTTTGATGGATACATGGTATGTTACTAATCATTATGTAACCTCCTCCACTTCCCAGTATATGCATCCCTTTTTGGAGCAAATATCTTATAAACACCTTATATTCGAACACCAGAATTTATTTTAGTCATATAAGTTAAGAGACCGCGTTTGACACCCAAAGAGAACAACCGGTGAAATTATTGTTTTATATATTCTTTGTTTTACATTCCTTGAAAGCAGACGCGATGGCAACAGCTTACTGACTGAGTAGTAGCATACCTTTATCGGCTATATTATTTTCCTAATTTCCACTATAATATCGTTATTGCTAGTTAAAATTGTTATAGGTCTATAGTTAAATTTTGGGAAATTGAGTTGTGTCAATAAAATAATTTTGGGTTCATTAGGAGTGTAGGGTAGGTACCGAATTGCGTCCTGAGAGCATCAAACCGATCCAAAGGAGGGATTCCGAATTGTGCCTAGTTTTACAACTCCTGCCCGCCATGGAAAACTTAAAAATAATGCAACAGGACACGGAAATATTTCTTTGAAGTGTAAAAAGAATCGCAAAGATAAACGTATTGAAAAATAATAGAATTTATTAACTTCAGGGTGACCTGGCGGTCTAGGGGTAAGGTGTCAGACTTCTGTGCTGGCGGCCGGGGTTCAATCCTCGGTCCCGGCACAGATTTATCTGATTACCAAACCCTTCCTTCACCTCTGACAAGACATCTTGTGAATGTGAGGAATGCCAGGCCTCCACCGTGGTTCGGATNTCCTCCATTTCATCTCACAATCACCCTACCATTACACATTAGCGTAAGTGCGTATAGCCCGAACGGGTAGTAAGACGCGGTGCTAATAATAATAATAAACTTCAGCTTGAAAAATAACGTAGAAATTAAAATTACGAGAATTCAATAAACATATAGAGAAAGTATTTTAACTATATGAACTATGATATAAAGCCACCAATATAAATAAAAATGAAGATACCCTTCTGTGCACTCTGCTGGGATCAATCTTTGGCCTCCCGGAACAGATTTAGGGCTGTACACCATCCGACGACTTACTCGATACTTGCTTTCTCCTCCTAGGTATTTTAGAGTCCGACATTCGGGTCATATTGACCCCGTGACCTTGTGGTTGGTGATGCTGGAATGTGGACCGTCGGAAGGTCATCTTCACTCGAACAGATGAGTCCGAGCCTGAAACTTACAAGCTACTAAACATGGTTGGCGTGGGAGAGGGAAGAGCCAATTATCTGATCTACCTGGCCATTTGTGTCAGGTTATGTTTTATTTCATTATTTTCGAACGTGGTTAGAAAAATAAGTAAGAGATTGACTTTAAAAAAAATATGTTACATAAATTATTTTGTTCGTTATTCTTTAGCCAATCATGGGTTACAACAATGTTACGTAGAGAACATCAGTTAGTACCGGAATAATAAATCCAACCAGACTATGTCTAATCTCAATAGCCATTAATTTTTGTGTTGTCATTTCGAGGGCCATATACCATTTATCTTTCGCTTAAACATAAGATTCTTGATTATATATATAGGTTTTTAAGCCTTGACTAAGGGTCTAGAGTATTTTGGCTTAATTTTCTCTCTCCTCTATATATCTATCACAGGATCTGGTTTGAGTCTCAGTTGGCAAGGATTTAATTTTATGGGGTTCGAAAGAAGGTAAGGGTGGTTCAGAGTTTAACATAATTGTGAACTCTGGAAATAAAGACTCAACTAGCTTTAAGCGCTTGTAAAAATATTATAGCTTTGTTTGAATTAACTTTTCAGTCCTTAACTACCTTAAACTTGGGGAATGTTTTTGTACTTAATTTAGTAAAGAGGCTTGTACCTAAACAACTATGAAAGATATCGTGAAAGTTATATTTGTTAGATACTACAAAATTTTCGACGTGCATTAATACGGTCATTGTTTTGTGAATAGTGGATATTAACAACAAAAATAAAATTATTTATTTATGTATGAATTCAAAATTTAATCATATTTTGAAGCAATATTCATATATATTTTAAGTGTGAATATATTTGTAAAATAAAGTTAATTAAAACGACTTCCTAAAGTTTTTTTTACAAAACAATATACATTTTGTTTTATTTTTGTTTCGGAGACAGAGAGATTATTGTTCATTGTTCAATGTAAGACGACTGGTATCTCTTTTGCACATGAGTTTTTACTTCAACATATTGAAAATTATTACCTGTGAGGGTGACCTGGCGGTCTAGGGGTAAGGTGTCATACTTCTATGCTGGCGGCAGGGGTTCAATCCTAGGTCCCGGCACAGATTTATCTGACTACCAAACCCTTCCTTCACCTCTGACAAGACATCTTGTGAATGTGGGGAATGCCAGGCCTCACACCGTGGTTCGGAATCCACGTTAAACTGTAGGTCCTCCATTTCATCTCGCAATCACCCTACCATTGCACATTAGCGTAAATGCGTGTAACCCGGACGGGTAGTAAGACGCGGTGATAATAATAATATTACCTGTGCCCCTACTAAATCACGCATAGGTTTTCAAAGAAAATCTTGTTTTTATAATGGTCGCCATAATATTTGGTCATCCACACGGTAATAGTTGACTTGTACAAAATTTATTATTATTATTAGCACCGCGTCTTACTACCCGTTCGGGTTATACGCACTTACGCTAATGTGTAATGGTAGGGTGATTGTGAGATGAAATGGAGGACCTACAGTTTAACGTGGAATCCGAACCACGGTGGAGGCCTGGCATTCCCCACATTCACAAGATGTCTTGTCAGAGGTGAAGGAAGGGTTTGGTAATCAGATAAATCTGTGCCGGGACCGAGGATTGAACCCCGGCCGCCAGCATAGAAGTCTGACACCTTACCCCTAGACTGCCAGGCCACCTACTTGTACAAAATTGATTTGGAAACATAGTGGACGGGTGCGACGCCTGGTTCGAGCTATGTTGCTTATAACCCGAACGGGAACTAAGGGCCAGTTTCATGGTCAAATTTAGTAGGCCTCAAGTGCGGTGCTACACTAAGTACATAACGACACCTACATAAACCAAAATGGAAAGGGCCAGTTTCCAATGCGATAACGGCCCATTCCATTCTGGTTTAGGTAGGTGTCGTCTTGTATTTAGTGTAGCGCCGCACTTGAGGCGTACTAAATTTGACTATGAAAACTGGCCCTAAGACGCGATGCTAAAAAAACCACAAACCTTACCTATGATACGCCTTGTCCATGGGATGAAATAAGTTCATAAAATACACTTGCCCAGTTCCATTAAATGTTATAGTTTCAAGCCCGGATAAAATAAATAAATAAATAAATCTATGAAATTTTAAATTCATTAGGTAGGCTTTAAATAAACCATACATAGGACGTTCATACTATATACACACAAAAAGTAATTGTATTAACATTTAAATCAACCTCATTTTTCACACGGTAAAACGACTAACCCAAGGAATTATCGCGGTATGACACATTTACTAGGGATATTTAATATGTAACTTGATTTTATCACAGACACAGAGCCAAGTCCCTTGGCGATAAATTCATGACTTTGAATGAAAATATCCAATATCCCCAATGATTTGTTTTCTAAACCCTGTTTTTAATCAAACCCGGGACTTTGAGTTCGGCAGGACAGTGGAAACTAGTATTCGCTTGCCCGCATTGATAGACACGTGATCTAAGGTGTCAATCTTGTCAAATCTTGTTTTCCATTGACTGAAAGATTAGAGTTAGTATCCCAACCCACTCAACCTCCTCTCAAATGTGGTAACATATTATCCCAGCTATATCTTATCATCCTTACTCCACCAGTTTAGTTAAATGCCGATAGCCCGAATGATTAGACGATCTTCTCGTCCGACCCCTTAGCTAAGTTGGTACTATGGGCCAGTTTCATAGTCAAGTTTAGTACGCCTCAAGTGCGGCGCTACACTAAGTACATGACGACACCTACCTAAACCAGAATGGAATGGGCCAGTTTCCTATGCGGGAACGGTCCATTCCATTCGAGTTTAAGTAGATGTCGTCTTGTATTTAGTGTAGCGCCGCACTTGAGGCGTACTAAATTTGACTATGAAACTGGCCCTATGTCTATATTGAGCTAAGGGCCCCGAGTTTACTTTCCGGCACTGCCGATAAAAGATCCTTGGTGAAATATGGGTTTCCCCTTTCACGGTGATGAATTAACAGTTGGGGGCTGGATGTTGAGTCTGTTCTAGATTAAAGTTAGTTTACAGGTCGTGTGATTATATAATCAGTCTGTTCTGAAAGAGCTCGTTAATTGTCTCAAATAAATGAAAAATGAAATGTAATCTCTCTGAGTGCGATCTGCCTAAATAACACTTATAGGTTCATTTGTTTTATCGCTGAAAAATTAAAACAGATGTAAGATAGATATTAAAACCAATCGTTTCTAGCAGTTGTTTTTAAATTGTATATTTGTGGTGGTTGACGAGATGAACTTACGATCCCAATGAAATGTATATACCAGACTTATTATAAAACATATTTTAGATGTTTTTCAAGTACATAGCATCCAAGAAATTACTTTTTAATATGCTTTAGTTCTTGATGCTCTAGATTTTAGTATGTATACTTTTGTAAGATCATTTTTTAAATTTATATTGGTTGTGTTACATAATATTCATTTTTTTTAACAAAGAAAACTTTTTTTGTTGGACTTAATTGAATTGCATTATCCTCTCTACAAAAATAGAGTTAAAAAAAATCTTACTAAACATATTATTCTTGAGTTTTATTTTAACTTTTTTTTTGTTTTAGTTCTATCTTTTGTATTTTTTTTATTTACTTTGTTCCTTCTATTTTCTCTACCGGTTCTCTTTAACCCTAATACACACACAAACCTTCCTATCCAAGATTAGAACCCATTTACATGATCAAAGAATGTTCATTCCTCTCCCCTGGCTCCCAACTCCCCTCCATCTTTATTACCCCTCATCCTTCGAGCCAGTATATCCCCTCCTCCCTCTTCTCTTTCTTCCCAACCCTGGTTCTGTTCTCTTACACCAGTTACAATCCTCTCCCCTTGTTTAATCTGTAACGCAACCAGCTCTACTCTTGAGTCTCTTCTCCCCCGTAGATTTTAAACAGGGGTGCCACACTTGGCGACAGCTCTGCACCGGCAAGATGAGGTGAATCGTCAATGGAAGGACATTTTAGCGCATATACCAATAACTGGGTATCTAACACTTATCAATATCAACATTGACAACATCCTCTAAAAATGAGAGCCGCAAAACTTATGAATCAGCGCGTGAATATATGAAAGAATTTACTAGCTTTTTGAACTGTTTTCCTATTCCCTCCATTCTACACCGTAGTGCCAAACTTTTTCAGTCTCAGCCAATACCATAAGTATCCGTGCTAAGCTCTCAGTGAGGACCAACAATTAATAATACGATATTTAGTTTATTCCGTTTTGATTGGTGGTAATTTTTCTATGTAATTCAAGTTTTTCTACCCACTCAGGGTGTCCGGATCTTTACAATAATGGTGTTGGGAAGAGGGAGAGTAGAGTTTTGAGGAAGTGTACTCGTATAGACGTGAAAATAAAGTGTGAAATGATTTGAGGGAAAACATCTTGTTGCATCCAGCTAGAATTCACGGGACTCCGCGTCACGCAGAAACCAGACAAGATGAAGCTGACGCCTTTTTCCGCGTGCCCATGTATGCGAGCTACGTCAATATATTATTATTATTAGCACCGCGTCTTACTACCCGTTCGGGTTATACGCACTTACGCTAATGTGTAATGGTAGGGTGATTGTGAGATGAAATGGAGGACCTACAGTTTAACGTGGAATCCGAACCACGGTGGAGGTCT
The DNA here is from genome assembly GCA_901482245.1 of Timema douglasi. Classification (NCBI taxonomy): domain Eukaryota; kingdom Metazoa; phylum Arthropoda; class Insecta; order Phasmatodea; family Timematidae; genus Timema; species Timema douglasi. The sequence continues at coordinate 103,845 of CABEEJ010000644.1, forward strand.
GGCATTCCTCACATTCACAAGATGTCTTGTCAGAGGTGAAGGAAGGGTTTGATAATCAGATAAATCTGTGCCGGGACCGAGGATTGAACCCCGGCTGCCAGCATAGAAGTCTGACACCTTACCCCTAGACCGCCAGGTCACCTACTACGTCAATATAACTTTGTGTAGTGAAAATTAGATTATTCTAGTAAATAAAAACCCAGCGAAACAAGACTTTTTTTAGTTTAAGTTAAGCTACGTAAATTATTATTTTTATGTGAATGACAAAATACCGCATGGCCCACTCGATATAGGCGTCAATCTCCAAATAGACTGGATTACCTGTGACGGTCATGTAGGGGCTCATATATCAGTCGGGTACACTGATGAGGTGTTTATTTTTCCTAAATTGTTTCCCATATCCCTCCATGCGAATGCAGCTACATATACTCTCGATTCTACCTTCATCATTAGCCCATTAATAAACTTTTTAGGATAGCCCAGACGTGTAGTGATACGTGATTCACATGATATGTTGCATGTTAGTCTGCCTACCTACGTCATTGATAACCTGTGCATATTATTCAGGGTCATATTGATTTGAAATTCAAGCTAGTTAACTTTTACTCTTTCTTCTTTACGTGCTTGTTAAAGACAGATTTATTGCCCCTGTTCTAGCAATCGATGACTTATCCTAAATTGGCTATAACACATAATTTACAGCAATATCCCTGGCCATTAATTTATTATTTTGTGACAGAAAAAAAATCTTCATCCAATTTAATGACTCTAAACCTTTTAGCCCTCAGGATGTCACATTATAAACCCTTAGCTAAGTAGGCACATGCGTTACATACAAAGATATTGTGCTTTTATAATTCTTTAAAATGAATGAAAATAATTTTAAAGTGTAAAATAAAATAATCATTTAGACTGATAGTTTGTTTATCAATACACACGTCATCTCTGAAAAGTGATGTCCTTTATTAACCTTACATCTACTAAACTTAGTTACCAAGTTTTAGTTGCATTGTAGTCTACAAATTTTGGTGGAAGATGTATTATAAATTTTGGAAGAGTAGAAACATTAAGGTGCGGCAGAAGGGAGCGCGAGTTATTTTACAGTTTTTATAGCAATACATTTTGTTGGCCAAAATAAATTAAATATTTCTCCAGTATCAAAATAGGGTTTAGTTTTCTGCCCATGTTAATAGCAACAGAGGGGTGACCTGGCGGTCTAGGGGTAAGTTGTCAGACTTCTGTGCTGGCGGCCGGGGTTCAATCCTCGGTCCCGGCACAGATTTATCTGATTACCAAACCCTTCCTTCACCTCTGACAAGACATCTTGTGAATGTGGGAAATGCCAGGCCTCCACCGTGGTTCGAATTCCACGTTAAACTGTAGGTCCTTCATTTCATCTCACAATCACCCTTCCATTACACATTAGCGTAAGTGCGTATAACCCGAACGGGTAGTAAGACGCGGTGCTAATAATAATAATAATAATAATAATAATAATAATAATAATAATAGCAACAAAGCTTGAATATCTTTCAAGGGTGTCCTGTAATGTTGTCAAAACTTTTTAAATAAAGAGAAAAAGTTAAGCTATGTCGATAAGCAATCAAAATAATATAAACACGCGATAAATTATTGAGATATTCTAATTTTCTCTAAGACAATATTACTGTTTAGTCAACGTGTTTTAAGCACATCCAGTCATTTATTCATTTTCCTTCATAAAATATAAATGTGCCAAACACGCTTAACCGTTCAAGTTTATGTACTTAGTGAGAACTGCATTTGCGTCTGTATCTCAACCCCTTGAGCACAGTTTTAAATGGCTGAGAATTATAAACTTTTTAAGCGTTGGTTATACTCAGAGTGTTAAGGACCAATTACTTCAACTTTTATTTGCAAGGTAAACACATTTTATTAATAAAAAGTTCCGGAACATGGAATTATACTCTAGTACACACTGTGTCAAATATATTTAAACCTGTTCATACTTTACAGATGCTCAATGAAGCTTTTACTCATTCGTCAAAATGTGACGGGTCTGGAGAACAGCTCTAGCTAAACCTCCCTCTGAAAATACTAATGACGTGGCAACTAGTTACCAATGATTTTTGTTTAATTATGCTCTTCAATAATTTTAAAAAACTTGCGCTTTTTTTAAATTGTTTAAATTTTATAAAAAGTACTATGTTAGTGAAACTGTTCCTTTCATGAACTGGGCAAATTTCTATTAATTCCGTAAACTGGATTCTTTGCTTGACCATTTCACCAATTGGGGGAATAAATTGCATTAGCTCTTGCCCATTTCATGAACTAGAACTTATTGTACTCTCTACTACAAGCTTAACTGAAACTCATTTTAAGATAATATATTAATATAACCCAACCTTACAACCGAAACCTCTATTCTAAAATGATTAAAAGTTCAATTAAAATAAAGACCAAACCTGATCTTGGCTTGTACATTTCACATACCGGGTAAAAACTCGTCCATTTCATGAAATAACCGATTCGTGAAATGGGCAGCACAAGCGCTGTACAATTCATGAACTGGATTATTTCTTGCCCAGTTCGTGAAATGGCCAGGAGGAGAGACCAGTTCACGGAATGGGTAGAAATTTGCCCGCTTCACTAACTGGGCAAATTCGCGAATGGTGTGTAACATATATATTTAAACGGTATAAATATTAATTTACATGGGATTATGGAGCAAAATTTAAATTGTAATAAAAATCCTTATTTACATTTGCCTGTTTAATCGAATTAAATATTTACTATTATTATTATTGGGCGTCTGACTAAAAATAAATCAAACTTAAGGTTAACATTAATCTTAAGCTGAGTTGGGGAAATCTAAATTTTACATGGGCATGAAAAAACTTTCTCTCGGGACCAAATTAGTAACATCATAGATAAGAAGTAACTATTATAATGATTATAAAATTTACTAAAACAATTTTCATAAATTATACCTCAAGTCATTTTATCTTCAGATGTCACTTTTGATGGATAATATCAAAACATATAAAATAACATCATTGTTGACCTAAAAATGTGTTTGTATTTTTTAATATGTCTTTATATCGAAATCCTAATAGAGTTTAGACTTTAGTATCTTTTTATGCATAAACGTAATTTATGCGGGCTTTTTAAAATCCTAATGAACACAGTGAACTAATTTATTTATAATGATCATGCAAAAAGTAATACTAATTTAGTATTATTTATAAGTGATTGTATCAATTTATCAATTCAGTCTTTATCGGCATCTAAAATCTTTAATTTAAAGCTTCTTAATTGTTCTAATCTTAAAAAACGAAAGAAACGTGTGGTGAGAGCACTGAATGTTAGTTTCAAAAGGTTTTTTAAACCAACAATGCACTTCTTCTGAATCTACCTCGAAATAATTAATATCAAATAATTATAGGACTATTAAGATATCAGATCCATCATAAATTAAATTTTTTGTAAGAAAGGTTATTGTTATATGTTTAACCTGTTATTAGATAAGTAATTAATAAGCTTTAATTAACCTAAAATTTGATAGTAAAATATAATTTCAACAATTCATGAAATATTAAAAATATACTTCTCTACTGAAAAATAAAATTGAATATATTATTTACTAGGTATTTATTGTAAAAGTATGAAATAGTATATTTTTAAAAAGTAAAAAATTAGTGAGGCAAGAGAAATCTATTCACTATTCAAAATTCTATTATCCTCCTTTCAAAATCTGATTAATTGGAAATTTTGAATCTCTCTCTCTAAGCTTCGAATTTCCTGTTGGGGATTACGTGGCAATCTTTTCTCCCCCTTCCCTCCACTCCAGACCATTTCCCCTTCCCCTACATTCCTCTTGCTCACCCTCTTTCACTCCCCCTCCTTTTCATTTCTACCAGTTTGAAAGGGTTTTGAAAAGCTCTGTAAGAGAGAGACGTGAGATAGAGTTGGATACACAACACATAATATAATTCTGTTGGAAGGGGGATTTCAATTATTTTCTCTTGTATATACATACGATATATATGTATATATATACATAAATCTTTTACATTATATATTAGACTACGACTACATCATATTGTATTATTACGTAACAGCATTTTGAAATGACATTTTCCTACGAACAAAATAAATCCAAATACATTAATCATAATCATAAATATTTTTGTTTCCATGTGATATGTTACACAAGACGATGAAACATGACGTTTCCCTGTACGTCGAGTTTCAAATATTATGTCACAGTTTTGATAGGAGGTGTTAAAATAGGGGAAAGGGAAGCAGTGGGGGTAAAGTTGATGAAGTTATTAATCAAGAGAAGAAATTACTCTGAATGAAGCTTAATTAGTTTGACATCCGTGTCTGAGTGTTTGTGTTAATTAATAAATCTTAATCTTATTTCATTTAAAAACTAGAGCCAAGTTGATAACTGGGGTAGCCGTGAGGCTTGGGGCGTTAGAATCGCATTTCACATATATACCATGTAGGCCAAATATTTTAATACTGGTGGCTGGGGTTCAATCCCCGGTCCCGGCATAAAATTATCTGATTACCAAACCCCTCCTTCACCTCTGACAAGACATCTTGTGAATGTGGGGAATGCCAGGCCTCCACCGTGGTTCGGATTCCACGTTAAACTGTAGGTCCTCCATTTCATTTCACAATCACCCTACCATTACACATTAGCGTAAGTGCGTATAACCCGAACGGGTAGTAAGACGTGGTGCTAATAATAANAAAAAGGAGCCCTATGACTTCTTTGGTACTGACTGACAGCTTTGAAAATTTACCAGACCAAATTATGTATCCCTACGCCGAACCATATAATCTGAAAAAACATGTGTTTAGCAGCTGTCACTTCTGACAGTAAAATTTTAGGTATATACCTAAATTTTGACTGACAGAAGTCATATGTGAACTATCAGTCAGCACCAAAGAAGCCATGGGGCTACTGTATATTCTTTATAAAGACCATAAAGTTTTATAAACAGAACATACTTTTATACACTATGAAGACCATATTTTTTAGATATTTAGACCATATATTTATATTCTATACACCATTATATTATATACTACATAGTTAACTTATCTTATATTTATATACTATAAAGAGACCGTACACTTATATTAGGCTTTAGAGTATATAGGGACTAATAGGTCCTATTTATTATATACATTACAAGTTGAATTGTTGTGGATTCTGACCATATTTGCATTAAATTTCAACAAACCGCTTGTATTAATTGAAAATCTGTAATAAGCTGAGATGACTAAACTAATAATCAACAAAAAAGAGGCCTTCCCGTTTTCCTTACAAGCTCACGATATATTAATAGCTCGTAAACAATGACACTGAATAGAAGCGAAATTGCCACAGGGCTTAGTTCCCCTCCATTAAACTTCAAGCTCTATGTACACGTGTCATTAATAAAACTAATCGGAAAAAGAGATTTTTTTACTTTACTATTATTATCTTTATTTTCTTGATTTTACCCCCAGACCAGGAACTCTTGTTTTTTTTTTCTATTTTCCAATGAACCGTTATTTTAAAATTGAAATTACTGGATATCAATATTTCATTAGAATAATTACTTTTCAGTAAAGTAAAATAATATATACTACATATTCTTTCAATTATAATTTAACATTTTTAATATGTATGTGATCACATTTTCATCGATTTTTTTAAATTAAAATGCTGTGCACCTCATTTGTTCATTTAATCTTCGTATTTCCTCAAATCTTCGGCTTTGTTAGATTTTATTTTCTGTCGTTTGTTGCATTACATTCATGGCCAATTTTATTAACATTTAATATAACTTTGTTGTTAAAAAGTGAACTTTCGAAGGTATCAGAGAATTTTTAGATGACAGAGCCATATTGAACTTGGCCACCGTTGGCGAATGTACAACCATAAATCCTTTTCGTGGAGGCTCTTTCAATGTCGCGATGAGGTGATTGGATGATTATAGTGAACATGAAGGGATTGAACCAATGAAGATATTAACTTAACTTAAGCCTGATTCTCCGAGCCCTGGTGAGCGTGGGAATTATTCCTCTTTCAAGAAAAATCCCCAGCCGAGAGTAGAACCCAGGACCTCTAGGTCGGCAGCCAAGGCCTCGTGATCCCTATACCACGGGCCCGGGGTATTCAATCCATACGACGCGAACGCTTTTCACAACATACGTGCTGACTTGATTCCTTTGTCTTGTATTTTACCATGCGCTCCAAATAATTTATCATAAAAGTGTTTGTATCTCATGTTAAATTTTACAATTAGGCTACTTGTAGGAAAGAGTTTCACTTTTAGTTAAAATGTATTGGCAGATCATGATTCTCCCATTCTAAATGCTAATATGGGTACATTTATTATAAGCGACCCTACTTGTCCATGGGCATTTAGGATATATTTTTGGATAAATTAATTAAAAATACATTGAACATAACCATAAATAAATTACAAACACACAAAGACTGTCACGTTCAGCGTGGTTAACCTCATTGTATTTTATAGTTCCGAACAATAACATTTTATCAATCAAGTCGTAGAAATCTTATTAACTCTTGTCGCGGAAATAACCGGCTGGTGCCGCACTTTATCGTGAGCACTTGGATAAATTCTAGAGGTTAAGAGCATATCGTAAACCCGATTAACTGGGAGATGAGATACACTATTTATTTTTTTTACCAGAAAGGGCATCGAAAGGCAATTTTATGCACTCTTCGGTTCTCAACGGGGAAAATGGTATATGTAAAATAATTATTTTCAATTTAAAATATTTGTTTTACATTTTTTATATTTACAAATTAGACACAATATTTACTAATTTCAATTTGAGTGTACTCTAACGAGGACTTTATATTACCACAGTGACGTCTGGTCAATATCTTGATTTTAATTATAGATCTAATCTTAGGCCTAAGTGTAATTTATAGATTTTGACTAGTTGAAATATTTTGGAAGTTGCCATCGTGATTTTGTTTAAAATGGATATTTGGGGAGTGTTTGATATCATGATAAATAAACATGTATCATCTACTTGTTTTTCAGATAAAAACTCATTTAAGAATAGTTTAGTGAAAACTTAATTTAGAGATTTTTGTTCCAAAATAAATATGCTATATGAGAAAGTATTTACGATTATGTTGTACTACAGTAGCCCCATAGCTTCTTTGGTGCTGGCTGGCAGCTTTGAAAAGCTACCAGACCAAATTACGTATCCCTACGCCGAGCCATATGATCTTCAAAAACATGTGTTTAGCAGCTGTCACTTCTGACGGTCAAAATTTAGGTATATACCTTAATGTTGACTTTCAGAAGTGAGCTGTGAGCTGTCAGACAGCACCAAAGAAGCCATGGGGCTACTGTAACTTTTTTTCACAGTTAAGAAACAAGGAACAGCCTGTTTGACCTAGGAATACATTAAAGTTAAAATAGTAGTTCTTACAAGCATCTTATATAGACCAATATCTAGCAAACCAACACTATATTGATGGACTCTTTTGTAAGTTTAACAACGCACATGTTGACATGTATATTCCTTCAAGACACTGTCAGTGTGTTCCTGTCTTAGCAGCCCCCACCCGCCTTGTATCTTCCCCCCTCCTCCTACCATTTTGTGTCATTATGTCCCCAACACGACGTGGAAGACATTAAGGCCAGTCATTCGTATGCAAATGCCTACTAAATTGTACATTATCAACATCGCTCAGAGAAACAAGGCTATAAGAAACATTAAAAAAAATACTTGTTGACACCTTTAGACTGTGCCAATTTGATTTCCAAACTTCGCTGTTGTAGAGTATTGTGAGATTTTTGGATTCATCTAAAAAAAAAGAAAAGGAGTGAGTTTTTCTGCTGGCTAAGAAAATAAAAGACGAACAGACAAAAGGATTTATGGATATTAATATATTGCATTTTCTCTTTCATGACCTAAAAGATGATAAAATTGATTAAATTATTGATCGACACCAGTGTGGGCACATGGTATAAATGTCAAGCGAATTTAGTCTGGGTTTGAATCCCAGAGAGGTGTATTGCGGTGTCTTATTCTTAAATAGTTTCCCACCCTTCATAGCACCAATTTAGCTCTAAATTATCCCGTCTTACCCCCTTAGACCAATTAAATTTGGATATTCATAAAGAGTGGTAGTAACACGTTGTGCAAAAAACAAAAACAAAACACTCTTTACTCTTAGCAGCGAGGATTTGATTATTACAATAACATGACAATGGCTATAACACATTATTTCTTTAATGTAGACTTATCATGGAATCAAATAAGGTTCCCTTAAATTAGTTGTTGGCTTCCCTGTTGTTAGATTTAAAAAAAAATCCCTTAGGTTATTGGTACAGCTGTTTAGTAATATTATTTCTTGTTTATCTTTGATATGATATTGCAAAGAAACTGTCTTCGAATCAAACTCTGCATATTAATATGATAAGGGAATAACTGTTTTCTTGCTTGCTTTCAAATTAGTCTTTTCCTTCTTTTTTTAAAAATGGTGGAAGAGAATAAACCGGTGATCTCCCTTCTTGTTCGTCCATATATTTCCCCTCACCTCACCCTTGAATTGAAGGCTTTACCACTCTCTCCCCTCTAGGCGTACTGTCTCTCTTTCAATAAGACAGACCTACCTTTTACTAAGTATATTATAAAAAAATAGCGTAACGTCAAAAATTTATTTTTTATTTATTTGAGGTATTTAACGTAAATTTTCTGAACCAACTGATTATATCAGCACATAATATTTTCCATGAGCGAGGACGAAAGGCTATTCCAGTTTTGCCGGGAAAGGTATTTTCACATATCTTCCAAGGATCTTTTACATGCCACACTCTACAGGGGACCGACGAATTTACTTTCCCTCCGAAGGAAGCTGTGCAACGGATCTTCATCGTTCAAGGAAAATCTATCCACCCCAGCTGGGTTTGAACCCACAAACTTGTGGTCCTGAAGTGAGCACTTTACCCCAAGGTCGTAAATTAAGTCAAAATTATAAAAGTCTTAAAATATATGGTTCTGCCCAAATTTATTCAAAGCAAGAGCTTTAATGCAATCAGGTGAAGTTTAATTTGTACACTCATATAAAGAGTACCGCCACTTATGATGGATATAACATATCACTCTATTTATTAAGAAAAAGGTAATCTCGAAACTTCAAATTCCCTAAAACAATCCTCATTTATCCTAAGAAGGAAAAAAAAAATCACTACACCCTAGTACCCCTTAAAGATATTCGCACACATGCATAACATGAATATTTATATAGTTATGCTGACAGAAAAGGGATGAAGTAGTAAATTTTGGAGGAAATGTATCAGTATTTGCTTGTATGGAGTTTGGGAAACCATTTAGGAAAAAGGACATGGCAATACACTCGGCCGAGATCTAATCTCAGACCTCTCCATTATAAGTGAATCTGTCGTAAAAAGTTAGACATAGGAACTGAATTCCCACCGACGTGGTTATGACCCTGTTAAAAATTATTGTATTTGTTTAAGAAAGGTTAGATCTTGGTTTCTAACTTTCACTTTTATCTCAAAGTTGCGTAAAGCCTCGCTGAACAAAAATGAGTTCTCCTTTTATGATTTATTTTTAATAAAAAATATTGTATGATTTTTAATTATATGGGGACATGTCAAAACCTTCTGCTTCTATTTGGTGTGAACCATATTACGAAATAACAAATTAATTCTTAAGTTACGCGGGATTGTTAGACGTCTGCAACGAATCTCAGCGTTCTGGTAGGGGGCCCTGGATGGTCTAAAACGGGAAGCAAGGGGCTCGAAACTCAGCCAGATGTATTGAGGGCTGTTTTCCCTAAATGGTTTCCCACTCTACCTGCACTCAAATACTGGTGTAGGGAAGAGTCGGTGAGTACCAATCACTTTTCGAAGAAAAAAGAAGCAGCTAAAAATAGGGAATAAATAAAACAATGTTTTTTACGATTGGAAAGATTATAGCGACTAATTTAGTATTTAGAATCAACACTCATGCCAATTTTTTGTAAATGGTTTAGATGAACTATTTAAATTTTCAAAACCATAGCTTTGAATGGTACTACCCACTTGTTCGGGTAATACCGATCAGAGACTTAAAAATATACTTCACCTTGATGGTGATGTTTAAAAACAGAAATTGCAAGCTATATTTTTCATATGTTTAAAAAAACTCATAAAGAGAGTTGCAATGGGTTTTATGTCCAGATAAAACCTTAAGCCAATTTGGTGACGGAGTAGGCCTAAATCATAGTATAAAAATAAAAAGTAGCAATTTGTTTATTTCTTAATTTATTAAAACTCCTGAGACGATATTAATTTCATTTTATCCCTCAACTGACCTACAAAAACATTTTTTTATGAAATATATATCAGACTTCACCTTAAAATAAATCAATACTAGTTGTTTTTTTTTAACTTTTAGTTACTGACTAAATACTAAAAAGTTTCTCATCTTCTTTTCTAAGTTTTAACTTTCCTTTAAAAAGTAATGATTTATTATAATAGTTATTTAGCTCCTATGATTCACCGGCGATAGGCCACATTGGTCACATCTGTAACCCTGTGCATTGTCCCAGCCACTGCACTCAGCATGTGTCCATTTGGGCACAACACACATCGGTACCATAACTCATTGTTTATACCAAATTACTCACAAACAAAGCACAATTCATTTCCAGAGAGCTCCAAAAGTGAACAGATAAAGTTCGTCACCACATATTTCATCTTCATTTAAACTTTCCTCCTCAGAGGAGCTTTCGAATGTGCTATTCCTTCGAAGTTTTTTTTTCTTAATAGATTTTTTAATTCTACTATATTCTGCAACGTGATTTTTCAAAATTTTATTTTTAGCTCTTCGTGTTTTTTTTTCGTTTCTTTTTTTTTTATCTCTTTAATATCTGCATCACTTTGAAAACGATTAAATATTAAATATTCCATCAATGTCCAAATAGTAAAGTGTTTCCTCCCTAGTTGTCAAAAATCATCGTTATAATATGTCTCGCCAGAGAACAGCACTAATCAGAGCCTCGTTCATGTGAAATCCATCGAGTAAAAATCTGATCGGTATTAACTTGCTGATCGGTATTCACCGACTCTCCCTTATTTACACAAAATTTTACCTCCTCCATATCTACTTAATTGATGTAGATATTAAAAAAAAAACTTTAGTATGACACCTTAGCTCAGTCAGTAGTGCGTCTGTCTATTGAGCTAAGGGTCCCGAGTTCGATTCCCGACACTGCTGAAAACTATATCATTGGTTAGATGTGGGTCTATCCTTTCACAGTGATGAATTCACGGCTGAGAGCTGTCCTCGTTTTAAGTAAGATTATATATAGCGGTGACCTGGTGGTCTAGGGGTAAGGTGTCAGACTTCTATGCTGGCGGCCGGGGTTCAATCCTCGGTCCCGGCACAGATTTATCTGATTACCAAACCCCTCCTTCACCTCTGACAAGACATCTTGTGAATGTGAGGAATGCCAGGCCTCCACCGTGGTTCGGATTCCACGTTAAACTGTAGGTCCTCCATTTCATCTCACAATCACTCTACCATTACACATTAGCGTAAGTGCGTATAACCCGAACGGGTAGTAAGACGCGGTGCTAATAATAATAATAAGTAAGATTATAAGACATATTAATCTACGGCAGGCCTAGCAAGCCATACTTGAAGAGAAACTGACCCAGACCACAGGCTGTAAACAGTAATGGATGTAAAAAAATATATTAAAATAGCTTCGATGGGTACACACACATATATATTTTTTTGTGCTCCACGTCTTACTATAATATGTTCGGACACTCAGCATTTCAACTACGCTAACTACGCTAAAAGAGCAGGATATAAATGAGTAATTTAGATTTGAAAGAAAATTAACTCGCGTTTGTGTGGAGGGAGAGTAGGAAGACATTTATGAAAATACATACTTAATAAACCCTAAAAGGTTCAAAACCTCGACTTCCCATCATCGAAAAGACATAACCAGCCCAGACGATACTGATGCCTTTGTCTGCGTGCCCATCGGTGCGGATATGAACTTTGTTGCGTCTTGGAAGTGGTTTTGTGGGTGGTGTGCTTTGACCCCTTGTTGCCGTCGGCCCCTTGTTATTCCACTTGGTCTTGTCATCGAATGAAACATGGGGTCTGATTAGTTGGCCAGCTGATTCATGCCACGGCTCTCACCGAGCTTAATTCATTCCGAGTATTATTTAGATACTTCTCCCTTGTACATAAAGTTGGCTTGATTTACATTGGATTAATCTGCGAAAGAGGGGAGGAGACTTTCTTTCCTTATTTATCAGGACGACTCAGGAGTGGTGATAGCCCCGTGCCAGGAATTAAATAGATGGATTCAATATAAATGGTCAAATGGCGCATTTGATTCAAAAACGGGTGGTTATTTAATTGAGGGGACTGAATTGTATCCATTCGGAATGGTATCCATTCCGATAGTTTTGTAAAAAACTGCTTTTGTGAAAAATCGGAATTGTATCCACTGGAATTATATCCACTAAAACTGGAATTGTATCCACTCGGAATGGTATCCATTCCGATAGTTTTGTAAAAAACTGCTTTTGTGAAAAATCGGAATTGTATCCACTGGAATTATATCCACAAAAACTGGAATTGTATCCACTCGGAATGGTATCCATTCCGATAGTTTTGTAAAAAACTGCTTTTGTGAAAAATTGGAATTGTATCCACAAATGGCCGACTTGAGGTTTAACAGAAGGAACGTTTAACTTACAAACTTTGTCACACTTCTGGTAGAGGGCAGCAGGATGAAATCTTCTTAACTTACTAATTGTATACTAGAGTGCAGCCTTGTCTAAAAATATTTTCTTAAACATGAAGTATTCATTCTCTTTAAAGATTGCACTGCATACTAGAAAATTAATTTGCAATCTTATTTAACTAGTAAGATTCTTTTTTTCAGGTCAATACATTTTAAAGTATGTATAGACTTCTATAATTTTAAAGAGATAAATCAATTATTTTATTTGGCAACAGACTTTAACCACTATGTTAAAAAATTGATGTCAAACCCGGCAAAAGGTTGGAAACCACTAAACTAAGCTCGAATTTCACCCACAGGTTAATGTTCGAATTATACATGTGAATTGGGCATTTTCCTCTTCATACTCATCAAAATGTTAGTGATGGATGTTATAATTTATCAATATATTTTATGGCCAGGAGATTTTAAAAAGTGACTTGATCATCGTTTTAGATGTTAATTCTCGACAATTAGCTATGGTTAAACTCTATAATTTAGGCTAAGAATGGAAATACTAGGCTTAATAAGATTAACCTAACTCAGATCAAAACAGCCAATGATCATTTGATTTCGACGTCTGTTTATGAAATTTTCGATCTGTCGTCTTTTATATAATGCGTGAGAGAGAAATAAATTTTCGAGTATTTTCTTTTTCTTTTAACACTTGATAAGAAACGCAAATTTTTAATATATGTCAGGCTATATTTATTATATTTCGTGTGATGAATTGTTACTAAAATATCTAAATATCATAAATATGTACAAAACCTTTATAAATTTATGGGACAAATAATGAATACCGATAGGTCGTCTCGCTCTTAGATTGTAGTAGATGCGCTTATAGATAGTTACGTCTCTTTCTATCCCATTGGTATCCCTGTTAACGCAATTCTTTTTCTAATCAGCGGAGTTTCAATTACGTAGCTTAAAAATAAACACAATCATTTATACGAAATAAGCACCCAATATTTATTATACAACATTCACTGATGCATCTAATGAACGCAATATATAAGAAAAAAACAACTTATTTTTAAACCACTTTTTTTTCAACCAAATTATGAAAATTAACATTGTCTTTCAGCTTCAAAAGTCTATATATTAATATCACGCCATAGTGTGGGAAATACAGTAATTTTATAGTGGTAGTAATAATTGTGGTGAACATCGCTTGCAAATACTGTCACCGTTAGTAATGAAGTTGGGGCTCGAATCTGTAACGAAACACCTAGCATAAATTCAACACTACCACAGTTGGTAGTGGGTGTGCCAACCAAGCTAGGCGTCCTGAGTTCCATTACCGATATGGTCATAGATGTATTATTGATAAAATGTCGAATGGGGCTTGAATATTGTTCTAAATCGTGCGCTGATAAGAGTATGACTGAAAAATGAACTGTATGGGAAAAAAGATTTTGTATTAAAATAACACGTTAAACATGCCAACCAATATTGTGTATTATATCTTAAGATAAAAAAAGGGAGCAACTATTTTTACTTGAGTATTTCTGGAAGAATCGAATACAGCCGATTACGATACACAAAAGGTGTAGTCGACTACTTTTACTCGATTCTTCCCATCACTAGAGCTCACTGAGCATAGGACATGAGCAAAGCAGTGCTGCCAATTCACATTAATAAAATTCTTGCCAGAATTCATAAACAGTGTCTCGTTTCTCACTAGATATGAATAAATTAAAGCTAGATTTTCAATAATCATTTTTTAACATAGTGGTTAAAGTCTGTTGCCAAATAAAATAATTGATTTATCTCTTTAAAATTATAGAAGTATATACATACTTTAAAATGTATTGACCTGAAAAAAAGAATCTTACCAGTTAAATAAGATTGAAATTAATTTTCTAGTATGCAGTGCAATCTTTAATACTTCATGTTTAAGAAAATATTTTTAGACAAGGCTGCACTCTAGTATACAATTAGTAAGTTAAGAAGATTTCATCCTGCTGCCCTCTACCAGAAGTGTGACAAAGTTTGTAAGTTAAACGTTCCTTCTGTTAAACCTCAAGTCGGCCATTTGTGGATACAATTCCAATTTTTCACAAAAGCAGTTTTTTACAAAACTATCGGAATGGATACCATTCCGAGTGGATACAATTCCAGTTTTTGTGGATATAATTCCAGTGGATACAATTCCGATTTTTCACAAAAGCAGTTTTTTACAAAACTATCGGAATGGATACCATTCCAAATGGATACAATTCCGCTCCCCCATTTAATTTCACCGTGTCTTTCTGACTGTTCGAGCTATACGCATTTTAATCGTGCTAATGGTCCAGTATGATTAAGGTAAAATGTAAAGGAAATGTACCCGCATTTGCGTAGAGGAAAGGTCCAAACTCATTGGTGGTCATAAAGTCTAAGGCGTCAATCTCGCAACAGACTGGGTTGCCATGAATGGGCGGGTCTAAGGTTTTTGATCTCAGCCAAATATACTGAGGGTAGTTTTCCATATGTGATACGTCAATGTAGTTTGCCCACCTCCTACCTTCACTAGTGCGGGTATAATTTTCTCAAATAGCCCTACTCATTTCAACTCCTTAAACTACGCCGCTAAATAACCCTAGTGCTTGTTCCTTCACATACTCCTGGCCGCTACTCAATCAAAACATTTTACTATTAATAACTTATTTAATTTTCTAAAATAAATAAGTATTTAAACTTTTAGTCTTTTACCTTCATCGTTGTTTTATTTCTAGATTATAGTTAGTAATAGGCCCTGTGTTGACGCGCCTTTAGACTACAAATAATAACAACAAAGTAATTTTAAAAGTTGCTCTCACTTTTTTATTACTTTCTGCCCCCCTTTTTTTAATACAGAAAAGAGAGAAACGAAAGGGAGAGCGCAACCTACAAAAAAAAAAGTCTTAAATTACATCAACTTTTTAATAAGTGTGTAAATTTAATCATACAAAACTAAGACACGTATAATTAAATTCGAATGAGAGGGGAAAGAGGGGAGGGATTTCAGTAATAAATGGAGCTAGATGAATTTTAGCATGCACTGATAAAGTTTTAGATTAAGACAATTGAGTGAACATTTAAACTCAACTTAATTTCAAACAAGTACAAACTTTGGCTGTTAAAAGTTAACTCTATGTTAAAGTTGAAAAGTTTACTACCACGTTCAAAGCTAGTGACGTTTCTTATCAGCATAGTTTTTATAGATTGACTTGAATGGACCTATTGATGCAATTAGAGTTAAATAAGATAATTCCCCTCCACCTCTTTTTATTTTTTAATATAAACTTTTTAAAGATTATGCAGTTTTTTATTTTTAAAAGTTACATATAACACGAACGGGTAGTAACACGCGGTGCTAAATATTATTATTAATACAATATTTTCAAGTAAGGTTAGTCAGTAGCGCCTCTGTCTACTCAACCTAGAGTCTCTGGTTCGATTCCTCATATGATCTAAAAAATAAGTGAAATTGAGGCTTTACGTTTCACAATGATGAACTGATGAATAGGGGACTGGAGTGCTGTAAATATTCTAGAATCAAGTTAGTTTGTAAGCTGTATCTTGACATAATAAGGGTTTCAAAAAGTTCATTTAAATATCCCAAATATAAAAGATAATTATCGATGGAAAAAACGAGTTCGATGATAGAAACATATCGTGCTAGAAAAATATTGATCAAAAGAAGATATTCATACTTTATTAAATGTTAATATTTGTTCATGGTTGAACTTTACAGGGAATGAGCCTTAGGTTTGAGCAATCAATTGATAAAGGGACGCCTGAATTAAAACATAAACCCACATCAATGGTTAAACTCTCATTGCACAAGGTCGCCGTTAATTAGGAGGTCGGTATTCGAATCCAGGTGGAAAACAAGGAAGGCTATTTTCCACGAGTGACTTATTGACCCCTTGAACTATAAAATGTGGCCTTTACAATGCCGTCTTTCTGTGTGTCTGTTTAAACTAGAAATTAAGAGTAGTTTAGTAGAGGGTGAAAAAGAGAAAAAATGGATTTTCTCAAAATCGGCTCTAACGATTTTGATTAAAATTCGTATCTAGGCGTTGATTAATATTATAAATAAACTGGCTATTTTAATTTTACCATGAAAATGAATTTAGGGTACTTTACAGAAGCTTAAATTTCCGTATCTCCGCAAATATTTGATATACTTAATAACTTATCATTGCAAAATTGTAGTACTATTAAAAATAAAAAACTTTTATAAGAAATACATTTTTATAAAACCAACAGTTTGTGAGATATTGGCAAATATATTAATACACTTTCGTGAGCTTTTAGTTGTAAAGAGATACTAAAGTTTTAACGCAATAATTCTCCAATGTCATAGAGTAATTAAATATAAGCAAGTCTCTCAAAAAGTTTATTTTTCCTTAAACCTCTTAGGAGAAATGTTTGTACAACAATGATCTATCTCAATTTTGGACTCGATAATCAATATTTACATTTGTAATTGGTCAAACTTTATAAATGAAGAATTTAATAGCAATGCAGTTAGATGAAGATGTAAAACACCTAGTAAAATGTCGAAAATTTAATACGAAGTGTTTACCCTTGTGGACCCAATATTGATCTTTTTTATCGGTTCATACATACAAATGAGGACATAAATTCTTTAAAAACAAAATTATAAAATTTAAAACCGGGACTCAAACAATGTTTTGCATAGGTATAGTGCAATATATGTTTGGGTTTTCTAGTGTATATTATTTCGTTTCACATATATTACGAGTTTTGACTAAATATCTAAATTTTTAAACAATAGAGGGAGAAAGTCCATGCGGAGCTCCGTACCATTTATTTATTTTAGTTGGGATAGGTTTATTTATAGTACACCTTTTAAAGAGGCAACGATAAACTTAAAACTGAACTTGGAACAGTACGCTTAGCCCTATTCAACCAAAACTAGCGCCTAAACCAGTAGGCCTACTCTTTGAGTAGTGGGACGAATCCATAGACACATAATAGATAAACCCTGATTTTTATGCAAGGCCACTTTTAACCACCAACATTGATTGAAAGTCACTCAAATTCGGCAATGTAGAAATATGTCTTAAATTGACATATTAATTATAAAGTGCGTATAAATATGATCAAAAGCGTCCAAAAATACTTTCTTATGGATTATTGTATAATTTCTATTTTCATGATTAATTAAAGAAATAAGTATGTAAATACAATAATTATATTTTATCTCCGCCATTGTGGCAGCACGAATTTCCAATTTTAAAATAACTGGCTTCCTATGAAAATTTGGCTCTACCTTCGTTACCATCTTTCGGAATTTAGCCAGGATCTCTTAGACTTGTAGTCAACCACTGTAAATCGTTTATCAGGGGGAAGGGGGGGGGTCGAATGTGGTCAAACTCGATTATGCTTGGCATTTGACGGGTCTTATGAACCGTACACACGGCCTTATGTGACGTACTTAATTGCGTATTCAATTTAAAATAAGTCAACAATTGCATAAACTTTTAGCAAAATAAGTACCGTCGTATAAAAAAGTGCGTAGTTTGGCACTAGCGCAGATAATAGTTTTCAACGTTGCTGAAGTAAATGCATACGCTGAACAGAATTGAACAGCGATTTCCTTGTCCACACTAAAAGGATAACTAAATATCTTTGTTTTGGATATAAATTGTGTAGAGTATGAGTCTTAATTTAATGAATTATAAATAAATGAATAAAAATTTAAAATAATTGGTACAGCACAATCTCACTAACTTTTTTATAAAATGTATTACAGCTTGGAAGAAAATTTGTAAAACTAGGTTTTCAGTAAACTACTCCTAAATAAGTTTTACTCATAAACAAACACATCATTTTGTTAGTCACAAACTTATTTACAAACTTTAAACCAATTTGTTTTAATATTTCTAAATAATTTGAAATTTTCAACCATATTTTTTTTAAATAACCTTAAAATTATTATCTGAAATTTGTAAAAATCAAAACATATTCTTGTTTATCACGAAAAACTATTCCCATATACCCATTTTGAGTTCAGTAAATTTCGTAAACTACCTTTACGTTCATTTATTTTAGAAAAATGAAGCCACATTTTCATTATTATATAAAATAGTCCTCTGATATCTAGACAAATTTTGTTCAAAATAGATATTTTCAAAAGTATTTAAAAAATTTAAAAATGTATCTTCAGTGAACTAGTAGTTTTCCAAAATAAAGTATAAAGTGTTATTATGCAGATAAACTACTTCCTAGATATCCATTTTAAACAAAATCATTAAGTCAATTTTAAAATTATTTCAAATTTTTGGAAAATCAGCCATGATTAAACTACCTATAAATTATTATTCACCCCCAAAATAATTATATATTGTTATTTTTTATACCACACAATCACCAGATATAGATTTTGAGAAAATCATTGGAGCTATTTTTGAAATATTTCTATTTTTTTTAATAAACTTCCCTCCACTGAATTTTTACCTGAAAACCAATTATACAGTGCTATTTGTCATCTCATACAAATCGAACTAACCTTAATTGAAAGACTAGGGTGAAAAGAATCTCTTTGTAATATAGCTATATAAAACATTACTATCAAATTTGAACAAAATCCATCAACCCTATTTGAATCCGTGACGGGACAAACTGGCAGACATACATGGAGACAGACAATAATTGTAAAATCAATTTTTTTGGGTACGGGTTCAATTTGTGAAAATAACTTTACTAAACAAAGTGGGTGATTGGGCTTGCCTCTCTCTCTATATATATATTTACAATATATTTGTATATATAAAGTCATAACCACGCATTCTTTCATCACCGTACCTCCCCAATCCATGAAACTGAAAACTTGAAATTTGGCATGAAGGTTCCCTTAAAGCGAGGAAGAGATAAGACGGAATTATACTAAATTTCTCCCCTGAGGGGTTAAAAAGGGGGTGGGGGAGGGTTGAAAGTTTTCTAAATTTACTTATGTATCTTTTCGACCAAAGAACCCAGATCATTGAAGTTTAAAATTAAGGTTACGTTCTAGAAATGTACTAGATAATTTTTAGGGTTTTTCACATTTCATCCCTAAGAGGATGGGGAAAGGAAAAATGGGGTTTAAAGTTTTTGAAATTACCTGATGTATCTTTTAAACCAGTGGACATAAATCCTTGAAAGTTAAAATTAGGATTTTTTCCAAGATTTGGACTAGACCTTTTTTTGGGACTTTTCAAATTTAATTACTTAAGAGGGTGGAGAGGGTCAGAAAGTGTGCAACTCAGTGACTCCCTCATCGCTGTATCTCCTTGGACTCTGGGTCTGTAAACTTGAAACTTTGCTTGGGGGGAAGGTAGCGGGATTGCCCCATATAGCCAGAAATTTAAAGCAAGGAAAGTTCCAAATGGAGTTCAAAGAAATGAAGGGTTTTATAACAGGGTGGATAACTAGGTGGATACAGTGTTGCCAACCAAAGGTGGTGTACCACCGTTCGGCTGTTGCCCGACTACGAATCTCCAAATTGACAGAAGTGCCAATTTAGTTCATCATAGAAAGGGCTGATTTATTGTTTGATTACCGAGCTACTGTCGTGACTCTTAACCTCGTGAATGATTAATCAATTACCTGATGAGTGAAACCAATGAGATGAAGCTGTAAGAAAATTACAGAAGTATTAATGCATGTTACACTGAGATGACAATTGGTGATCGTGAGTGATTGCGCTGGGTCTCGGTTATAGGAAGGATGTTTGTTTTTGTTGGGATAAGGTAGTTTGGTATAGTAGGAATGATCGCTTGTGGGTGATAGCGTAACGTGAGTCCGGGAATGTAATTGGAAGGATTTTTTTCTTCTCGAGATTTGGTCCGGAGGTGATAGATACATTTCCATTCACCATCTGGGGCCGACAACGGCGCCAGTATTATCCTCTGACTTGTAGAAAACCTATTCGGTTATCCCAGTGGAGTCCGGCCGTGACAAAGGTAGTAAGTAGTAATAGTAGTAGTAGTGGTGGTGGTGGTGGGATTTTCTATTCTTGAGATTTGTTCTGGAGGGATACTTTTCCATTCCCCATCTGGGGCTGACCCCAGCACCAGTATTATTTTCTGACTTGTAAAAAATCTATTCGGTTATCCCAGTGGCGTCCGGCCGTGAAAAAAGGTGGTAATGGCATGAAATGAGTGATTTGTGGGTGAAGGTCGGGCTTAGGTTTAGATCGGAGATAGGGTAGGTTGGGAAGAGGTCGTAAGACTGCTCCGCTACCTCTCTGGCTTAGTTTATTATTGCTAACATTATTATTATATATGTATATGTGTATTTTTTTTTTCAAACTAGGAATTATTCATTTAGCGTTTTTTCTAAGTTTATATTTTTTTTTCTTTTGAGTTGTTGTTTTTGGGGGGAAGGTTGTATTTTTTTCATCCAATATTATCAACTGAGGTTTTTTATAATTTTTATAGCTATAACTAATTAATCCTATACTAAGCGAGTCTCGGTCATTTTTGGTGCCTTTGTTCAGAGGGTCGTAGCATCCTAGGTCATCCCTGACTATTTCATTGATGTGAGTCACTGTCTGCTCTTACAGTCTTTTGTTGCGGTCTTTGTAAATTTCCTGGAGTTGTCTACAGTTAGTCATGGCGTGTAAGTCTGTGGTTCTTGTCCGCCAGGGTGCCCCAGTGATTGTTCTGAGTATTTTGTTTTGTATGGTTTGGTGTACCGCACTCGTGTTCCACCCTGTATATCACATTGTGGCGTGTGTCTAGCTCTGTTTGCGCATGCGCGCCAACGTTATTTAATAATTAACCGTTCCGTCGAGAGCTCGACGCTGTAAAACAGGTGAGCACTCTAGGTGAAGTGTTTCTCTTACGTTCACTGCCAGTGTTTAACATTGCTCTGAAATGCGTTACCATTTTAATGATTCCGTTTCGTATTTCGTGGTACGTGCTTCAAATTAGCCTGCTTAACATTTTAAAACAAATGTGTACTGAAAGCATTTCATGAAATATAAATATTTTCTTTCGTCTTTTAAAAAATTAGCTTTGTAAAGAAGTGTATTTTCCTTTACGAAATGAGCTCGTATAAACGTATGAGATAAATCTATATTTGATTTTTTTAGATACTTTAGCATCTTTTTTATTTAGCAAATTTTCTGAACCATACGTGTTTTATTATTTCTTTTTTTCTCTCTTTGTACGAATTATAAAGATAGTGTAGGGATGCTGAAAAACTTGATTTTGAAATGTTGGTGAAAATGTTATTTTTATTTAACCCTGATTTTGGAAATAATATTGTAATGCCTGTCGGCTTGTCTGAACTTCTGCGGAACCTAAAGGTTTTGGTCGATTAATTTAAAATCATTATTTCAGAATATGTCTATCCTATATCAATACGAGTTGCATAATGCGTAGATCTACACACAAATTAAGAATGCTGTACCTAAAGACACATTTACATATAGTATTGTGCATCGTAATAAAGCACAGGTATTACAAACATAAAACAAAACATTTGCATAAATACTAATGAAATCGTTGAAATGTGAACTGACATTATTTATAATCTGGTTTGACAATGTTGTTATATTTATATTTTGGAAAATTTTATATTAATCTGAAAAGATACACTTTAAAATGGGAGGTAGACCTACTAGACCCGAAGACACAAACACATACTAAGGTATGAGATTTTTTAAATTGCTGTATATTTGGCACAGTGTGTTTGGTTATAGACACGGGAAGAGCGAATACGTTAGCACATGAAGGGTTTGTTAGGCACCGCAGGGAAAGTTCCTATGGCCTACGAATTGTTTAAGGATTATTAAGGTAGGATTGTGTTAAAAATAAACTAGAAAATCTCCTTTAAAAATAAGATAAAATATTTTGGAACAGAAAGAATATGTACCGTAATTATTAAAATTATATTTAAAAAAAATATTCCACTATCTAGGCTACTATAACATTTACTATGAAAGAAACCGCCTCGGTGGCGTAGTTGGCTAACGCGCTTGTTGTGTTGAAGCTCGACTGCTGAGTACGGGGAGATCGAGGTTCGAATCTCGGTTGGGTGAACTGGGGGGGGGGTTCCTAAATGGTTTTCCACTCTCCCTCCACGCAAATGCGGGTTCACTTCCTCTAATTCAACCTTCCCAATTCCTAATCCATTAGAGTAATTAGTACTTAAAGCGTATAACCCGAACGGGTAGTAAGACGCGGTGCTAAATATTATTATTATTATTACGAAAGTTTTTTTAGTTGGGTTCTCGTTGCAGCAAAGTCTTTGATAACGCCCTCAAAGTTCATATCACACGTAATATCTCTCTCAATGCATAGGTGATCTTGTCTCATAGCTGATCGCGTACAGTTATTGATTTACTAAAGTATGAAAATTATATGTTTCCTTTTTTCGACCCAACTTTCGAAAGATAAATCCTCAAAGCAATACACACATCTGTAAAACTTCTAACAAGTTTAAACAACGTTTGGAATTTGGAATTTCTGCTACATAATTATTTTATGTCCCGTACAACACAGAAAACATCACAAACTCATCAACAAAACCTTCTCATTCTTCTTATTGACAAATTATACTACTAGACTGCTTTGGAACATTGATATATTTCAGAAATGATATTTAAATTTTATTTCAATCATTTATTTTTCCTTTTTGACATAACCAGTTTTGTGTTTTCTAATAAATATACACAACATTCTAAGTTAGGTCAATCTCAGTCAACACCATGAATTATAGGAACAAATTATAAAAACTTAGCTCACTAGTGTTTATTTAAGAGGCGTTAATATGTGAAAAACTTATGAGGACAAATGAAGAGCTACATACCTGAGCAAAGAAGCAGCAAAACCGGGTTATAAAACTGAGCTTAACGGTCGGAGAGCTCGTTGTTCTGACCAAATGACCCCCTCTATCTTCAAATGTTGGCACTATAATCGCTAACAGTGGCAGACAGTCATTCGGTATTGCTTGCTTGCGGGATCACACCATGGAGTTTTTTTTTTTACATAATCATACACAGCAGTTTTGAACCATTAATACTCACATCACGCTCGTCATGGTTTAATGACTAACAAAGTAAATTGCGCGTGATCATGTCTTGGTGTTTCAATTAAATGTTGATACAAAACAGAGAGGCACATGAATTGCGGGACAACTCATCCGAGATCGGTCATGCCCTTACATGAACTGCGGATTCAAAATTAAACTCACAATGACTTTGTTCAAAATGGAACTTGAAGGTTAGGTTATTTTAGCTTAAGTTAGGTTAGGTAAGTGGTTAAGAGTTGCCGTTCGGGCTGTCCAAATATTTAAACAATGGATAAAAGGGTAATAAGGTAAAATTTATAGGATATTTACCCGGATTTGCGTAGAGAAAGCGAGAGGAAACGTCATATAGGGAAAATACAACTTGGTACACCCTTCGGGATTCAATCCTCAACCTCCCCATAACTGATGAACCAGATTCGATCATACTGAGGTTTAGTGGTCGGGCTGTTGATAAAAGCACAATCATATAATCAAATAACAAATAATAATAATCATTCTAATTGGCGTCGTAGATGTACGTGTCCATTTGCTATTGAGCTGGGCAATGGATTAAAACAAAGGTTGGTATATTCTATTGAATGTGCAATGGCTATCAAAAAATGTAACAGTCTTGTACAATGGCTTAAAATCAAATTCTAATAATATTTTGAGTGTGAAGCCCTGCATATCAAGTGAATTGTCATTTCACATAGCTACAAGAAGGATGAATATTATCTAATCCTGAGCCCAATAGCGGAAAAGCGCTAATCCTGTCCCACACATCGATTTGCACGTGGACTGAACGTCAATATCGTCTAGACTGGTTTGCCGGTGTATTTAGGGTGCTTTTTTCTTAGTGTTTTACCACCCTCGCGCTAAGCAAATTATCGTGCATTTAGTTTAAAATTCTACCTTCCTCCCCACTCCATAAAACTTATTGTAAAATGTTAATAAAATCTTTGAAATTGTACACACACACACACACACTACTACACCTTTGAAATTTTGATGATGCATCTTCTGACTTAGCTAAGTCCTGGGTTCAATTCCCGGTGAGTTTGGGGGTTCTTTTACAGTGATGAATTAGGCCTAACGGTTGGGGGGAAAGTTGGTTTTGTCATTCTTAAAGTTAATCATATTTGAAAGTCTTGTGATGGTATAATCACCTAATTAAGAAAAGTCACGTTAAATAGAAGCAAAAAAATATATTCATAAACTTTGTCTATAGCAACTGCAAAGGTCCCGCGTTATACTGCAGATAAGGGCCAGCAAAGAAGTCCCGCGAAGATGGATTTGTTCCGTTTCTCTCGGTAGTAAGTGAACGTTCTGGGTTATGGTTGCTGTGTTTGAGCGCTTTTCCTAACTTAATCATGGGACAAAGTCATTTGCACGTGTATTCAATTTTAACATAAAATAATACGAAAACTATTAGTGTTTTTAATACTCAATTATACATTCTCTAAATTCATATTTTCCCTCAACTCTTAGGTAAATTGTAAACAAATGATTAACGACAAACTTGCCCTAATGCCGATCTATAGAGATACTTATAATTTACATTAAAAAATATTATTATTTTTTTTTACCAAACGCCTACTACCGTGTGTTCTTTTTTATTTTTCAAATGGCAACATCTTTGACCTTTTATCTAGAAATGCCCTACCCTGGAAGGAGTGTTTCATTTACTCACTGACATTTCACGGTACACTCCAAGCTAAAACTGTGAAACGATAGGTTTCTTACTTATCAAGATTGGTGGCAAGCTCAGAGGTACGTCGTAGCAAAAATGCAATAAACGTTCAGTCATTATTATAAACTATTCAACTACTTATTTTTATTTAGCACCGCATCTTACTACCCGTTCAGTTTATACGCTTGTGTACAGATTACGCTAATGTTTATAGGAATTAGGAAAGAATATATTTAGAGGAAATGTATCCACATTTTCGTGGAAGGAGAGTGGAAAATTTGTTTGGAAAAATCCCTTTCAGTACACTCGACCGATATACGAACTTCTATCTCCCCGTCATCGGCGGTCTAGTCTACTGCAAGAGTTGCGCGTTAGAACACCCAGCCACCGAAGCGGTTAATTTAATCACTAAATGATTATTTATTTATGTGTACATTCTATGGCTTGTAGTGGTTATGAGTCTTTATTTAACTTCAATTTAAAATAAGTAAGATATTTTAATAGGTACTGCACCAGCATTCGTCTAGTGAGTACGAAGAACCACATAGTTAAAGAATCGTGTCCCACTATATTCCAGATTGCGTGTTTTTAGATGGTATTAAGTGTCTGGATGGTATTTCTCTAAATGGAGTGGCTCTGGATGGAAAGACAATATAGAAACGAAAACTATATAAATGGTTGTCTTCACCCGACATGGTACCATCTCTTGGTCAGTTTCATACAATTCAAACATTTCAAAGCTCCGAAACTTTATACAAAATAGTTAATATATTATTATTTTTTTATTGGTTGGTTGTCCCTCAACTCTTCTCGCTAGCCTTTGGTGTACACGAATCTGAGTGATTTATTTTATGTTTTTAATTAATTTCTTTTTTCAATATGCATGTTTTTTTTTATTGTATGCAGGGAATTGAAGGGTTGGTTCGTATGAAGGGCTGTTTGGGATATAGGGTCGGGGTGGGCAAGCCAATTGGGTTGAGGTCAGAACAGGGTGGCAGATTAAAAGTAAACAGTGTGTATATACTCTTTATGTACATTTAGACGTATATAATGTATAAAGTAGACATCAGACTCATTCCCCTAAAATGGATACTGCAGCTTTTGTCTGAGGTCCATTGTCGTATTGCAGTTGGGACAATACCTGGGCTATACCAATTAATAATGTACCCAAAATATTCAATGGGAATCGAATAGAAATTTTAAAAAAATGATGTAGGGGGATGTGATCGAGAGGCAAGATCATAAAGGCGCGTTGTAAAAAAGCTATTCGAATGGTTTAGACAATCCATAGTTCCCCCTCCCAATTTTTTATATACATATATATGGGCGGTAAAAATTACATCGAGCTAAAAAAAACCATTCAACATATATATATTTATTTTGTGCGTGTGTGTGTGTTGAATTGCCTTGTTTACCATTAGTTTGTTTACCTCTCCGCCCCCGTTTCTATGGATTCCACGCTGGTAAACTATACAAAAAAAAATCCAATTATGATGTGCGTGACATTTTACATATCGTTTGATTACGAAAATAAAAATTATATGTCTAGAAAGACTGAGGAATAATGCATGATGTAGATTGTTTCTGATATTAATTGGATTTTTAAAAGTGTTTTATATTTTATTTTTACATTTTGTTCGCTTGTTTATTCTTGGATTTCTTTTTCTCCGTACAATTTATGTTATTGTTTTGTCTTCCTTACTTTTTATAACTTATTTTTTTGTTTGACTTAATTTAACTTTACCTGGTCTAGTTTTTATCACCATTTTTTTCATCCTTTGCCTTATAATTAATTTTTAATTTAGTCCTTTTAACTATGGTGCTAATTGATTCTTAATAGTGTAAGACTATAAATCACTGCTGTGCCTCTCTTGATGATTAAAAGAAAATATAATTTGAACTTTGAATTTTTAAATTCAATAAAAAAATATATAAAGAAAGGTTATTTATTATTATTATTAGCACTGCGTCTTACTACCCGTTCGGGTTATACGCACTTACGCTAATGTGTAATGGTAGGGTGATTGTGAGATGAAATGGAGGACCTACAGTTTAACGGGGAATCCGAACCACGGTGGAGGCCTAGCATTCCTCACATTCACAAGATGTCTTGTCAGAGGTGAAGGAAGGGTTTGGTAATCAGATAAATCTGTGCCGGGACTGAGGATTGAACCCCGGCCTCCAGGACAGAAATCTGACACCTTACCCCTAGACCACCAGGTCACCAATATTAATTGTTAAATTTAAGGGTTAGGCATGAGGAGGGTAGATCTTAGAAAACGTTTGCATGCTTTAACGTGGGGAGAAATGATGAAAATCACCCCTAGTGTACTTAGCATAGATTCGAATTACTTTACTTTCCATAAACGGTGAGCCTGACGCTTTAAATCGCGGGACCTCCAGCGTGGGTTTGACAATTGATAAAAATTCAAATTTTAAAATTCACATAATATAATTATTAATAATTATTGTTCTTTATTTAAAATTATACAAATACGTTTTACTTGTTTTTATTTGGCATTTGGATTTACGTAGAGAACGGGTATTTTTTATTTATCATTATAAAGTTACAAAAAAGAATTGTGATATAAATTATAAAAATCTTTCGAACAACGTTTCATAAATTATTTTACTTTCATAGCTCTTTAATAGTCTACCTTTATTTAAAAGATAGCCTTTTGATTTGATCACTATTAAGTAGGCTACTTTTTTTTTTAATTAAATGTAAACAATATTTATCCATTAACTTTTGTAAGTTTGTGTGTGTGTGTGTGTGTGTGTGTGTGTGTGCGCGCGCGTGCATTGAGTCTAGACTATCGAGTTGCAACCCAAGTATCACCCCTAGACCGAGTTGCGTTCAAAGAATGAAGTTTAATAAATAAAATAATATTGGAAGGGTTAACAAAAGTATGTTCAGAATGATACATTATAGTATAATAATTCAATAGTCAAATTTTAGACAAAGCAACCTAACCTAACCAGCAAACAGCAAACAGATTTTGAATATAGAATGAATGTTTGTCATGTTTTTACTGTAAACAATTTGACTTTATTGTTCTAGTAACAGAGTTAGAAGGGAGATGCGGCTGGACCCAGCTCTGTACCCCTCCCTCGGGTCGGTCTGGTGGTCGCAGGACGCAATTCACTATCCTCCTCACTCTCTTAATGACACCAAAACAGGTTTCTGGTCGCAACTTGCTACTCTTAAAGTTCTTCGCATATTTACATTAATGGGGTATGGATGAGAAAGGTAGAATTTATAGGAAGTATGCCCACATTTGAAGAAAAACTATACGTACTGGTGGTATGAAACCCCAACCAGGGCCGTGGCTAGAGTAATTGGCGCCCGGGGCAAACAGTAACATTGGCACCCCCTCTATCCACCCACCCTATTTCCACCCAGTCATAACGGAGCAGTTGATGGTATCATATCGTATTGTATACCTGTTTCAGATGTAATACAATAGCTGTATAACAAAAATCTTGCTATTACTAGTGTCTTGCAATTATTGTCCCGTTTATAATTTGCTAGTTCTATTAAATAGTAACAACAACAAAATTTCAGTAAATATTTATTATAATTTATAATTCTTTTTATTAAAAATTAACTTATATAGATAATCTTGTTCAATAGTCTGTGCTGATTATATGAGCTTAAATACATGTTGTAGTAAATTAAAAAAAATTAAATAGTTTGAATTGAATTATTATTATTATTATTATTATTATTATTAGCACCGCGTCTTACTACCCGTTCGGGTTATACGCACTTACGCTAATGTGTAATGGTAGGGTGATTGTGAGATGAAATGGAGGACCTACAGTTTAACGTGGAATCCGAACCACGGTGGAGGCCTGGCATTCCCCACATTCACAAGATGTCTTGTCAGAGGTGAAGGAAGGGTTTGGTAATCANGTTGAATTGAATGAAGAATACTTTTTGTTTATTATTAATTGCTAGCTCAATTACTTATGAAAAATGTAGAAGTAACATTATTGTTAAAATATTAACAAAATTATTTTATACTTACAGTTTTACCTTTCTAGCTTTAATAACAGCAAAATCATTGACTATTTCATCGAAATATTAATATTTTCCGCACACTAACTGTTCACTGGCAGCTTGTCTTACTTGCTACCCCCCTCCGCAGGTGCCAAAACAAAGAGACACCATTCCTAAGCAGACAGTCAAGTTACAGCCCCTAATTGGCTATCTCCACCTCGCTTGGAATGTTCGTCCTTCATCCGTCACATATTCATAGTAGAATTTACATTCAGTGTCACCCAAGCCAAATCTATACAAACATTTTGTGTTCGGATGATGGAAGTTTCATCAAGTCACCATTTTTATTCTTAAAAGAGAATTGTATACATCTTTTTAACTGTGCGTTCGAATAAATTTCGCAATCTTACATTTTATATTTTTTTTAAATCTACATCTTGATGGCGCCCCTCGAGCCCGGCACCCGGGACGGCAGCCCGGTCCCCCCTCGCTACGGCCCTGACCCCAACCTCTAATTGAACCATAAACTAGGCCAAATGCAGTTGTTGGTACCTTAGCCTGCGTACCCACCAATGCGAATGTCTCTGCTGATGAGAGTTACGATTTCCTCTGCTCAAGAAACATACTATTACGAGTAGATATTACACGGCCTGATCTTAGAGTTTTATAGAGTTTTAAGATAACTGCTGTAATAAAAGTGATATTTTATTTATATGTAATGACTTAAAGTTGATAAAGCTATACTTGGAGTACAAATTATTTTATTTAGCATTACATGCTTCGCGGACCAGACTTTTACACCTTAGTTTAAATAAACAAGTCCTCGTGATTTAATGTCTAGGCTCTAGATTATGTTGGCTTTGCGGGTCACGCGTTTGAGCACAGGCTATTCATATATTATATTTAGTATTAGGTTGTTGATTTTTCATTGTCTCATTAACCGTTTGCGTCATATACATTTATATGAATAACTCTATGTAAAAAGAGAGAATTATTACTAGAAGTATACCCAAATTTGCGTAGAGGTGAAGGGAACGCCATTTATAAAAGACCAATCTCAATAATTTATAATGTTTATGTTTATATATATGTTTATTTAACGTATTTGGACATAATCTGTTCACAATTTTTAAAATTCAGAGATTTTAATCTGTTTTACTGATTTAAGTCTTTCGGTCATAATGCATGATTCTAATTGATTTACTGACTGTAAAATTAAATCACTTACATATTTGTGACTTTAAAAAAAACGCCCAAGTTCTTGGATATGGTCCATGGCTTCTGCCACACTCGGGATTGGCCTTTCCTGAACTACTGAAGAATTGTCCTCTTCATCACCAGATGCTCCGTCCTTAGTCTGGATGTTATTGTTGAGAGCTTCGGCGACGATGTCTGCATCAATAACTTCTTATTGGTTTCAACTTTCACTTGGTCCCACGCTTGTTTACATATTATTGAAGCTTGAAAGACGCCAAGCGAAATTTTCTGAGTAGACAATTCTCCAGCAATTTTTTTAAAACCAACAATCGTCTGTAGAAATGTTTTAGATTCTTAATTATTCCTTGGCCCTTAGGTTGAATAACCGATGTCATAGTTGGTGGGAAAAAATAACCTTTACAGTTTATAAAAGGGGAACTTTGTTATGAGTAGTGCAATGGTCGGTGAATACAAGGATTGTCTGATTTTGTTTGCCAAACTGTCTGTCGATTTTTTAAAGCAATTTTTCAAACAGATCACCTATCATCCATGTTTTTCTATTTGACTCGTATTCCACTGGCTTCGATTTTACATTTTTGAATCAACGTGGGTTAGTTGATTTTTAAATTATTAACAACGGTCGCTTTTCAGAACCATCCATATTTGCACAAACTAACAGTGTTGTTCGATCTTTACCAAGCTTTCCCCAATGCACCTTTCACCTTTAAATGCAAGGGTTTTGTTAGGCGTACATGTAAAAAAGTCTCATCTCATTGACGTTAAAAAAAATGTTGTTCTATGTCCTGGATTGTTTCTTTCAGGTCTTCCTTCCGACTATCTGCCGAACGAACAATAACAACACCACTTTCGCCACATACAGCTTTGAAGGAAATTCTGTTTCGTTGTTTGAAATCCGTCTAGCCACCCTGAACTCGCTTTGAAGTGGGTTTTTTTCCTAATTCAGATGCTAGATGTTCAGTATTTTCTCTAAGAAAAGTGCCGCTCACTGTGACTTTCTTGTCTCGCACTTGTTTGAACCACTTCAGTACACAGTTGTCCACATATGGGTTTTACAGTCCTCTTAATCTTTTCCTATCTGGTCCACTCTCATTTTCATTGCTCAAAATTTTTTTGTTTGTTTTTCAAAAATGTTGAAAGTGTGTTATGGGGAATGCCAAAGACTTTTTGAAATTTCTGATTTATATTTAAGTCTCTTTTCTACTTCCTTTATCACCGCTACTTTCTAGGCCAAAGCTAATTAATTTATAGGACTGTGGCCTGGACAGTGACATCACGACACACACACACACACACACACACACAAACACTGATGTACAGTATTTACTAAACAAAAACTAAACACTAAGAACAGCGCACGTAGCCTCTCGAGAGGTTCGACCTTGACTAACGGAGTACAGAACTGTAAGTGTAAGCAAAGAAGTAAGGATCCACGGGGTAGGGGGAGGGGCGTGAAGAATGGAAATGACCTCATTCCAACGTTACCACCCCTGTTTCCAAAAATAGAACAACACGACGCCGCAACTAAAAGTAGGAAAACAATACTGCACAGTACATTACAACTTACGAAAAGTTCGAACTAACCAAAACAAAATTCGAACTATCCACAATTTTTTAACATGGTTTTAATACAAAATTCACGAAACCGGGCGAAAAATTCGAATTAAAGGTGATTTCGAATTAGGGAAGTTTGAATTAGTTAGGTTCCAATGTATTACCGTATTGGGGTATTAGCTAGGCACTAGGATCGACTGTCTGGCCTGAAATATGCTGTTTCAAGTTAATTAAGTTTGCGATTCTTGTAGTGATAGACACAGCCATCCGTTCAGCCATTCGTTTAGAGCGTTCACGCATAGAGAAAGGAATAACACATTTCTCTATGGTTCACGTTTAAGTACCCAAAGCCTATATCATTATTTGGATTGCAAGGTTTCGTTTCCGTGTGTTGGTAAGATATCACCTGCTTGGTTGGCCGCATGGTCTAAGGTACTATGCTTGCAATAGACTTAGACTGCTGAGGACGGGGATATCGGGTTCGATCCAAGTCATGTGGGTGTATTGAAGGGGTTCATCCTACATGGTTTACCCCTCTCTCTCCACTCAAATGCAGATACACTTCCTCTAAATTCAACTTTACTAATCCCTATCACATTAATTTAATTAGTATAGACGCTTATAGCACAAACGGATAGTAAGACACGATGCTAAAAAAAAATCCATATCTAATACTACCTGCGTTGGTTATCAATTTACCCAAGGCGGCAAACAGCAAGACTGGATTTCACGTGACGGTCAAACGGAAAGGTAGCTGGGGGGATATTTTTCTACATTATAATTATATCTACGTTTTCCTATCTCCTCTACGCTAATAAGGGTTGATTCCCCCTTCTATACTCATCATCCGTACCTATTAGAAAAAGTCATTAATGGCCCTTTTGTTGAAAAGAATATAATATTTAAAATTTATTAAATATATTTCTACAGGTATTAAGAATAGGCCTATTTTTTTTTTTTTTTTTTTTTTTAATA
>CABEEJ010000644.1:145525-168448 GCA_901482245.1 Timema douglasi
GGGGGGGGGGGGGGGGGGGGGGGGATAGATATTCTCATAAATGATTTCTGTGCGTAAAATATTTGATCCACATCTCGATTAGCATAATAAATTACGTGTTATTGCGTAAATTAACTACCCCTTGCACGTAGGTTGGTTTTTTATGCACAAACAATAAAGCTTGAAATTGATTTTAATTTACGTGTGCAGTTCAAACATTGTATTGTCAAATTGCATTAATTACGTTTCAAAATAGTTTAAACGAAACATGACGATTCTTTAAAAATTATTATTTTTTAAGATCATAAAACGGTGGCAGTAGCATTTAAAATATTGTACATGCTATTTGCACAAATCTATCCAAAAAATAGTTATTTATTTTAATTAATCCTTCACTCATCCACATACAGAAAAATCAATTTTATATTTTAATTGTATGTATAATTAAATTTGTTTTTGAAGCTAGCTTGTAAGTAAAATATAAGTAGTAAACAGCTAATATAAATATAGCCCAGTATTAAAGCGACTCCCTTTTAAAATTGGTATAATGGGGCTTCCTCTTTCACAGTTGTGAATTAGTGTTCTGGGTACTGGGTGTTGTACTTGTTCTGGAGATAAGTTAGTCTAGAAGTCATGTTTTACTCGGTTGGTTTAGAAAGAGCAAATTAATTAGTTGTCAAAATAAAATGCTTTGCTATTATTTTTTTAAAAAAAACACCCAAGCATAAGAACTTATTGATGGCTTGCTCTAAAGATAAAAATAAGGAATGTTATTTGGAAGACACCCGCAAAAAGTGCGGGGAGGTTTTAGCCTCGACATTCTCGTCCAACGTAATCCCAACTACTGCGAGTCTTAGCGCCTTTAAACGCGTGACCACTGGCGTGTATATGAGTTTGTCTTTTCATAGGGCGTAGTGTCCTGAACTTGAAACCTGTAATGAATAAAGTGTTATTATAAAATCGGTGACCTGGTGGTCTAGGGGTAAGGTGTCGGACTTCTATGCTGGCAGCCGGGGTTCAATCCCCGGTCCCGGTAAAGATTTATCTGATTACCAAACCCTTCCTTCACCTCTGACAAGACATCTTGTGAATGTGGGGAATGCCAGGCCTCCACCGTGGTTCGGATTCCACGTTAAACTGTAGGTCCTCCATTTCATCTCACAATCACCCTACCATTACACATTNAACTGTAGGTCCTACATTTCATCTCACAATCACCTTACCATTACACATTAGCGTAAGTGCGTATAACCCGAACGGGTAGTAAGACGTGGTGCTAATAGTAATAATAATATAAAATCGGAGTGTCGTCAATGTTTAATTAAATTTCAAGGCTGGTTTTAATACGACATTCCTCTTGACTTGACATATTTCTTCTTGGGTTTAGGACCCTTTACTCCCACCCACCCTCATCGCCCCCACCCCCAATACGCTCATCTTTCTCCCTGTGTGCTTTACACCCATAAGAGAAATGGCCCGGACATAATATGGACCGCTTTATGCAAAACTCGGCCAAGAGCATTTTTATTTTCAGTAGTCTTTAGCGGCTTGGAGTAGGGGGAGGAATATTTTGGTCACACTTTGTATTCCCTTAGGCCCATTCTTACCCCTTGTGGTACAATTGGCTATAGAGGCTTGACTGTTGAGTTGAAGGTTTCTGGCTTTACCTCAGGTTGTGTTCACAATAATTTACATGCAGGTGTTTGTTCCACCACGTGGAGAATGATTAGCCTAAATTTGTTTTTGAGTCAATATAAACGTGCACCTAGTTTTTCTACACATTCAATCTACCCGCATATTTAAGGACGAGGAAGGCAGGTACCCATACCTGGGGAGGGAGAGTGGAAAACTTTTTTTTTTAATTCAATACATCCTGGGATTCAAATCCTATCATACCCGTCACAATAAAACCAAACCACACGAGTTTGATGTTTAGTCCACGTGCATTGTTATTGACAAGTTTGACACAGGGCCAATAACGGCTTAATCTGACGGGATAGGGCTTGTAAGGTTTGTAACCTTTAAGTTAGAATGTGTTTAAAACGGGAGAAACAATTCTAACCCACTTAAATGTGTGAATTTGTCTTTTGCCACATACACTACAATAACTTTGCGGGGCAGATTAGCCTAAGCCTGCACCTACTATGAATGTTGTAACCTGGTCTTCAAATGGTATAATACGTGCTCAATATGGCATAGTTTATTTACATGCTTTCTTACCACCAACCCCCCCCCCCTTTTTTCAGGGTATTTCATTTACTAAAACTTAGTGCAGTGTTATTCAACAATTTTGGTTCGCGTAGCCCAGATATAATTTCTCTTCAAATTCGTACTCCCAATTGTTGTTGGTGCATAATGCAAGCATGTACAAACTATATTGTCTCTATGATGCACATTGTCTGTGGCGTAGAAAGGGGCGTCCCACACTCTCCCGTTAGGTGTGTCCATACATTATACATATACACACTCTAATTGGTTTAATAACATTTTCTAGCGGTCCCCTCCTAATAAAATTAGCTCGTAAATTAGGCATAGTTTATATAATTTTACATATTTCCTTAAATCTCTTCACGTACCTCCAGGGTTACATGTACCCCAGGTTGAATACCACTAACTTTGTGCACAGGAAAAATCAGTTAAAAGCTTCACAAGGGAAAATAAAACACTGGCAAAAGGGGTGTTAGCTTTGTCTTGCATAAAGGAGTCTCAATAAAACTATGGCGGTTATATCGATCCTGAGATTAAAACTGTGTATGGACGCTCATGATTTACTGATACATGTGCTTGGGAGCCATTGCTGCTAGAAATGTACTGTTCATTTATATATATCACTGAATATACGTAATAAAATGCAGCTTTTTTCCCCCCTATTCTTTCTCGAATAATATCTTCCGGGATTACGAACAGTGTTGGATTGAGAAAATAAGTTACAGCAAAAGAGGTTCTTGCTTTAGTTTTTTGTGTCTTGTTTCCTTTTATTTTCGTATTCATAATTTGCTGTTGTGTTCTTTTATTTTTCTTTGGAACAGTTCATTAGTAAAGTTTTATCCATTTTAAACTTTACCCTGCTTTTTTTTATGCGGTGGTAAATTTATTTTTATTGCTTATAATATTATTTATTGTGTTTTTTATTACAGTACCTTTTAATGTATTGTGATTTTAGTAGCAGTAAGTATCGTAAACTTTAATAACTTCAAAATGCATGAAGTGATAGGTATTTTATTTTTACAACAACTAGGCTAATTGGCTGGTGTTATTTGTTTCCAAAATCATAACTTTATTCGAGATGTTATAAGTTGCTTCTTGTTTTAGAAATGCACGTTAAGTATTTTTCAAGTTTTACTAAACGTTATTCAAATAAAAAACTTCAAGCCAGTAATTTAAGTTTAGTGTATTAGAATATGTTGTTAATCTAATAGTAAAACATTTAATATAAAATTTACCACGCTAAAATCGGGAGAGACTAGAGTAGAAATATTTTATAATTTTTATTATCTAGATTAGTTTTACATTTCACTTCAGAATATATTAGTATCACTCAACATAAAATATTTTAAAGTAATTTATTTTTTCATCGTGATACTAATTATTCAATATTTTCAAATAAACAAAGGAAATATTGTGAAAACCAATTGAACTCTGACACATTCACAATGAAGTAAGGTATATTTTATAAATATATTTTGTTTTTAACATTTGCACATTGCCATTATATTTCCGAGTGGTTTGTATTTTTATATATCATGGCGTTGGTAACTAGCTATTATTAAAGTTATTATTAGCTAAATATCATTACATTCACACCTCACTAGATAATGTGCGTACTTGACGTATTTTAAAATAGACTGACTACTTATTATGACATCTTCCTTCATATCAGGCTCACCTCTTAACTATTCACGCCGATAGACTAAGGAGTTAGTCTGGTTTTGTTTGACTTTCCCCCTCTCCTCTCAACGCTAATGTAAGCACACTCCCTATCTTTATACCCTCATCATTCTTACTGCATTAATGTAAGTGCGTGGTATGCCCGAATGGGGGGGCTAAACCAAAAATTCTATCTGAAGAATCGTCAACATTTGACATAAATTTAACTATCATATCAACTCATCATTTAATAAATATCACACAGACTGGAATATAACCAAGACACCCAACACTTATGGTCGTCTCCCTTACGGGACCGTTCAAGTATCAAATAAGCACCTTAGAGGGGAGGAAGGTTTTTGCTGACAGTGAAAAGGCGAGGTGTGTAGAACAATGCTTACGTAAGACAGAGAGACGGTAAATAATGGTGGAGTAACCCATTCACCCCTAATGGACACATAATAATTAAAAATCCACTTTGGTGGCCGCATGGTCTAAGGCACTACTCTCGCAATAGCCTAGACTGCCGATGACGTGGAGATAGTTGTACGATCCCTGTCGGGTGTACCAAAGGTGGTTTTTCCTAAGATGGTTTCCCACTCTCTCTCCACGTAAATGCAGATACACTTCCTCTAAGTTCAACCTTCCTCATCCCTAAGCCATCGGCGTAACTGGTAGGCTACATAAGCGTATAACCCAAACATGTAGTAAGATGCGGCACTAAAGAAAATTTAAAGTGTCGAGAAGTGGATTAAGGACCTTGGTCATCAGATGGAAATTAGTTCAGAGTTTTTCTTTATAGCTATAGTATTTCACGTATTCACTAATAATACTTTTTTTATAATTTAATTTGAGGTTTGAATTAAAATTTAAAATTGTTATGCTATATATGTTTAATCTTATCTGTTTATAGTAAGCAATAAATTTGCATTCATTTTACAACAGTTTTTTTTGTGATTTATTTCGCACCATTAATTTACACCTATACGTTAATAATACATACATACATATATAATCACACCTTTCCCTTACGGCATAAGTAAAAAACTATGCATATAGCTAAAAAAAAAACTCCCGTACCTCATCCGTCCTCGCTAACTTATTTCACACTTCCCTATCCTCGCATACGTCCTTCGCTTCAATAACATACATACACCGAGTCATACATGCTCTTTTAATCTTAAATGTTTAACGTTTCTCTTTTTCAAACATTCGTATACAACATTAAATAAAATAAATGGTTCGGCGCACCGCACAGACTTTCTCTCTCTTTCTATAAACTCGTAGGATTTCTGAACGGTATAATGTAAGAAGGCAAGATTGGCGTCAAGATTCATCACGATTTCTGTTTTAAATCTTCTATTTTTATTTTTAAAGAATTAATGTCCTCATTTGTATGT
Source organism: Timema douglasi (assembly GCA_901482245.1). Lineage (NCBI taxonomy): Eukaryota > Metazoa > Arthropoda > Insecta > Phasmatodea > Timematidae > Timema > Timema douglasi. The sequence goes on from CABEEJ010000644.1 coordinate 150,772, forward strand.
TTGGAACAATAAAAAAGATTAATATTGGGTCCACAAGGGTCACACTTCGTATTAAAATTTCGATTTCCGGTTAAAATTTTAACACTTTATTAGGTTTTGCACATCTTCAAGCCATCGCATTGATATTTAATTATTCATTTATACATTTTGACCAATAAAAAATGTAAATATTGACTATCAAGTCTAAAATGGAGGTACAAACATTTCTACTAAAGGGTTTAAGGAAAAATAACATACTCTTTTTAGATACTTAATTATATTTAATTACTCTATGGCATTGGAGAATTATTGCGTTAAGACTTAAGTAGTATATGTTTACAACTAAAGCTCACAAAATTGTATTAATATATTTGCAAATATCTCAGAAACTGTTGCTTTTATAAAAATATAAATCAAATAAAAGTTTTTTATTTCTAATAGTACTACAATTTTGCAATGATAAGTTGTTTAGTATCTCAAATAGTTGTGGAGATACGGAAATTAACGCTTCTGTAAAGCAGCCTAAAAATCATTTTCATGGGAAAATGAAAATATCCAGTTTATTTATAATCTTTATCAACGCTTAGATACGAGTTTTAATCAAAATCGTTGGAGCAGATTTTGAGAAACCCCATTTTTTTCTCTTTTTGCCCCTTATAAAACTATTCTTAATTTTAAGTTTTAATAGTCACACAGACAGACGGCATTGCAAAGACTATTTTTTAGGGTTCGGGGGGTCATGAGACGTTGACATCCATCAACATTTCAGGTTAGATTTTTTACGGTCGCAATAAAACTTTAATGTCCAAAAAGTTAAAAAATATATATAATTGCATATAGATTGAAAGTTACTGATTTTATAAAAATATGTTTCGAATAAAATATTTGTATTATAAATATATATACATATTTGTAACGAGAAGTAATTTCATATCTCAAATAGTTTCGGAGATATTATAAAAATGTTAATTTACGCATCAGACCGGAGCCCTTAAAGCCATTTTGCCGAAATATTGAGAGTAGCCATTTTGTTTGGAATATTTAATGTTTGGAATATTTATTAATGTTTATAAATGAGATTTAATCAAAATCGTTATAGCCTATTTTGATAAAATCGACTTTTTCTCTTTTTGCCCTTCAGTAAACTACCCTTTATTTTAGGGATAGATATCCAATTCAAAAAACCCCTAGGGCAACCTTATGAAAACCCTAGATACCAAGTTTTAGCTCAATCGGTAAAATAGTTTAGGCTCTATTTGGAGGTACAGACAGATAGACAGACAAACAGACAAACGGAAATTCAAAAACCACTTTTTCGGATTCAGGGAGTCATGAAACGTCAAGATTCATCAAAATCTCGAGTTCGATTTATTTTGACGATCACCATACTTTCCCTACCTGTAAGATAGAGATAAATTAAAAAAAAAAGTTATTCCTTTTAACAAGTTACAAAAAAAGTCAACATATATAACGTAAGAAAGAGGGGGCGATGTGGTGTTTTGATTATATTTGCTTGTAATGGGATTAGATGGTCCAAAATGGCAAAAAATGTGCTTACGTAACACTTGAAATGCGCCTTACCTAATTGATCTTAAGGCACGGACTTGAAAACATTTTATGATGCTTATTCATTTTTAAATGACATATTTCTCTTCACTTTCATTATATTTCTAAATTGGATCTGTAGCCCTTAATTCACTGGCTCTCTCATATCTTCATTCCTATTGCCTGAATATCTTTTACATCCCAAACTCCCTCTCCTCCTCTCATTTCTCGTTCTAAATATCACCGTGGCATTTGGCGAGGTTCTGTCAAATCGATCACTTGACCCCCGTCACATAAATTCACACACAAAAAACATCGAACAAAAGAAAGGAGAAGAACTTTAAAAAATCTTCTATTTAGATAATAAAAGAGTTTTAAAAAATTTACATATTACATAAGCTCTCTTTTTTTTTCCACATAAATATGTATGTTTTGTGTGTGTGTACATAATACATATTCATAAACATCTCGGCCTCCCATAAAATATAGTTTTTCCTTTTAATGATTTGATATTAAAAATCTTCCAAGGCTTGAGTTGCTTTTTTATTTTGCGCATGTAATAAAATGAATCTATTGTTTGTTTTACTCAAATTAAAATAATAATTTTGTAAATAAAATAACAGAGATGATTTATTTTAATAATATTTTAGGAGCTCCCATTTTTCTCTGAATTTTGAATAAGTGTTTTCAGAGAAGAGGAGCTTTAGATATTAAAAAATTGTTTTTACTTTTACCTCTACGTATAAAATTATAATTAAATCTTTGTTAATTAAATATATATGTTGTATTAGTTATTTATCGCTGTAAAACATTTTGATAAACCTTCTTTTTATTAATTGGGAGATTTAAAAAAAATAGTAATATATAATATTTTTAAATGTAACCTTAGTCATATTATTGTTATTATTATTTTCATTTATTTAAGGTAGTTATCGTGCACTTTTTGAATTGACTAATTATATCAGCAGATGACATATAAACTAATTTAAATATAGAATTGACACAACATCCAGCCCCCAGCCGCCGTTAATTGATCACTGTGAAAGTGTAAGCCCACATTTCTACAACGCTGAATCTTTTGATCATACTGGGACTCGAACCTGTAATCCATAGCTCAGTTGGACAGACACCCTGCCGACTGAGCTAAGAGGTCGGACTTTCTTCATATTAGTATTTACATCGGTGAGCATTCGGATAGTCAAACTCGTATAGTCTGATTTGCCTGTGAACAAGAAGTCAGGGTTCAAATCATGGCTGGGTGTAGCGAGGGGGGGGGGGCTTTCTTAATTGTTTTACTATTCTTCTCTACGCAAATGAGGATGCATTTAATCCTAATTATATATTATTCATCCCTACCTCGTTATATTAATTAAAATTCTTATGACCTAAGCGTATAGCTGGAAGATGCGATAGTAAAAAAACTGTATTTCTAAGTAAACTTTTTTTAATTAGATTTTCTTTTATAGACCTCACTCTAATTAGGAATAACTATAGCCGCGTTAAGCTCGATCAATTAGTGAGACATGTTGATAAAAAAAAAGAGTAGTTATTGCAAGATTTTTTGAAACACTAAAACATCTAATTAGTCAACATCTTTAGAGACGGTTTGTCTAATTCATAAATAGTTGTAGCTTGTCTATTGGTGCGTTTAGTCAGTGTACCAATTAAACTATCAAATATATTTTAAATAGATTAAATATAGTTGGAAAATGTCACCTGGCCACGGGAATCAAACCTGGTACCTTTTGGTTAGCACTCCATTGTTCCTGTGAAAGGTGTATATCCATACTAATCTATAATTATATATGTATCTAATCTAAGCTAACAGAATTAAGATCGTGAATATCAAGGAACTCTACAAGCATTCGTGTCGAAACAGTGGTAGTTCACACTAAACAAGATTAACCCTGATTCAATCCAACAAACAATCATGGATAAATGACTGGGAGACGGGGAAAAAGTTTGTATATATGTTTGTGGGAGCTGAGCAGAGGGAATTGTCTTTTCTTTATCCTCCATCCAAGTTAATTGTGGTTAGTTTCATCTTGATAAATCTCCAAATATTAGAACACATGAAATGCTTCTAGTAGAAATTTGTTTTCAAATGATAAACAAGCTGATTTGAAGCTTGTACCACGGAATCCTTAAAATGGTAACGTATTTGAGAGCAACTCATAGTTTAAGGCAGAGTCTAAGATGGACGTGCGGAAGTCGTCAGCTTATAAACATGGGATTATCAAAGATCACAGCTATCAGACAACGCAGCCATTAGCGACTCGGTAGTTGGCATATGTATTGCAGCCAATTGACAATTATATATATAATTGTACAGGATTGCATATATTAATGAAACAAATAACCGAAACTATTGTTAATGCATTTTAGTGTGGATAGTCCCTCATAGATATCATATTCTGAAAATTGAAAAATGACACATGGACACGGGAATCGAACCCGGAACCTTCGGCTTAGTACGCCAATGCTCTTACCATTGAGCTATCCCTCAGTGGTAAGAGCATTGGCGTACTAAGCCGAAGGTCCCGGGTTCAATTCCCGTGTCCAGGTGTCATTTTTCAATTTTCAGAATATGAATCCCTCAATCCCCTGGAAAAATGAACTTTCTACGCTCTTGGTTCCGCTAGACAATCTCACGATATCTTCAGCAAATTAAAGTTTGTATACGTATGTATGGACCAACCTTAAGAGGGTTCATAAAATGCCAAGGGGTTCAGAACCCCCCACCACACCTTTATACGCCCTTTATAACTTACATTATGCTCCAACAACTTTGGGGATACAAAGTCGAAGAGAAATTATATTTGGGGGCGCGCGAGCTAAAAAGGTTGAATACCACTGGTATAGAGTGCTCACCTGTCTTACAGCTTCGAGCTTTTTTATGGAAGGTTTGTTTATTAAATAACGTTTTTGTTTCTGCATCAATGGGCACGTGGTATAAAGCGTCTGTCTCGTATGGTTTGATTTGCTTGTGGGGTGAAGTTGGGGTTAAAATCTATTTTGGCTGTAATAAGAGATTTTGTTTTTTCCTCAAAGCTTACTCCACGCTCCCTCCCCGCAAATGTGGATATATTTCCTACAAACTCTTCCTTTCTCATCTTTACCCCATTAGTGTAATCAAATGTGCATATCTCAGACAAACAGAATCACATGGTACGGAAAATATTTAGCAACAAATTATTTTCCTTTGTGTGTTTAATTTTTAAAGTGATTTTAATTTCCCCGAACTCAAACTCTAGGTAAAGTATATGATCAGGAATATTTTCTCTGAATATAATTTATCTTCCGTTCACCGGTAGAAAGCGACTGTTTATTATAAGAGTTGGATGCAGGCAAAGAAAATTGAGTTGAGCTATGGGATAGACCAAGGGCCTGTTTAACAAAGCTACAAGCCTACAATTTACTAGAGAATTCACTCGTAAATTGTAAGAAATGGAAAAATTATGATTTGTTAAGCTAAAAGTAAACACTTATTTCAAGTGAAATTTTAACATTTACAACTTTTTTACAGGTAATATTATAGTTTGGTTTCATGAAGCTACTTGTAGACTACAAGCACTTGTAAATCAAAGAGTATTTTCTACAAGTCTCAACCAATAGATAAAATACTTTACAAATGCAGTTTTAGTTGGTTACTTATATATAATTAGTTCAAACTTCAGGATGATACTTTAATGAACAAATAACCCGTTTAAACATTTTAAGTAACATGTGTATTATATTACTAGACTTAGGGTGATTATTGAGGTTAGGATATGGTCACGTATGAACTGTCTCAAATGAGTTTATTGAAAACTGAGAAATTATTACAAGATATAGTCTATTTCTACTGTATAAAATAAATCAGCAACCGACTTAGTTCAAGAAAAATTATTTTAAGAAGTTCCGTAAAGTAATGTTGAGCCTCAAGAACAACAAAAAATGTAATGTACTTAATTCAATTATTTTATTTTATTTATAAACTCTATCTATGAAGCTCCTAACATAATGCATTTATGTCCATGCATACTTTTTAATAATTGAAATTTTACTATACAACTAAAACTGTCACAAAATCTCACTTGTAGATAAAACAGATGACGTGTACAATTTAACTAGAATGTATAAGTCACATTGTTTTATTTATGAAACGCTTTATATTTACGATTGTAAAACATTTACTTGTAATTTGCAGGCTTGCAGTTTTATGAAACAGGCTCCAGGTGTATTGTTGTTTTTATTGGTTTTTCTATATTCACTTAGAAAATAAAAGTAGACATGAAAATACCTTGACGTGTATTTATTGAGAATCTAATCATTACTATCAGTATTGAAAACACAGTAATACTATGTAATAATAGAAATTGAAAAATGTTACATGTACATATTATTCATTGAAATATATTATGTTTAAGTAATATAGTATATTAAAATTTAATTTACGTCACAGAAAATATTAATGTTGGCATTCTTGAATTTTATTTTTATCATAAAATATAATGTTATCCAGCAGTCTGTAAATTTGGTAAGAGTAAAATAATTTTCTAGACAATTAGGATTTAGGATATTCCGTTAAAATTTATGGATTTTTTTTTTCCAAACTAAATTAAGATCACCACCCTCTTCTTGCCCTTTTGAACGTGGACCTAAAAATCTGCCAGGATGTGCTATGGCCGAGAATAAGGGGGAGGTGATGTGGTATATTTGTGTGGGTTCGTGATTGATGTTAAACCTGGGTTTTAAATAGGTTTATTAGTACGACTATGTCTATTACAAATGTGATGTTGGTAAAGATATTAGAATTAAAGACCTTAGAGAATACTCAGAAGCTTGTGACAAAACGAGGTGTTGCTACTAGGTGATCTCTACACGGTACCCTGGGCTCGAGTGGCAACCCTCAAGATGCGTACTGATGAACCGACGTCCTAGTACGCGTAGTCTTGAATTGGCCAGAGTGACCCCTAGATTTTGATGTTGATTAGTCAGCCATGATGGCTATCTTTAATCCGGTTCACCCACCCCCCTCTCCCCCTCTGGCATAGTTTCTGACTAAGGAATGCTGGCAACACTTCTATGGCCAGCTCCTCTAGTTTATTTGTTTATAGGAAAATCAAAATAACCTGCAACGCTCGTTTTGTCATTCGCAACACATAGCATACAATAATATACAAACTTGCCTTCCAATTTAGGCCGTTATGAGGCCACATACTAAGGCATCAGTCTTATCAGATCGGACGTGATGAGGATATCGGGGTTTGAGCCCCAGTTAGGTGAAGTGAGAGGTAGTTTCTCCATCCCACTCTCCTTCCACTACACTTATCGCTAACCCGGAGGGGCAGATATAATAAATACTTTGTAAATTTAAATATAATTTCTTACGCGCCAAGAATCAAACTAGGTGAACTTTTGATCAGATTAAGGCTTTACTTTCGAAATATCTAAGGGGTGTAACCTATGTGAATATGTACTTAACACGTTTCCCGCATAAATATTATTTTATTATTTAACAGAAATTGTAAAGTTTAACCATCAACTTCTTATTTGGAGTATTTAGCTTGCACTTTATGAACACACAGGTTATCAGCACAAACTAGCTTTACTTAGCGACTAAATATGTACTAATTGGATGGGACTAACACACACATAAGCGTCTCCAGTTTCTAATTATTAGGAGAACAGAGTTAACCAATTTCCACAAAAAATATTTTGTACCAAAACTAGTATAGTCTAATATGTCAATGTAATTGTTTGAGATAGAAAAAAAAAGTTTCCTTGGTAATTTATTCAGTGCTTCAAATGTGTATTTTCAATTTTCTGAAATAACTTTGCTTTTACGGTACTAAAAAAAATTCTATTCGGCCATATTATTTGACTGCGATGTATCCCCCTGCTTCCCAGTGTCTCCGCCCTGCCATTCCCCCCACACCCGTTAATTACTCCCGTGTATACACACTACAAAAAACAATTCTAAGGACTCTGGTTCTTTTATTTTAGAACCGCGTCTTACTGTCTGTTCAGGCTAAACACATATGCACTAATTACGCTAATGAGCTAGGAATGAGAAGGGTTGAGTGTAGATGAAGTGTACCCACATTTTCCTGGTGCGAGAGTGAAACACCATTATGGAAAAACCACCCTCAGTACACTCGACCGGGATTCGAGCCCCAATATCCTTATCATTACTCTAGTATATTGCGAGAGTGACGACTTAGACCATACGGCCACCGAATCAGGTGACACTGATTCGATTCCATAATATGCTAAGTGTGTGGTAGAAAGTACTCACCTCCTAATCGCAACATTTTTCCTCCGTGTTTATGTTATTAATTATTTTCTAATAAGTTATAATATGTGTTATTTGTTTCATTTTTCGTTTCACATAATATCTAGCTTTATTTCTTGGCATACAACGCTTTCAAGCATTCAACCACAAATTTTACTGGTAAACGAAATGTTGAAGTGTCTGTAAACGTAAGTATATGGACCAGGGAGAAGGGGGGCTTGTTAATAGGACCAACGTCTCATGTTAGTAATTTATTGATGGCTAGATCGTAAAAGTAACAGCCCTGAACAGCCATGGGGAAAAAAAACAGGGGGAGGGGAGCCGGAGGAAACATGTACACAAAGATATATGGCGGATATTAAAGCTGCTATATTTAATGTCTCTCTTTTAGGGACTCAATTTATCTTTAATTTATTACGTTGAAGATTCATTTTTTATTATTTATATCTTGACGTAATAACATTTTAGTTGCCTTGATTGATCGATATGGGCGGAAATATTTTTGTAAGTGTTTTTTTCTCTTTTTTTTCTAAATAATATAAATAGCATCGTTGTTGCTATATTTTTAATATTATATAAAACACTTTTTTTTGTAGTATACGGCAATAAACGTTTTGTGATGCTTCTGTTGGACCCTCCCTTTATATTCAAAACATGGTTGGACATATAATAAACAAGTATAATATTATAAATGTGGCATCAGATGTTCAAAGTTATGTACACTCGGCTCTAAAAAATGTAGATCCCCTTTATGGTTGGTGAACGACCTGAGGGATTCATTTATAATAAACTGTTACGGGGTTATTAATCAATTTACTGAACAATGAATACCAGGATACAAGAGTAAATCCCAGGACTGTTGGCTTAACGCACTTGAATGGTTCTTCATTTCCAACCCACTAAAGTCTCTCACCTAAAGAGGCCACATCGACAATCTTAAGGATCAAATGAATGTCGTTACATGTATGTTGAGGTAGTCGAATGGGTGTTGAGACATGTATGTTGAAGTAGTCAAATGTATTAGCAATGAACTATTTTATAACAAAAACAGCCAAAAATAATATAGTTTATTTACATTAAAATATTTTTTTTATATTTAATTCACAAACTACTTTTAAAAAAGCTGTAGTAGAGCAACTCAATCCCGGTTAATTTTGTGCCTATCCCATCTAAGTCACTGACAACGACTGTACCATCTGGGTCCGAAACAAGACATTCAAGGGTGTCAAATAAACTATTAAAATAAACACTGATACTAGCAGACCCAAATCAAATTTAATCTAAAATACTAAGGGCACTAAAATATCAAAATTGAACAGCACCAGTATTAGATTTAATTGAATATTATGACAAATGCAGGCCTAAATACAATTGAACACATATAAGTAAATTGAAAGAACTAAAAAAAATTAAGAGCACTGGAATATTAAATTTGGATAGACAAATATTTGTTTGATACACATTTCATGAATTTTAGAACAGATACGCTTCCTTCCATTAAGTGTTGCATTTTTTTCTTCCACATATTGTTCTTTCCTTTAAATTGATTTCCTCCTCTGACACTTTATCAGCACTAATAATGCTGACATATATTTATCTTTGTATTTCTTCCAGTACAGTTATTACTAACAATATATTGGGATGGTGATGATAAAACAGTGAATTTTAACTTTGAATGGAAGGCACCGTAGATGTTTATAGTTCTATTGCACTTGACTAAAACTCCACCCAAACGGAAGAAGAAAATCCCAATAAGTAGAAAGGTAATCCAAAATAACAACTTTAAGCAGTTGATAAGCTAATATTGTAACCCTTAATCCCAATATGTACTTAGAAAATTTTAACCAATTTTGACCTTAATAATAATTATTATAATTATTAGCACCGCGTCTTACTACCCGTTCGGGTTATACGCACTTACGCTATTGTGTAATGGTAGGGTGATTGTGAGATGAAATGAAGGACCTACAGTTTAACGTGGAATCCGAACCACGGTGGAGGCCTGGCATTCCACACATTCACAAGATGTCTTGTCAGAGGTGAAGGAAGGGTTTGGTAATCAGATAAATCTGTGCCCGGACCGAGGATTGAACCCCGGCCGCCAGCACAGAAGTCTGACACTTTACCCCTAGACCGCCAGGTCACCCTTGACCTTAATGAAATATGCAATATTTTAAAGTGGCATTTGGCCAAACTTGGAAAATCGCAGAATTAAAAAAACTTTTCGAAATATGCATAAACTCCTAGTGGACATAGCGTCACTCCCAGTTTACCCCATTCATAGATCACAGCCTCCGAGTGTTTTGGATTAACATAAGGTAGATTTGCCCGGCAGTAAACAAAAACAACACTGAATATAATTACCGTTTATTATTCCATGAATTTTAAACGTTTGTTGGAACAATTTAGATGCACTCTATAAAGATCCCATCAACATACACACTCTGATATTGTGATAAGTAATTTAAATATGTCTCACAAGAGCATATCACAGTTTTATTTTCACAATCGTTAGCTAGCAAAAAGTGTCTTCTTTAATTCTTTTTTAAAACGAGGTTCTCTAAACTTTCGTGTTGGGGTAATTTAGACATGACAAATGACCTAGCTCGATGAATCTTTCTACGAATTAACTGAAGATCATACATAGCTCGTTAATGTTTTATTTTAATGATTTTTTTTTGAAGTTCATGGTTTAAATGTAAGGCCTATCAGCTGGATTTTCCATTGCTTTGCGTTTCAATATATTGTTTAATTTCTGTTAATTTGATGCACTTTCCAATTCTGGTTCATGGTCGTGATCAATCACACTTTCAACCAGTTTTTTTTATCCTTAACTTTTAAAAAACACTTTCATTTCGGTTTGACACATTTCTAACGTTAAATTCCATCAGTTAGCTCTTTGTGGTACCCATGATTTACGTCATCTATAACTAAGTGGTTTCTTCCCCCCCCCCCCTTTTGACTCTTAATTATTTCAGAATCCATGTCGACACTGATGGCAACACACGTTACACTCTCACCACGAGGAAATCTATCACCTTAAGGTAGTTTGTGCAGCCCTTGGGACCTAGTTAAAATGTGCCTTTTGGTCCTTACTTTCGAATAATATTCTTAATTTTTAAGTTTTTTTCAAAAACGAATTTGTACTATTAAAAGATTATTGCTTTGTGAAAAATAGCTACCTTATTATTATGATAATAACAAAAAACATTTAGGTATTTAAATAATCAGATCGGTGTTTTTATGCCATTTCAGGCCTTATCTCCCTCAGACCAGTGTTTGAGGATAGGTGAGGGTTCGTCTGTTGAACATAAGTAAGGGAAACAGAAATTGCTGATAGTTCTTACGATTTTCGTCTTTTCATATTAGGGATGCCTTTTTAAATCAAAACAAGCAGACACCAGACAATAAGTGGATGCTAGTAGATATCGCAGCGTATTGAGCCCCCCCGTTGGGGCGTTTAAACGTGCTACCTTTATAAATACCATATTATTTAATAAGCCATTTTTAATTATTTTTTATATCTCCCTCTAAAATAGAGGCAAAATGTATTAATCAAGATGTTCCCATATAATAAAAAGTTTAGATTTTTAAGTTTTATCATCTAAAAAAATTAATCATGAAAGGGTTAAATTAGCTAATTTTCAAAACGTTTCACATGAACTGTCCTTATATCCAAAAGTCGTGTTTTTTACTCCCGGCCCTCCCCTTCCCCCTTCATCATTTTCCAATCAAATTAATATTGAAGACCCACATCGGTGGCCGTATGGTCTAACGCAATACTCTCACAGTATCAGCATGATGGGGAGATCGAGTTTCGAATCTTGGTCGGGTGTATCAAGTTTTTCAAAATGGTTTTACATTATCCCTCCACGCAAATGCGGGTACACTTCTTATTATTAAAACCTTTCTAATCCCTAAAACCACCATCGTAATTAGTACTACCCATTCGGGTTATATACCCTTATGTAAGATGCGGTGCTAAAAAAATTAAAATAAAGCAAAGCTGTTGGAGACCAAAGGCCGATACACACAGAATGCAAAGCTATTAATGAATCAAATAGCCAAAGCTATCATTATGCTTTTAGTGAGGATTACTCCATCTAGATATCATATTCTGAAAACTGAATATGGTATCTAGATGGAGTAATCCTCACTAAAATGCATAAATAATAGCTTTGGCTATTTGATTCATTAATATGCAATCCTTCAGTTATAATAATTGTACAAATGGCAGCAATATGCTAACTACCGAGTCGAAGGTGGATGCGTTATCTGATAGCTCATGAATACAGCCGACGATTTCCACACGTCCATCATAGACTCTGCCTTAAAATATGAGGGAAGAATGACCCTGGGACGATTCCTGGATAGCTCGGTTGTTAAAGCATTTGCGTACTAAGCCAAAAGTCCCGGGTTCGATTCCCGTGTCCAGGTGTCATTTTTCAATTTTCAGAATAAGCTAAGCTATGTGTGCTGTGCTGTCCTCTGCTAAGACTTTGTCACTTTGGTTTCACACTCATTGATAAGCTAAGCAATGATCCCTCTTTTCACTTCAGAATTCAGTGTTGTTTCTTTCTGGTCTGCTCCAGTGAAGTTTAGTTATGATGGCGTTATCCAAAATGTCTTGTGTAAGTTTAGATGATAGTACTGAGGAAGAAAAGATGCTGTTAGCAGCTGTTTTGGAAGATGAAGATAATTTAGAAGGTGGAGGTTTGACTTGTTCAATTAAAGCTTCAATTTTAATACAAACACATTTATTAAATATAAAACCTAAATCTAATATTACTTGATTACACGTGAAACAAACTGAAAAAAAAATTTCCACACTTATTTAGTTATTTTCACCAAACCATCGCTGGCTCTGTTCAACATGGAGCCCAAGTTGCGTTATGCGCATGCGCAACGTAAGATGGCTCGAGATGGGAGATGGGAAAATTGGCCGGCCAGCAATCTGAAAAAAACATAGCGTGGCGTAGCAAGGCATAGCTTGGCTTTCTGTGTGAACCAACACATTTAAATATAAGGTCCGCTATTTTTCTAAAGAGTTAGCGGAGCAAAGCTTAGTTTAGCTTAGAGTTCTGTGTGAATCGGCCTTTAGGGTCAGTTTCATGGTCAGACTTAGTACGCCTCAAGTGCGGCTCGATACTAAATACAAAACGACATTTACATATAACAGAATGGACTGGGCCAGTTTATTATGTGAAACTGGCCTATTCCATTTGAGTTTAGGTAGGTGTCGTCTTATATTTAGTAATGCTTTGAATAACGAAGGTTCACTATATTATTTTTGGCACCACGTCCTACTACCCATTCGTGTCGTACGTTTATGTAATAATTTTGCTTATGGTTTTAGGAATTAGGAAAGTTATCTCTAGAGAAGTATACTCGCATTTACGTGGAGAGAGCGTGGAAAACTATTTTGAAAAACCCCCAAATTAGATTCTATCCTCGATCTCCCCGTCATCGGAAGTCTAGTCCACTATTATAGACCACGAGGCCACCGAAGTGGGTGAAGTTTCAGTATAGCGCCGCACTTGAGGCGTACTAAGTCTGACTATGAAAGTGGCCCTAAAACCCTAGTTTCTTGGTAACGCATGCAGTCCTACCATTCTCACTGAATCTCGATGTTTTTCGAACAGAGGATATTTAGCTCACAAAGTGGTGTAGTACTATAAAGTTCCTTTATTTGATCTATGTATTGCACTAGCCCTGCGGTAGTTACAGAATTCAGCTGTTCTCATTTAAACACTGGAGCTGTTTTGTTTAATTAATTAAATCGTAAACTACATAATTAAACGTAGTAACTTGAGAAATAAAATGATGTAGATGACAATTTTTACAGTGTAAAATAAACATAATCGTTTAATATAGTAATAACTCTTAATTTAAAGTGAAGAGTAAATATTCCAAATCAATAAATTAGAGAATTACAATCGTTACAATTAAGGGTTGTCAGATACTACTAGAATTATTTATTCATTTTACCAGGATTGGTCAGTATGTTGTATAAATGGAAAGCTCATTTAAACTATTTTGCCGGTCACGGAGGGGTCAGGGTTCCAATCCCGGCCAGATGAGCCAAGGGTGCTTTTTCCTAAATAGTTTCTCACTCTCCATCTACGCAAATGAATGTATATTCCTGCAAATTTCCCTCATACACACTTTATTAGTGTAATTAATATATATTTGCGTACAATCTTAACGGGCAATGAGATCCGCTGATTTAAAACCCCCACAAAAGTACAGTATATGCATAACGAATATCAAGAGGGCTGGCAGTGGTGGACACCTGGACGTAGGCGTCATTCTCGTCGTGTTTCGTGATCTAGTTGACGTAAAGGTTGGTTTTAATGTAATCAATGTATTTATTGTTACACGTAGATGTAACTTCGGCAGGGCTATAAGTATACATTTTTCTACTATAGGATGTTTCTTAAAAGAATAGTTGTATCAGACTGTAGTATTTTTCGTTGTTGGATATTTTTCACCGTCGTCATTCGTATCACGGACCTCGTACGTGTAACATGGATCATTTAACGGCTTATGAGATGGCTGATATGCATATAGCATATGGGACTGGGGTATCTTTGAAAATGTACGGCAATCAATGCGTTGACGCTGTCGGGCATACAATGTTGTTCACACTTTCTGACTATTTATGTACATACAGCGCCCTCCTGCACTTAAATGGAACGTTTGCGGACATATTTAATTTTTAAAAATTGTTTATTTTAGGTTTCTCTATCTCCCATCATAGTTTGTACAGATAGTTTCGAATCACCCTGCATAGATGATATTCGACCTAAACTGCTTGTTATTCGTAGACCAGAAGATTGGTCGACTTCCCCGAGACCAAAACGACCCCAAAGTTTGGTTTGACGAGCCTCCACGGGGAATATGGAAGGTGGAGGGAGAAATCTTCCAGAGGTTTAGCATCATTGCCCACAGTCCTGTGACCAGAGATTAAAATTTTCTGCATTGGGTGGTTTTGGTGGAGGGTTTAAATTGTAGAGGTGGCACTTAAACTATAGTGTGTTAAGACACGAGTGTGTTATAAGAAGGGGAGGAAGAACGAGGATGGGGGTGGGGTACATAGGAAGCATGGAAGATGGGGGGGAGCAACCTTCAAATTATTGTATTGATGACCAAAAGTTGAATTATGATTTATGAATATAACGTGTCTACAAAGGCTCGCATTTATTTGTTTCTTTACTACTTTTTTTTAGCACCACGCCTGTGTTAATGTGTTAGAGATGAGTAAGGTTTAATTTAGAGGAATTGCACCCACTTTGGCGTGGAGTGAGAGTGGAAAACAATTTAGGAAAACCACCCTTAGTGCACTCGACCGGTATCAAACTCCGATCTCCCTGTCATAGGCAGACTAGTCTACTGCGAGACTTGCGCGTTAGACCATGCATCCACCGAAGCAGGTGTTTCTTTACTATTATTATTATTATTATTATTATCACTACTACTGATTATTATTATTATTAACACTACTACTGATTATTATTATTATTATTATTATTATTATTAACACTACTACTGATTATTATTATTATCACTACTACTGATTATTATTATTATTATCACTACTACTGATTATTATTGTTATTATCACTACTACTGATTATTATTGTTATTATTACCATCCATTTAATCAGTTGAAATTATTTTAAAGAAACAAGAATTGAAAATGTTCAGTTTTGGAAAATTTTCCAGAAAAAATATATGGAGAATTTCCCATCCTCCAACTATACGAATAAGGGTACACTGCTTCTAAAACTATCCCTTACTCATTCCTACCCAATTATAGTAAATATGTGGACAGCCTGGATGCATTGTAAGACGCGGTGCACAGGGTTGTGGGTGGTGTGGGGGCTAAATCAAAACCTTACTGGAGGGCAATGGTACAGTTCAATTTTCATTGTAAGCTCTTTTTATAAAATACAATCTTTTTTTTCTTGCAGTCAAAAATGAACATTTTATTACACAGGGTGATTTGTAACTGTGTATAATAAAGTGGTGCAGTGGAATCTACAATGAAAAAGAAACTAAAGAGTCTCATAACAACATATCGCCTGGAGATATTGGCAGGGAGGGACATGTCTTAATAGTTTTTAATTGACCTGGGTAGTGGAAGATAGCACGTTCGTAGGAGATGTTAGAAGTGTCCACCGGTTAATTCACAGCATAGTTCAGCCCTCCTGCACCACGACTGTCGTGTCCGTTGGAAGATGTGCAGCCTATCCCAGATCTTATTTACAGCGGTTACAATTGTTTTCCACAGATTCTCTCTCGTAGTGTGCCGTTAGGCATACACAATGCCCTTATAAACATATGCCACTCTTTCAAATTGACATAACCAAACTAGAGCGTCGCGGCGGCCATGCAACAGACCCGTTGCGTCCAATCCATCGCCTAGGAGACTATTCGTCTAAATGGCGTCTCACCGCACAATTGTAATGTGAAGTATGTGCTCCATCCTGAAGCAGCTACATCTATCGGCCCGAATGTGCTAGTCGGGGGGTATTGACACTGTCATTTATGTTAAATGTTACTTCGTCCATTGCCGGTACTCTGCTGAAGAACTGTGGCTGTGTGGCCTGGTGGTGCAGCAGCCACTCTCGGAATGTAATATAGCGTTCGAGATGAAGATCTGGATTCAACTCCAACACAGGTTGCAAAGGGAAGGGGTACAGTAATTGGTAAAGTACTGCTCTCCACACGGACATCTGTAACATATGATGGATGACGTGCGGCTAATTTCTATGTACTTGTACCCGGTGAACATTCTATAGAATTCGGAATGGCTTCTTCCCCTGCAACAGTTCTGCGATGTCGTGGCCTACGAGCGTTGACCATCACAGACAGGTGCAAAGAGACTGGTTTCCATCGGGTGACGTTTCAGTGCCACAAATGTTCTTGGATTTGGGTGTTGTTGAACAGGAAAACGTGCAACATACGAGCACGAGCAGAGGTAGTGGAATTTTATCCCTCCTCTACGTAAATCAGAATAATTACATCGGTCAGTTACTTGTTTGTATATTGGTTACCAATTTCACTGGCCACTTTCAATCACAGCAACTAACAAAGTCTGACGTTCCATGTCTACAGCACGCCAAATTACGCATGCTTAATGTTACCCCCGATGTTTCCATATTATATCAAGAAAGAAGCGGTCCGGGCAATGCGTTAAGAGACTTTTAGTAATTGTATTTTTCCGTGTAGATTCTACTCCACCACTTTATTGTATTCAATTACGAATCATCCTGTATTACTAGTGTTATTTTACAGATGTTGCTAAATAAATCCCTCCCCCCCCCCATTTATTTGAGGTATTTAACGTGCACTTTCATCCCCAACTTATTAGGCCTATATCAGCACCTGAGAATTTATATGAGCGAGATCGAAAGGGCCTACCAATTTTTGCAGGAGAGGTATTTTAACGCACTTTCAAGTCTCCTCTATATGCCACCATCGTCATGGGTCCAATGGCTTTATTTCTCCTCCGAAGGAAGTTGTGCTACGAGTTTTTACCGTTCAAGAAAAATACGTCAACACCGGCTGTGTTCGAACCTACAAACATCGGGTCCTGGGGCGAGCACTTTGCCCCAAACCACCGAGGACAACTAATACACATAAAAAATTGCTTTTGCATATTATATGACTTGACTTAAGAATACGTGAAAGTAAGTCTAGCTACTTCTCTATCCGTAGATAAGGAAGGCCCTTCCTATAAAATTCGAATGTCAAGTAACTTTGGGAAGGGGGGGGGGGTTATCTCTAGTTAAACCAGAAGAAATCAAACCCCACCCTGCCTAGTATAGTTCAGGTTTCCAAACTGACCATATATCCAAAATACTCCCCCGG
>CABEEJ010000644.1:168554-240313 GCA_901482245.1 Timema douglasi
GCCCCCCCCCCCCACCCCCCTACTCCTAGCCCCATTCGTGTATTGACGGAAACCCTTCACTAAGGACATAATTGAGTTGTTTGTGGGCTTGGCTAAGTTTGTAATTGAATGCCAGAGAGCAAGCAAGCAACCGGCAGCTAACATCGAGTAGGCCTACCAGAGACAGCGCCCGACCGCAGCTGACAATGATGAAACGTTTCCTTCCTTCCCTTTTCCCTTCCCCCTCATTTCGAACAAGACAAATACACATTTAAGACACTCTTGTGAAGGAGAAGGGGAGAGAAATTACTACACTGAATGTCTTATATTGAAAACATAACAGCAATTATTATTCGAGCATTTATTTATCATTGTTGTTTACCCGTGTATTTCAGACTGAAGTTACTGTGTATGTCGGCAATGGAGGGGGTAAAGGGTGCGGCAATTAAGGGGGTAGCAACACTCATAGCCGCTGACTTTTCAATATGTTAACAACCCAAGGGTCCCTGCACTGGTGGCCGGGGGGCGGAGGGGGGGGGGGTTATACTCGAATTTCACTAGACTTTATTTGACGCATAAGTAGGGGCTCTAATTCCTTACTTGTGCACTGGGTTTGATTTTTCACATGGGACTCTGTCTTTTATAACCCCTCTCCATACTTATGTAGTTACATTTCACCTAAACAACCCTACTCATATTTCCGTTAGTCTAAGTCGTTAGTAGCCTGTGTTAAGCATATACCTAAATATACATTTTAAATAATATTTAAATTTTGGACCTGATATGCCCAGAATAAAAGCTAGGGTTGAAACTTAAAAGTATTAAAACTGCATTAAAATGTTTATTTATATTTAAATATTGACTTTAAATATATTTTAAATAAACAATCAAAAATTAACTTTATCCAGAAATTGGAATCTTTAAAAATAATGAGATTTTCATGCTAATTTTTTGGTAGCGATCTTTTTATTTTTGACAGATTTTGATTTACTTTACGCTTATCTTTTTTATGTTTAAAAATTGTAATTGTTCCGTTTTAACACCGAGTTTCGATTTTGAATATAAAGTTGGCCTACTTTATTATAATCTTTGGTCAGACATTATACACAAACATTCACATAAAAAAAAACATACATGGCTTTTTAAAATATAGTAGACTTAAATGAACTTACTCTTTGTTACTAGATTTTCGAAAGTTCACTGTCGCACTTAGAAAAGTACGCCACCTATATCTATCTTGAGTTAGTTTTATCCAGTCCACCTCACTACACCCTATCACTCTCGTGGACTAGCTCTATCCAGTCCACCTAACTACACTATTTCTTTCAGGTCCATTCTAGTGTTACCCTCTCATCTCCGTCTAGGTCTTCCCATTCGGTTTACCAGTCAGTCAGTACTCTGAACAAGGTTCTAGATTCTCCTGCTCACCGTAATCTGCGAGACTTGACTATCCTAACAATGTCTAGTGAGGAGTACAGGTTACGTAACTCATCATTATATAACCTCCTCCACTCCCCAGTAGCCTCATCCCTCTCTTGGAGCAAGTAGCATCCTAAGCATCTTGAAAGCTGGTGATTTTCCACAACTTGCTAACAGAGTAATTGCATGCATTTTCCGACTTTATTCTTTTCCTAATTTTTAATCTAATATTTCTATTTGAAATTATTTCTAATTATTTACTCACTAACCCTGTCAAATCATATGTTGTTCACGGTAATCTTTAAATTATCGTTCCCAAACTGTGTTCTCTGTGTGATCATATTATGCTTAGTATTCTCAGCGTTCACTTCTAAACCTATTTCCTTACTAACCTTAAATAAAATGTCTGCATTTCTTGCAACAGCTTTCTTACTATCGCCCAACAATGCTAAGTAATTTGCGTGTATCCTGATAGCATACTAAGGCGAGATGAAAAAGTGATAGGGAAAGTGCATCTCCTTGCTTCAACCGATAATGTATTTTGAAAGTATATTCTGATAAGTGGCATCGAACATATACCCAGTAAATGAACACCAGTCGTAAATAA
This sequence comes from Timema douglasi, assembly GCA_901482245.1. Taxonomy (NCBI): domain Eukaryota; kingdom Metazoa; phylum Arthropoda; class Insecta; order Phasmatodea; family Timematidae; genus Timema; species Timema douglasi. The sequence continues at coordinate 170,560 of CABEEJ010000644.1, forward strand.
ATAAAGCCACACGCCTTATATTATGTGTTTAATGTTCATAATAATTCAATTATTGTTTATTTTTGAAACATCGAAGTAATGGCGCTGAAATAAGCGGGGTATATACCAAATAACTCTTGTGCTTATGATGGCTTAATCAAAAGTTTAAAAAATGATTTAGTAACTGCACAGACCATGCAATAATTATAATAATATTTTCAACTTATTTTGGAATTTCAGGGAATAACCCCGTCACCCCCATCGATGTATATCCCTGCCCTAAATTCACAGGGCTAAAAAAAATACTCGGTACGATGTGTTAACTTTTTATCTTCGAAAGTCAGTTCGCACGGCTTGTGTATGACGGTCTCTTAGCGGCCATTTCTACAGAGCCCCTGGCGTCAGATTTGTGTACCAATTTGTGCAAAAATATATATATACGGATCCTTTACACCGTGTTTTATGCGTGGTCATAAATCCTCCCTCTAGTCCCCTTCCCCCTGTATGTTCCGGGGAAGGAAAGTCTATGTATACTGTAGAGAATTAGTGGGACTGTGAGTGTGATGTGTGTGTGGGGGGGAGGGGGGGAATCCTCCCCCTCTTAGATTCCCCTCCACGTTTTGTTGAGGGTAAAGTATTGAAATTGCAAGACGAATGACTGATATAAAACTACTTTCCCACCACCCCTATTTATTTTTAGAGATCTTATCATCCCTATTTTCTGTTTTAACAGTGCTTTTTTTTCTTCCTTTTTTATCATTCTCGTTCCTTTTATGCTTTTATCTACCTCCTCCCTTTTTTCTTCTTCTCTAACTTCTTTCCGAAATGGAAAGAAAAATACTGTGAGAATTCTTAAAAAGGAAATATACAGTTTCTGGTGGAATGTAAAAGCAATGAGCATAAAACAGAATGACATTTTGCTAACGTTTTCCAGCTCCCATTTCTTTTAACTCGGTCGGCGTAGTCTTCTTTATACGTCATTTTCTCTTTCTTTCACCTTTTACCATTTTTATTTTGTGCCTTTTATTCCTAATTTTGAAGGAATTAGGAAGATGTTGTTGGTTTTGGGATGCTTGGAGGGTAAACTGTAAAACTACGATTCCAATCATAGCCCTATTACTTTGAAAGAAGATTATGTGGAATATTTTCTACTCACAAAATATGAATCAGAATATAATATATTGTTACTAAATAAGTATATTCTAAGTTTTTTCTCGTTTCTTAGTAGTACCCGATAGGGTTATACTCGTACATTAATTACGCTAGTGGAATAGGGATGAAGAAGGTAGAATTTTAGAGGAAGTGTACCCGCATAAATAGGAAGGAAGAGTGGAAAACTAACACAAAGCACATAATAGGCATAGGTATGGTGTGATCTTGGTAGAAGAAGAGTATGTAAGTTACTTCAGTTGCTAAAATATTTTTACTATACTCATACATCAAGTCATGTTATTTGCAATTGTCAATTTTCATATATATATTATTATTAATGGTGTGCGAAGCTTCGAAAAGTTGAAGTCTAAAGTCAAATCTCCTTTGACCTCGACATCTACAATAACCTTGGCATATTCGAAAAATTTCGAAGGAAGGATAAAACTTCGATTAATTATCAAACTATTTAATTTTATCTTACGAAATATTGATTTTTTAATATTTGATTATCTTAGAACAGTTACTAAACAGAATTTTAACACTGACTAGTAATTTAACTAACACAACTTAATCATGGATTAAAAACGGGTAAGTACAGTGCTCATACCACTTCTTTGGTGCTGACTGACAGCTCACAGCTGACGGCTCTGAAAAGTAACCAGACCAAATTATGTATCCCTACGCCGGACCATATGATCTGCAAAACCATGTGTTTAGCAGCTGTCACTTCTGACAGTCAAATTTTAAGTTTATACAAGAAACCTATATGACTGTTTTATTTATTTTCTATATATTGTTGACCTTGATATGTTGATGGCCTAGTATTATTAATTTTTTCAAGAATATATTATTTAAAAAAAAATAGCATTTAATTCCATATCAGTTTTTATTGTATAAATAAAGTTTTGATAAAAAAAATCCAATTTTCTTATAGAAAATTATAAAAAAAAATCCATTTTTTTTTGTTATTATTAGTATTATTAACAACATTAATAAATGTGAAAAATCTTAATATCAATTACTACAAATAGAAAAAAAATCAAACATTTTTAAGAGTATTGCAACATGTTGGTGACCTAGTGGTATAGGGGTAAGGTGTCAGACTTCTGTACTGGGGGTCCGGGGTTCATTCTTCAGTCCCGGCACAAATTTATTTGATTTCCAAACCCTTTCTTGACCTCTGACAAGATGTGTATTAATCACAACTTGTGAATGTGTGTAATGCCAGGCTTCCACCGTGGTTCGGATCCCATGTTAAACTGTAAGTCCTCCATTTCATTTCACAATTATCCTACCGTTACACATTAGTGTAAGTGCGTATAACCCAAATGGGTATAAAGACGGTGCGATAATAATAATAATAATAATAATCAGAAAACATTCTAAAGTAGTTTAAAGTAAGGAGTGGTAATAAAGTTAAAACTTAGATAGAAAACTCCTAAATAGTTATATGGATTATTTGACTTTTAATATTTAAAAAAATATATTTTATTTTGCTTTGCTTTGCTTTTAATGAGCTACAAAATATTAAAAAAAATTCTACAATAAAGTGATTAACACCAACTGAATTAAAACATGGCTTGACAAGTCTAAAATTCACATATAATATTAAAATTTTATTTACAAAACTTGGATAAAACCAATTAAGGACAAAAAGAAAGTTTTGGTGTTGTGACTAGACATCCTTGATATAGAGATACTTAAAGACTTTAGTGTATAAATCTATTTTACAAATTAGCTTAGATAATAAGATTGATTTTAAAAATGTGGAAATTACAGTTGTGAAAGTGTTTAAACACTTTTTGGAGTGAAAATGCCTTTAATGTGTGTGCGTTGTGTAAGCTTGTATGAGGTTTTCACTAACCTGTACAGAATGATATGGAGCATTGTTAAGAACAATAATGGAAGGTTCCTCGAGGCTAATCAGTAGCTGGTTTTTCATCCAGGTTTCGAAATTTTCCCCGTTCATTTCCCCGTGATAATCTCCTGTGGTCTTCTTTGATGCAAATAATAATTCAGCACCTTCCACAAAGCCCTTTCTTGAACCAGCATGCAAAACTATAAAGCTTTTGCCATCATTCGTCGACCGCCTCTTACAAGTAAATGTTGAATTGTCTTGCCAAAACGACAGATTAATAACTTAACCAAAGTTTTACACAACCTCAGGTTTGTGCTCTCCTTTACAATCTGTTATATTATATTGTTTTAATATGTAGGCCTATCTATAATGACCTTAAATAATTTAACAAACAAAAATCAATATCCTAGAAAATATGTTTAGGCCTATAAAATAAATGTCAATGACAAATCAAAAGCTATCCTAACTAACAAAAATCTATTTTAGATTCACTCCTCTTAAACAGTTGTAACAAAGTTTCTAATAAAAATACAATAACTTATAACTTGAAGTCTTAGTCTGGTATTTATTTAATAAACACTAGATAAAGACTCGAAAGTAATTTTTATTACACTTCACAGATTTGTTTGGAATATAAAAATTTTAAAACTCGAGGTTTGGCCTAGAGGGCAACACACCACTATATTGGGGTTAAAAGATTTATTTTATAGTCTTGATAGACTTTAATTTTCGAATAAAGTATATAGATCACTGAGAAACACTCGCTATTTTATTTTATCACACGCTTTAATGTTATATTAGATAAATAATTATTCAAAGATCACCAAAAAATCCGTTTATTTTCCGAGGATAACACGCTCACACAACGAAATAATATTCACAAAAGAACACACAGATTACTAACTAGCCAAATTAATGTTCAAAAAAGACACTGTACTATTCAAATTAGTAATAAAATTATTAACGGGTAGCATAGACACGCATAAATACCAATAAATAGTACTAAACTATATAAAGTATTTTGTTCAACTTGTTGATTGACGCACGTGGTTTTAATAACTTTATTGTATACGATAATTCAATGTTATACTGTATTTTAAAAGTGTAATATTTTGGTTATGAGAATAACCGTTTAGTTCGTAGCTTAATATTGAAGTTTTCTTTTGCTGTTTAATTAAAATTAATTATTAAAAGCAAGAGAACGTTAAAAGTGGCCTTATATTTTGTAAACAAATATGGCCACTCGATAAAATCCGGTTGTGACGTAGTAAAGAAAGAGGTCTTCTGGAAGTGATTCGGCCATTGTGTTAATACTCGTTGTTTACAAGATTTAAACTTTATATTATTTCACAAACATTTTGAATGTTATTTCCTCTTTATTATCACAAACCATTTATTTATGTTAAAGATATACGAGGGCAGCTATAAAAATATTAATATCTGAATATAATAACATTAAATGTAAAATTTCACGCTCTATTTAACCGCTAATTGCCACAAGAATGAAAAGAAAAACTAAAATGAAATCACTAGACTTTTTTTTCTTACATTTGATTATGAAAAGAGAAATTATACTGTAATCTTTGAGGAAGTATTGTTAAAAGTGATTGATAATATTTTTAGTAATTATAATAGTAGTAATTAGTAAATAATAATCGTTTCCAAATATGGTGACAGAAGTTATTTTTAGACAATGTTGGCGTAACTGATACCATTTGCTAGCTTCTGCTAGCTGTCATGTAAAACCACAAAAGTGGTAAGTCCACTGTAAATGTTATTATAATATATTCACTATCGCCAACATAATTGTGTAAAAAAATACCTATAAAGAAATAACACCATGGTCACGTGTATGAAGCAGAGAAAGCGCTTTAGCTGTGCTATCACCGTAGCGCACGTCTAATGTTTGATCCTTAATATTATATATCTTTGGAATTATGTGTGACAAATTTACAAGTACATTTTCACACAGAAGTTTTTCTTAGCGTCTTCGCATTTTCTTTATTATGTTAAAATGGCTGATACTGAAAGTAGGAAACGAAGAGAGAACTTTATTTACAATTATTATCAGAGAAATGCAGATAAAAAGACATGCATCTGTAAAGTTTGCAAAATGATATTATAAATTTCTACGATGTGAATAGAAATTAAAAATTAATTAAGAATCAAATAGCCAAAGCTATTAACTATGTTTTTGAGTGAAGATTACTCCATTTAGATATAATATTCTGAAAATTGAAAAATTGACACCGAGACACTGGAATCGAACCCAAATAGATCCAAAGGCCCCAGTGTCATTTTTCAATTTTCAGAATAAAACTTTGAATTGAAAGGTTACTAAGCTTATCAGTAAGCCTGTGTGCATTAGTTATTAATATAGTCTTTAGGTAACAAAAAAGAAAATTTTCTTGGCCCTTGTTACTGACAAGATCTAGAAAAATAAATAATTAATTAAAAGTGGTGTTAAGTGACAACAAAAATCCAAGGTAGCTTCGACTTCGACTTTTCTTCACAAGTTTCAAGATTCGCTTTGACTTCGTCTTACATTTTAAAAGTGGCCTTAGCACACCCCTAATTATTATTCCTACCAATTAAATAACACAAATATAGTTAAATGCTATCAATGTTGGGTGCAAAGAAATATGTTGGAATTTTCTAAACTGTTTTTCTAACCCTATATCAAGGTATATGTTGGATTTTATCTATATGTTCTACAAAAATGAACATTTTTTGATGTATTGTAATAATTGATTTTTCCCAGTTAGAGGTTTTTTATTAATTTTTAATTTGCATCTTACTACAGTATTTTATAATTTATTGTGAAAGACGCGCTAACACGCAGTAGTTGTAAGCACCTTTTAAAATAATTTCCAACCGCTATGTGCTATCTGATTGGTGATCTGCTCTCGTGATAAGGTTACAAGAAAAAAGAACTGAACAACACACTTTTATCTGGACCCAGGGCCATAACTATGTGGAAGCACAGGCACACGACCGAGGACGTGGGATTCTGAAATGGAACTGACAAAATAAATGGTCGAATTTAATTATATTATTAATTTTTTTAATTTCACTGCCACGCTATGCTGTGTGGTTCGGATGTTGGTGAGCCGAGTACGTCGAGTGGTACCAGACAGCCCATAGCGTTATTTAGCCTTTTAGAGATTGGTCATTGCTTCGATCAGTCCCTGGGCGCCCTCTTCTCACCAACATCTGAATTTAGTCGTAGGACTGATCGACGTGGCTTTAGAATAGATGAGCGTTGCTGAGTTACAAAAACCAGTTGTGGATCTCGATATTAAGTCTAACAAAGATTTCAATATGTAAGAGTTCACATGTGAAATTCAAATCTTTAAGTTTAAACCCTTGACACTAATACAAAACACTAAAAATGTGAATCCCCTTTATATTCTACAGGCTCTTAATGACTTTGGATTGAGTCATATCCGAATATTAATGCTGCTCTCCTAATATTTCTCACGCTTCCCGTTTCTACTCCTTCGCGGGAGATAAGTTTTAGCAAGTTAAAATTAAGACTTGTTTAAAATCGACGATCGGACAAGAAAGATTATCGAATTTTTCCATAATTTTGATTTTGAATATATTATCGTTAAATGTATTAATTATGATGATTTAATCAATGAATTTGCTGAAAGGAAAGCCAGAGAAGTGTAGTTAAAATAATTATTTTCATTTTTAAATATATGTTAATGATCTGGGGCCCAAGACAAAACCTTGCCCAAAGCACATGACAAGCTAGTCACGGCATTGTGTGGACCCATGACTCAGCCCAGTCTGCTGAAACACACAGACCCATGTAGATGTGTTGACTCTCGGGTTATCCAAGATATGTCTGTGTAACTATCATTAATAAAAGTTTAATCATTTTAAAACGCCATACAATGAACCCCATAAAATCCTCAATATAATGCGTAGTATTGAAGATGCTGCCACTCACAAGTTTGGAATACCTATTATAGAATATCGAATAGCACAGGAAAACAACATATCGTCATATTCATAACAATATACACTTTGTAAATAAATTAAAGGCCATGTCAACTGTAGAATCATTACGTCATAGAATGGTGATGCAAAGTGCACCAATCTTAGTGATAAAAAGTAAACTAAATATAACAGGCTGCCTTAACTATCGATAAGCGTATAGAACTACAGAAACATATCTAATAACTTTGGAAAAAGTCGGATAAGTTTCTTACTGTTGAGAGCTAAATGGTACTTACTCCACAAACTTACCAACTAACATATTCTTGTCATTAATAGAGCAGTTATTTCGTCATCTAGTGATACTGCAACAGAAAAAGTAAATAAAGCAAGTTTCCTTGGTTCCAGACCTTCCATACGCCAAGTTTCGGAGATGAGGAGTTCGATATTCCTCCAATCAACCCTCACCAGCATCAACAGGGTGGTAACCAACACGTGCAGAACAACATGAACTCTTATCAGCAGTCCCAGGTACATATATGTAGCTACTAAAACAATGTGTCTAAATAATAGCCTTATTCCATACAAAGATTTATTTTTTTAAACATTTGAATCGCGTTCAAGTTTCCAATCGTAGCCAAGGTATGTTTCATAGAAAGTTAAGTAGCGTAAGCCAATTTAATTTGAAGTATTCAAATTCAATATAATTTTATACTTTAGCAACATTTTTTTAAATGGATTTACATCAATAGATTGCTTTTATTTTATTATTTACTTAAGTTTAGTCCAGCCAAGGAATGTTCTAGTATTATAAATACAATGCAAATGGATCTGCAAATGCTTGATAAGTATACAAATAATTATAACAAAATCATCCATATTTTATGTTGAGTTATGACATGGGACTCCCAATAAATTATTTTAGTTAGTTATGCATTAGTTATGCTGTAGAGAAATAGTGCTTATTACTATTTGTAATTTTCACAACCGTACTTATGTTTCGTAATTATGTAATTACTGAGATTGAAAATTTGATTTACACTCACATATATTTCAAAGCAAGTCCCTTTCTTGCAGTATATTAATCATATAAAAGACGATATATAATTTGCATTTTGCTTCATAATTTCTTATGATTACTCGATCTATTTAAGATTATTGGTGAAATATGAAACAAAAACTTTAATTGCAGAAAAAAAATATTCAAAAATTATATTATTTCTAATTCGGAGAATTTAAATTGATAACGTGTTTAAATGGCACACCTGTCTGATTTGGGAGGCTGGGAATGGGAGTGAAGCTTAAGTTACAGACAGAACCGGTACACTAGAGTCCATTCGCCATAGGAGTGGTGGTATCTTACAGCATATGTAAAAACGGTTAAAAGAAAAACATAATTAAAAACAAATTAATTTTTGTGAAATTTGTAATTTCCAAAAGTGATAGCTCAACATATGGTTCGATAGATCATATGGCTTGGCGAATGAATATATAAAAATATATCTACTTTTGCTAACTGTCAGCTACCACCATTCCTATGTCGAATAGTTATGGTTTACTCTCCTTTATCTTGACAACTGCTGGCTAATTTACAATAACAAGTCTCCCCAAATTATATGTCTTCAGATATAGTTTTTAAGGCTGAACTTGGATTCATCCATAGCGCATAGATAACAGTAAATAGCGTATGGTGCACAGTTCACAGTAAAAGTAAAATCTAATATTGTGAGTTAAAATTGTTACTAAATCTTTAAACCGCCAAATGATATGTTGTTTGCAATAGGCTTTAAATTATCGTCCCCAATCTGTGTTCTCTATGTGAACATATACTTGATCTTTTCAGCATTCACTTCCAAACCTATTTCTTTACTAGCTCCTGATAAAAATGTATGCAGTTCTTAAAACAAGATTCCTTACTATTACTCCACAAAGCGTAGCCTAATAGCTGCATTGTATTGTTTGATGTCAACCCTTCCCTAGTTTCTTTCATTACCTTAATAGCATACTCTATGATTAGGTTAAAAAAAGAAAGAGGAATATACATTTCAACCAGTGGCGTGCGGTGACTTTTCTCAAAGAGGACTAGGTTTGAAGACACCTTTCATTATGGGGTTAAAGAGGAATACTCTCCATATAATGTACAATATGTTAACTTAGCAAATACACTTTTACAGGTCAAATGGTAGGCAATTTATCTCCCTCCAACCGATTCACAATATATAGACATGGAATAAACAAACAAATACATAAATAAATAAAACCAAAACATGGAAAAAAATAAACACATAAATAATTACGTGTATAGTCTTTCATTTTTGTTTTAGCAGAAATGTCTGGAGGTGGTCTACCTTTCGTTATTACTTGCTGCTTTTCTTCAAAAGACCCGCCTCGGTGGCGTAGTTGGCTAACACGCATGTCGTGTTGAGCTCGACTGCTGAGGACGGGGAGATCGAGGTTCGAATCTCGGTCGGGTGAACTGGGGGTGGTTTTTCCTAAATGGTTTTTCACTCTCTTTCCACGCAAATTCGGGTTCACTTCCTCTAATTCAACCTTCCCAATTCCTAATCCAATAGAGTAATTAGTACTTAAAGCGTATAACCCGAACGGGTAGTAAGACGCGGTGCTAAATATATATTATTAATTATTATATTCTTCAAAAGTGAGGGCTCCAAACAAAACTGCGAATAATTGGTCGAGAGTACAGCATTGAGAAAGGCACTGCTACATCCCACTGAACTACCTTCACTAACCCTGCTACTTGTCTCAGGTCCCTTCCCCAAGCTTTGTTGTGAGGGAACAGTTTTCAAATCCGAGTCCCCTTCCATATTTCACACTTTCAAACACTGTCAAACTAAATTGACAATCGAACACTTTAACACTTCACAAGATCTCTTTCATCAATGGGAACAATTACATAAGCTTAACAACCACAACACTACCACTTATAAGAAGCAAACCCAAATTACATTTACCTGTGACAGAACGCCAAGTGTTAGCATATCTCTTATTATAGAGACGGACTAGGCATGTTTCACCTAGTCCTTTCCCCGGTAAGAGCCGATAAGACTCGAGCGCTTCCGATGTTAGTTGGGAGAGGGGAAGGGGTCAGCGCAAGAAGCGGGAATATCATTGAGTATTGTGACAGCGCTTTTGATGTTAGTATGTTGTCATAGTAGAGAGGGAAGGGGGTGTGGGGGCAGCGCACAAATAGCTAGAATATCGTTGAGTATTGTGACGCAAATTGAGACTCAGATAGATTTTATTTTATGCCTTTATTTCCCGTTAAAATTTAACTCAAATAAATAAACTCAAAATGTCTGGGGACTAGCCTAGTCCTACTAGTCCATTGACGGCACGCCACTGATTTCAACCCATTTTGTAATTTGAAATTATCTGATAAGTGCCGTCCATTCCGTACTCTGCCATGCGTATCAGTCAAACATACCTCAATTAGCTTAACAAGTGTTTTGGATATCCCAAATTTAATTAAAATCTCATATAATGTATATATTTAAATTGAATCGTAGGCCTTATTTTTAAAATATATGTATAACTGACTAACCATAGTATTGTAATCCACTTTTATTTCTAGTACCTGTCTAATAGTAAAAATATGACCCGTTGTTGATCTATTTCGTCGTAATCCAAACTGATCCCAATTATTTCCTTTGCACATGACATCAATCTCATAAAAAATATGTTAGATACAATTTTTTACCATGGTGGTAGTAGTACGATACCTCTATAGTCATTACACTCGGGCTTATTGTTGAAAATAGGTATGATAACACCTTCCTTCTCTTCTTGTGGTAATACTTCATGGATTCATATGAAATATAGCAATTTATGAATTTCTATTACTAACGTTTCACCACCTCCATTTAGTAACTCTGCTGTAATTGAATTTATATCTGGAGATTTATGGTTCCTTAACTTTCTAATAACTTGACTTGACTAATACTTGGATCTGCGACTAGTGTATTAGTATTATGGATTTCGATAACCTCACCTAATTCGGATCCTTGGTGAACATTTAAAATATGCCTGAAGTGGTCATTCCATCTACTAAAAGCCTTGCTCATATCTACCATCGAGCTACCATTCTCATATTTCACTAAATTGGCCCTAGCCTGATAACTTTTCATACATCCATTATAACTCAGATAAAATTCCCTTACAATATTATATTTGCTATTTTATTCTAGCTTGCTAACGTTACCCTTTAAAAACTCTTTTTTAAGTTGATGTATAGGTCACTGGCCTTCCTTTTCGCATTGCTAAATGCGTTTAAACTCATACACTAGGGCCCGTATGCAAGGACGATGCTGAGCACGGCCAGAGTACAGGCTGAGCACTAGCAGAGCATGAGGCCTGTCGTGAAAACAAAGACCTACACTTTGCTGCATTTCTAATATTCCTGACAGTTATTTCGCACGGTTTCTCTGGATTCATGGTACATGTGCTATTAAATCAATTTTTGTTTGTATTTGGTTCCGATATCATAATAGTAATGAACACTATGGTATACCTACTTCTCAATAACAGAATCAAAGATGTAAAATATCCTTTTATTTTCAAGTCTATTACCATCGTAGTTATTGGCACTTAAATAAATAAATTGCATGATATCAGATAGTGCCTCAAGGAATTTCAAACATGAACGTAAGATTTTTTTTTATTGTGTATACTGGTCTTAAAATTATTGGTTAAGCTACTATTTATTACATGACACTTGCTTTTACTAGAAATCAAGTGTGCTAGCTAGCGCCTAGATATCCATATAATAGCTAGTACAATAGAAACGGCACTATAGTATTCACACGCTGATAGTTTGGTACTAGGTTCTAGTGCAAATATTTATGGAACGTCAGAGATTACTTTTGGATGCAGCAGCAGCAGCTGCATTAATGATTAATAATGATATTGAAAATTATGAGGGGGGAACGTAGGAAAATAATATGGACATGGAACTGGCTGGAAAGACGAAATATTGGTCTTGGGATGCTAAAAATGTTACATTCGTAGGTTAGGTAGGATACATTCGGGAAACAGTTTTTCGTTTTTAGATGACATGTTTTTAATTAAATATATTGTGGCAATTTGGTATTATATAAACAAGGATACGTAGAATAATTTTCTGCTAACAACAAAATCACATCCGATGACCATGTTGGTGCCATTTCTACCATTTCTCTACACACAGTATCAGCGCTTTGATTGATATAATTACACAGACTAGTGTCGGAATTAGTATGAAAATAGTGCTTATTCTATCCTCACAACTAGTATAGTAGCCAGTACCAAGAGGCAGAACCAGTATACTTTTTCTGATTCATACGACGCTAGATGATGACGTGCTGGACACTGGATTTCAACAACGAGCTAGTATAATGTGATACGGGTATTACAGCCTTCATAATTATATAAGGGAAAAGACAACCTTTTTTCATATTCTCATTGATTAGTAGCTACGTCTCCAGTCCAAGGATTGTCTATGCTTAGATCCATGCATCGCATTAAACAAATTAAGGTTAAATTAACTCTATGTATTTTGCACTATTCACTTCCTCTTGATTATAAGCGCCATCTTTGAATACACTAATAATGTTTCTCAAGTTTTTGCGCATTATGTGCTGTGCACTATTCGTTATTAGCTATGCGTTATGTGTGGATATAAACAATCTTAAATAACATTAAAGTTTACCAATATTACGGCTTTGATATGCACATGTTCATGCACAGGGGTTAATAATTTTAGACTTTAGCGTGCGGTAGATATCTGATGTTCATAAAGGACAAACTCTTCATTTTTGTTATATATATAATTTAATTATAGAACTTAACATAGAGAATTATCATCTAAAGAACAAAATTATTTATTAATTATCTTTTTAAAAAATTCCATAATATTTTGCACTGCTCAAATCTCAACATATTATTGTGATTAATGCGGTTCCGCACATCGTTAAACGCGGGATTGTGATGTCAGCGCACACTGACGAAAAATATTAATCAATAGCGTTGGCTATACTAGCGCTTCAGTTTCTTTTTATTACCACGCCATCTTGTGCTACTCTTGTGTTGCCAAGATAATTCTTGCTTCTTCTTTACTTGTTTTATTTTAAGTTTAATAAATACTTAACATCTGTTTTAATTCGAATGTAAGTTTTATATTGGTTACATTGCACTTAATTTTTTGGTAATTAAACTTAAATTATTTTGGTTTAGGGATATTTAAAACTTTATTCAGAATTTGAACAAGCTGTGTTGGCTGTATTGAACATTTATGTTTTATGTACGCTTCATGTGTGTTTTTATATTTGTTGTGTTATTTTATGATCATATTCTATTATTTTGTAATTAGTAGTTAATTTCTATTTTAGTTTTACTTAGATTATTTTTCGCTTTGGACGATAAAAGTTAGTTTTTTTAATGTATTTGTTTAGGGCACTTTAGTATAGGCAATAATCCAACTTCCAAAAACATCTTAATTTAAACTGAACACTAATATATTTTTGTTTCTTTATTTCGAGAATCATTTTGTTATTTTAAAGTAAGTATGACGTGATATTTTTACACAGTAAATAGTACTTTATATGTTTAAGTTTTTTTTTTAAACTAAATCAACTTTGCGTGTCTCGATTAGGTAAACTTCTCAATCTAGCAATAGGGTATTTATTAAGTGTCTTTGCCTCTCCAGACCTCGATATCTGCATCATGAATAGACTTGGTTCAATGTTGAAATAGTATTATATTCCCAACAATGCTCCTCATGCTAACCCTGACGTCCTTGCGATTAAAAATTAACATTATACCACTTTAAATACATGACCTTTGTGCAGTGTTTGTTTGTTCAAGTATGTTCATATCATTTGTACCTTCTCAATAGAGTGGGATTATCTTTGGCTTCATTAGATTTATTTATTTTTTATTTTACAGAAATGAATTATTTTAAACTAATTGGAAAATAAGCAGATATTGCAGTACAATATCCCATTGTCTTGTAAAATAGAAGGCTATCGCCACATTAATAATTACATTATTATATAAGGCAACTGTTTGGATAACTTAGGTCAACATTTATATCTATTTTATATAAAAACATTAGATTTGTGTTTTTTTACTAGCTTAATTATTTGACATGGGTATCAACTTTCTCAATTTTTATCTGAAAAGCATTAATAGCATTTTCAAAAGTTTTTATATTAAGTAGGCCCTAATATATTGATGGAAAGAATTTGGACATCTAAATTATCTAATGCAGACTTCATGGAGAATTCTAAGGTCCTCGAGACTAATCAAAAACTGTCATTACCTAAGCAGACTTAGTATGTTGATGTTTGATATAATTATTGGCCATTAGCTTGTAACTTTCCTTATTCACACAAGGCATTGTTAACTACACAAATAAAAAATATTAATTCAACTAGGCTTGTATAATCCAATACTAGGCCTAGTTCAAAGCAGGTCTATGGAGTTTGAGTCATGGAGATGAGTCTGAAGCAATTTTGGATGAAGTCTTGAGTCAGTCAGTAAAAATGTAAGGCTACCTACTCAAGCTTCAAAATAAGAACTTATTATAACAATATAATGTACCGGTAACTATATCATTTTAATTTCATACTTTTCTTATTTCTATATTTGTAATTTGGATCGACAAATTTATTCATACATATATAATTCATAATGAAAAAAAAAAATTCCCATAAAGTAATCTGTATTGGACAATTTTACTGCAATAGGCTAAATTTTTTATTACTATACTTTAATATACTTTAGTCATTTCTAAAGGCTTGGTGTACAAACTCCACATCCCTTGTTCAAAGAATGTCTCATTCGATAATATGGACCTACTTTTAAAATATTTTTCAGAGGAAGTGTTGAATAAAATTACACTTGTATTCAACAATTTTGCCTAGCTTAATTTAAACTTGGGCCTATCTGTATTTAGTGAGAAATAAATACTACCAAGTTACTACAGTAAAATTACAGTCCTTTCTTTCAAATTTAGATTATATACATAAAAAACTCCATTATTAAAAATTAAACTAGAACTGCAGTACCTACCTAGATACCTAACTTTTTTTTTACTTATTATCTAACCAATCATACCTAAGTAGTAGATTTCAAGTTAAGGTCCTGCAGTCAAGAAATGTTTTTCAATAACTTACTTATTTTAAGTTAAAAAAAAGTTTTAGAGTTTTACTTAATAGGTAAGGGAACTTAGAACCATACAACGTGTGGACATGATTTGTACCTTACTGCTAACTTTACCCTAATAATCAAAGTGAATTTTTGTGATGGTTTGTTAAGCTACCTGTGCTCTATGTATGTCAATAGATGTTGCAGAACCAATCTCCAGACAACATGGTGATGAGCGACTCCTCGGGCTACCAACAGCCCTTATATTTGTCAGGACCTCCAGAACATTCCATGGGCATTAGCGTCAGGTGTGTACACATCTTGAACCCTCTTACATACAGCATTTTATTAGCAGTGAGGTTTTAAAGGCCAAAGAGGTCACCCAGAGGATATAGATATCATTTTCACTAATCTGAGAATGTATAAACACTTCTGATGGTTCTCGATACCATAAAAAAAGTGGTTGAGGTCTCCAAAGATAGGTCTTGAGCTGAGTGATTCTGCAGAGGAGTATGATATATGTACAGCATTTTCTATCAAATAACCCTTTTAAAATAGCCAAAATAAAATTTTATGATGTAGAGTTTATTACAGTATGAACCTCAATTTTCCTCTTTAATATATCACTTTTGGGTTTACAAAATTAAATGTTTAACCTACACACTTAGGAATTTTAATTTTTTTTTACAGGCGTGACAAATTTTAGACATTATCCGACAAGTGTTAGATTTTTTGGATTTTGCTGTGGTGTGTGTTAAATTAACTATGTAATAATAATAATAATTTATCTTTAAAAATAATACAGTAGGTAGTCATTTACTATAGAAGAGGGATCAGATATTTTATTACTAATTGCAGCATCATACTGGAGTCTGTTAACAATTTGTTATATTCGGTTATGGGGGTGACATAGTGCACATATGTGTTTGGCCTATATTTACAATAAAAACTGGGTGTGGTTTTTCCTAAATGGTTTTCCACTCTCCCTCCACGCAAATGCGGGTTCACTTCCTCTAATTCACCCTTCCCGATTCCTAATCAATTAGCGTAATTAGTACTTAAAGCGTATAACCCCGAACGGGTAGTAAGACGCGATGCTAAAATAATAATAATACAATAAAAACTAAGGGTTTAAGCGGAGAGTTTTTATTTGGTTAGTGAGTAGGTAGGTACTTATTATTATTTAAAATATATTCCATGAATAAATCCTACATATACACAATTAAAACAAATAATCTCATATAGGCCTGGGTTGTAAATGCTGTTAAATTCTATTTTTAATACCTTTATTAAATGTAGGCTATTTTCTTATAGGAGTAAACATTGAATTAAAACAAAACACTTTTTATAAAGAGTTTACAAGCAACTTGAACAAGTACACTCAGTAAATAGTAAATAAGAAACTTGTAATGAAAAATAATAATCTTAAGTAAATTCACTTGGGGGATTTTTTGGTCTCGATATGATGAATATTTAGAAACATTGATAGTTGACCAATCTATATTGACAAATATTTGTATGATATAGCTTCCACACCTTAAAATATATTCCATCTGTCAAATGATATCTGTATAAGATCATAATCCTTATTTTCCATCTTCACTATCCCAAGTGTAAATGGTGAGAGGTCTCCATTCTGTCTTGTCCTTGTATAATTCTTTTGTCTAGATGTTCTTTCAGGTCTCTCCTCTCACTACCACATCCTTTCAGAACTGGTTGCTCCATCTTCTTACACTCGGTCTCCCGACTTCTATTTCCCCAAGTCCATTTTCTAGGGATTATGTCTTGCTCTCTTACAGCTCATCATACAACAGCCCACAGCCAACTTATACTATGGCCAGTCCGAATCAGCCCAATAACTCCCAACTGCTTATGATGCAACAGCAACAACAACATCAGCAGATGATGCTGAACCACGGACAATCCATGGGCCAATATGGGCGCTCGCCACAGGGCAACAGCCCTCCCACGGGCCAGGAGGGTACTACCACTAGTGAGGATAGCGATGACAGTACCCCACACTCGGCCATGGTGAGTACGTTGGGTGTGCCCACCAGAAGTTATCAAATTAAGTAGTCTCCAATTAAAACTGAGTTACATTATTCTAACAATGTTAGGTTGTATTTTTCAGACTTGTATTTTTTTCCTTGTTTTGTTTCATACAATTTTATAGTAGTTATTGGAACATAAAATAAACTATTACAATGTTCACAATACATTTTTTTTTTTTAACCCACATCAGTAGTCACATTACCTGTCACTTTCATGTTAAACTTAATTGCATGTGGCTGGAAAATCAAGGTTTGAATCCTGGCCGAGTGAACTGAGGGTGGGTTATTACTAAATGGTTTCCAATTCTCCCTCTAAACAAACATGCACATTTTCTCTCAAATTCTACCCTACTCATTCCATTAGCGTAGTTAATGTGTTGGCTTATAACATGATTGGGTACTAATATGCAAGGAAAACAAATATGTATCTATCCACTAGCATTTTCCTCTGGCTTTGCTCACAATAAACAATACATAAACACATTTTACAACTTCAAATGCTAGAAAATAATGAAAATTTAAGAGCAGTGTTTAACCGTATTGGCCCGAAAATAAGCCGCATTTTTTTCCAAGAAACAGCTCTCATAAAACTTTAATGCTGCCTATAATCGCACTCTTAGATAATACACATTCAATGTTGTACCTATAGAATATGCATGTTGTTAAATCGATATATCTCGCCATCGCTATTTAAAAATAAATGAACCTTGATAGTTGTCAAAATTATTTAAAAATAGGTAAAGTTGGTAAAGTTATTTAAAAATATATGAAGAATTACTATCTTATTTGTGTGTACAATATTTGCACCATAATGGCTGCAAAATAAAATTATTTTTTCAGCGTATTCTATTGGCAATACACACTTTTAGTAAAGTGAGCTTAAATATTTCTAGTGAAATTTTGAATCAGTATGTTGGTCAACATTTATTTTAATGTGAGAACAATAACTTAGTATGCATATTAAATGGTGAACATTTATTCTATTGTGAGAACATTTCGGAAGTGCACCGTGGCGGATCATGTTGAGAAAAGAGTGGGTTTTAGCCAGGGAATTAGGTGTGAACAACTTACCTTTTTTTTACAAGCGATTTAATTTTGAGTATAAATAACTTACTTTTTTATTTCCAAGTGACATCATTTTAAGTGTAAATATTGTGAGATTTCCTATGAAAGTGATTTTATTTAAGTAACCTAATTTTAAGTGTAAGCACCTACCATTAAACAATTTCTATTTTCAAATGATTTAATACAACTGATCATATTTAAGTGGGAATATTGTTTTTTTCTGTAAAAGTTGTCGAAAATATAGGGTGCGGCCTATTTTCGGGCCAATACAATATATGCATGCGAAGATTCATGAATAAACTCGGACTTACTCCTATCCCCTCTCTCTCGGCACCGTTGCTCATATCATTCTTGTCATCTTCTGTACCCACAATACAAGCCACAACGAATGTTCGCTGATTGTACCGGGTTTTTCCGGCACTCTTTCCCTCTGATGTGATAGCATGTCTGAATATAGATTACCATGGTAAACGGAGTACATCAGAAGACTTCCTATCTCTCTTTGAGAGTATAGCTTATTGGCAACAAACAATAAGACAAACATTCTAAGAGTGTACAAAGTGTGAAGTTATGGTAATTACAAGGAATAATGTAAGGCCTAATAAAGCTATAAGGTTGGATGGAGTAGAGCTGAGAAAAGTACAGAATGTAAATTATCTTAGAAGTGTGATTGAGGGGAGAGGTGGACGTAGAGAAGATTTAATGAGAAGAGGACAGCAGGAAGAGTTGTTATATAGGTGTTTAAGAATCCTGTTATGGAGAAGAGAAGTCAGTGTAAGGAAGTATTGTACTGGGTGTATTTTGTACCCATTGTCACATTTGCAGCAGAAACATGAACATTGAGTGTAAGAGAGCCTATGAACAGGGAGGCCACGAGAATGAAGTTTGTGAGGAGCATGTTAGCTGTCACAAAGAGAAACAAGATTAGGAATGAAGGGAAGAAAATGTTGGAAATGAAGTATGTAGGAAAAAGACCGAAAGAGAGTCAAAGAACGATGAGAGGAGCAGATAACAGAAAGTGTTCAAGTAAGAGGAGAAGAATGGAAGAAATTAAAGGAGGTAAAGTGGTGGAAGAAAAGAGGCAGATGGAGACATTTTACTAAACTGACCCGGGCACAGTGGTGGATTAAAAGCCCATAGGCCCAATTTGCTCTGCCCTCCCCCATAAAAACTCCCAACAACTAGGCATTCACACTGGTCTATTATAATGGACATGGATATTGCAATAGCAATTTTGAGGAAAGCTTTTGTTCTATTTGAATGAAGTTTTTTTTAGTATTATGAACTGAAATCAAAATAAATAATTAATTTGTTAATTTTATGCTTTGAAAAACATGAAACTTTCCTTTGAAACATAGTTTTTGGACGGGAAAAAAATAATCATTACTTTAAAAAATATTTGTATTCAAACTCAAACCAAATACTTAGATTATGATCACTAAAGAAATAAAAATACT
Source organism: Timema douglasi (assembly GCA_901482245.1). Taxonomy (NCBI): domain Eukaryota; kingdom Metazoa; phylum Arthropoda; class Insecta; order Phasmatodea; family Timematidae; genus Timema; species Timema douglasi. Next base: position 190,209 of record CABEEJ010000644.1, read on the forward strand.
TAGCATTAGTATTTTTTAAGTTATGAAAAACTTTAGACTTTAAAATGTGTAATCCACCACTGCCAAGGCGCAGGCTAGGCACAGTTGATGATTGAGATTCTAAAAATGGATTATTTGGTATTATCTTAAAAAGGAAATTTTTACAAAATTTGAATGTGCATATAAACCAGAGAGTTTTATAGACTTACTTTACAAGAAACAAAAATTAAGTAAATTGGAGGAATTATTATTTTTATTATTATTATTATTATTATTATTATTATTAGTACCGCATCTTACTACCCATTTGGGTTATATGCTCAATATATATACCTAAAATAAGTGCCCTATCACACCAAATAAAATTGTGCTGTTGATTTATTACCAAGCAACAGCTAAAATGACTGAAAAAATAAAATTTAAAACACAAATCCAAGCACGCTAATAGTGAAACATTTAGATATACTCATTGGGATGGTCATATTTTCCATTACTCTTAAATGGTTCTCACTAGGGTACTGCAGTATTTTGTTCTTTCTTTGGACATGAGAACTGAGGGTTAGGCTAAATGGGCCATTTCATTTTTTATGTTTTCCAAGTTTTTGTTTTCTATTTTTCTTTTGCCTTTTGTATGAGTTTTACTTTCAATATATTCATATTTGGACTTATAACAATGTATTATTTTTTAAATATCTGTCCTCTGAAACATTAAAAGAATTAATCTTAGTTTTTATAATTTTTTCAATTATTTGGACAAGCTAATTTGAATAGCCTACCATATGTATAATGTAGACTCATTAAAGACATAGGCCTAGTTTTGAATAGTTTTGGTATAGTTTTTTTTATATAATTTCCATGTAAAACTTTATTTGCGTGAAGAGATTTTGTTCTTCTTTGAATTGCTTCAGTAGATGGTGTTCCCAAAACTTAAGGCTATAAAAGTATACTTATAAATGTAGAAAGTTTAAAGTGATTTTTTGTCTCCTTTCTTTTTCTACTCATCTTGAAAAAGAAAAAAAAGTTTTGCTCAACTGTTCAGTCCTTTGGAATAACTTTACCAACAAACTTTTTAGTAATATAGTTTAGAACAACTTTCAAATGAATGCCTTAAGTTCTAAAAGTTGTGCATTGAGATTAGTTTGTGAAATTATGGGTTTTTTTAGATAAATAATTTAAATTTTTCTAAAAAACCATTGAATTATTTCTTACATTCATTGAAATAGTTTACAATTCACATTATTAAATATTGTTTATATTGGTGGCTCTATCCTCCACTCTCCCCTCCCTCCAATTAATATAATTAATTACTGTACCAGTACTGGTTTCTAGTAACTATCTGCACAATCAAATATCTAGTTATCCACTTCAGTGGCCGCGTGGTTTAAAGCAATACTCTTGCTGTAGACTAGATTGCAGATGACTGGGAGATTGAGGTTAGAATCTCAGTTGGGTGTACCAAGGGTGGTTTATCAAAATGGTTTTACACTCTCCCTCCACGTAATGTAGGTACACTTTATATAAATATAACTGCCATCATCCCTAAAACCATTAGCATAATTAGTAAATAAAGTGTATAACCTCAACAGGTAGTAAGAACATTAGGCGTGTAAGAAAAATAACTTCAAAGTTAATACACCTTAAACATTATTAGTTGGAATCACTTTTGGTTTCTATATAATAATATCCTCTTTGAGGTTTTAGGTTATTCGACCTTCAACATTTTACTGCACAATTATAACAAGTGTATAATTATAAATTATAAATAGTGATTCAATGATTTCAAATCATTCGAGTCCATGATTTAAAAGGGGTCAAATTTGCTATTTTAGGCTTTTTGCAAACCTTTGTTAAGGTAGAGTAATTAATGTATGGGGCTGAAATTTAGTACAGCTAGACATTCATATGAAGCGTGAAGTATTATTAATAATATAAATATACATATAAATGTACGCAGTATTTTCAAGGGTGAGGGGGGTCAACAATAAAAAAAATTAGGTATGATATAATTAATGGGTTAACAATATAATACCCTAATATGTGATATAGTTATGGTGACACCTAAAATATAATTGAGATGTTTTCCCTAAGTAATTAATATTTGTATTTTATTGGGCTAGTAAAAAAAATGTAAGCACAAAAAAAATCACATAATCATTCGCAGAACTCACCCATTCATGACGTATTGACACCAACAGCTCGTCTCAGCTTGTCTAAGATATACATTAAACTTCAGGGAAGAAATTATTAAATAGGAGTCTTACATTAATTACTTTATTCCAACAAAGGTACTAGAAAAGCATAAAATATCAAGTTTGAGCCCTTATAACTTGTGGGCAGTAATGATTTGAAATCATTGACTCACTCTTTAAAGCCTATAGTCATACACTTGCTAATATTGTGCAATCAAGTGTTGATGGTTGAGTGACCTTAAGTAATGTGTTGATTTTTTGAGGGGTTGGAGGGGTCCCTTAATAAGCACACACATGTTAGTAGTCTAAAGACTATAGATAGTTTCATCTAACGCCAACCTAAAATTGCTCATTGTGTGAAAGTTTTATTACTGTAGTTATACATTAAATTTGTGATTTACTGAATCTTTTAAATCCATTTAAATCTATATGGAAGGTGGAATTTTAGAGGAAATGTTCTCATATTTGGGAGAAGGTAGACTGGGAAAACATTTAGGAAAAACCACCCTCGGTACACCCAATCACCCCGTGACCGACAATCCAGTCCAACACGGGAATGAGGGGTTGGACCAGGTGTGTCACTCATTTTATCAGAGGAGCATATTGAAAATTAAAAATACAGAGGGGTGTCAATTTTCAGAAAATCCAATATTATCAGCATATAAAGTTTAAATATCTCAATTTTAAGATCCTTATCAACTAAACTATTAAGACAATATAAAATGTTAAGACTTACGGCCTATGCTATATATTTTATAGCTTTTTTAGCTTTTTTTTAACAGACTTAAAATCTTGTATTTAGCTCACTTTTATAAGTGATGACAAACACATGTTTGTAAAGTGAGCTTTAGTGTGTTTGTTCTTTTTCATGAGAGAAAAAATTGTTCACATACTCATGTGCTGCCAAACATTCAACTTTTTTTTATATAGCAAATAGAACAACTTTTGGGAATCAATCTTTGGTTAGAAAAGTTTAGAATTAAGTATGCCAACCTCACTTCCTAAGATTTCCTGAAATAATGACAAACTTCCAAATGGCACAATCCTGAATCGTGTATTTCTACATTGTTTTTAAAAAGAACCAGGCTACCTTGTATGTTGGTTCATCAAATGGTCCGTGGGCAGCACAGAATAATGGACCAGGCCACATGCCATCACTTAAATGGGTCATTTGAAAATAATGGTTTATTTATAACAAGGTTGAGAACTTCAAGGAAACTCAAAAAATTCTCACCAAACATAAAGGGCTAATGTTCGCACATACTTATTGACATAGTTTATCAAATCGTAAAGAAAATCAAAGTATTAAAAATATATTTACTAATATTTTGTTAGCATCTTAAATTTCTTATAACACTGTTTACCAGTGGCTTATTCCCACATGATCCTAAGACAAATTTAATCTCTCAATCAGATCTTACATCACTCTTCCTGAGGGGGACTTAATTTTGGTAGAGAAATAGTTAAAGCTTAGTGCTAGACAAAACATTATGAAACTTCAAAATTAATACAGTAATAGGAAAAATTTGGAAAAAAAATTCAGGATACAAAAACACCACTTATATAAATACGTAGATAGCCCAGATGGGTTGTAAGACTTGGTGTGTATAAAAATAAACATTTGACAAACAATAAACATGGATTAATAATATTTTACTATAGGAAAAGTAATATTCTACTTTAAGAATAAGTTAACTATTTCAGTTGTCTTTGTGATAGTGAACTAAATTACTTCATTTTCCAACAATTTATTTAACTTTATCTTCTCCTGAAATTCCCTCAATCAACACACTAAACATTTCACCACTATCTGATTCACTCCCACTAGTATTGTTATTTTCATCCAAAATATTACAAATATACCTGTAATTCAAAACACCCTGCACTTGGTCCACCATTACAAAACAGCTGACCCAAGAAAATATTTAAAAAAAATTATAAAATGTTTGTATATGGTCATGTCTGTAAACAGGCTCGCAAAGACTTGTCTTGTCAGTGCTTAAATTTCATGCAGAAACTTGTAAATGCATTACAAATTACTGGACGAAAGACAACGTCACAATCGGACAACTAATGATGTCATACGAGAGGCTTAAAAACACTCCTTGAAGCATTAATTTTTCATCTTAGTGAATGTAAAGCCATACTAAAATACTAATATTTAGGGGGGATGGGGTAATAAGATTTTTTTTTGTTTTTTTTTTTTGTTTATCAGTGGAAAAATCTGAATTTTTCACAAGGTACTAAGAGCCTTTACCCACAAACTGGGAAACATTCGTTGACATTTTTGATGTCTTTCTAACTTGTTTTTGTCTAGCAAACTATGTCTACCAACAACTTTATCTACCCAAAGTTGCCCTTTTCTAAAAAAAAAAAAAAGATGTTTTTCACTCTTTGCTAAGATTTTTTTCCTTAATTATTTTACCTGAGCGTGTAGGCAACTAAAAGAACTTTGTGTGGATTTTTTTTTAAATTTCTTTCTCATAAACAGGGAAAACAGATAAAGATTGCTTCTTATCACCTCAATTTTACATTTTTGTGGGGTCAACATGGGTACTAAAGCGAGAATATCCATTAATGTACTATGCTCTACAAGAGAATGGGATGGATGGATGAAAATGTATTCATCAAGTGGTTCACAGAGTTATTTTTGACCTCTATTCCTCCCAAAGAACAAAGGAAGAAGAAAGTTGTCCTGCTCTTCGATGGAGTGATCTTCTATATCAGCTATGACCTGGTGAAAATAGCACAAGAAAATTATGTGGTCCTCATAAAATTTCCACCAAATGTGAGTCATTTAATTCAACCTCTTGACAAGACATTCTTCAAAACATTGAAAACTGATTGGAATCATCTTTTTCTGGAGTACAACCGAAAGTTTCCAGGGAAAAATATAACAAAAGTACAATTTGCAGAGTAACTTTAAACTTTGTGGGAAGTGTCCTTTAAGTCCCGGAACCTAAGTTCAGGTTTTAAATAAACTGGACTGTTTCCGGTCAACTTCAACAAGTTCTCAGGGACAGCTTATGATCTAATAAAATTTGAGGGATTTAAAGCTGGGGAAGATGCTCAATCTAAATCTACCCATTCAAGCTCTATACCATAATCTCAAATCAGTCCTACACCCAGTTCCTCATCCACACTTCCTACCGCATCCATATCATCACTGTCACCTTCAAATACAGTTAGACTAATCTGCACTGATTCTAAAAACAGTGAAGAAATTCATGGTCCTGGTTATCAACTTACTGAAGCAGAAAAAAAAACCAATTTGGATCTTGTCGAAAACTCATTTGAACAAATAGTTTGAATAAGATGAAGAGCAAACTGGGAGAAAGATCACAGACAAGTATACTTTTCTGAAGTTGCTAAAAACTCATCCCAACTAGGGAAAAGGAAGAAGCTCTCACAAGGTGTTGGTGAAGTTCTAACATCAAAGATGATTGAACAGTGCCTAAGAGAAGAACCAGAGACAAATAAAACTAAAGTTTCAAAAGCAAAAAATCAGAAGGAAAAAACCTTAAGAAAGCATGACCTAGGCCTAAAAACTAAAAAGAGAATTCCTGTTCTCGATGAGGAAAACATGAGATCAGAGGATGAACACCTAACCCTAAACTTTTGGAATCCAATGATGATGGAGATGATGACTGGAAATCATTTGAAAGTGAGAATGAGGATGAAGAGCAAACAGGAGAGGTCACTTTGGAAGTAGAGAAATACTTTGCAGTTTTTTTATGATATCACTTGGTGTTTTGGTCATATACCTTCTTTGATAAGACACCACACGATTAAGTTTCTCAAAGAAAATCTGGAAAAGTTCAACTGGCCATCTCATGATGACATACAGGAAGTAGATAAAGAATACATCCTCTTTGATCCTGTTAAATTAATAGGCAATGGACCTTTTACTCTTAAAAGATCAGAATTAAAAGCTTTTACTCTGCAAAGAAAAAGGAACTTGCTTCTAAGAGTTACAATTAGGTTATTTATTTTGTTTCTTGCCAACCAATTCAATGAGTTGTGTCTGATATTAATTCATTTGGTAGCCTTAAGCTTTTTTTTGCATTTATGATCTTAAAAGTATATATTTTATGTTGGTTTTATTAATGTGTTTTAAATATGTCTAAATGATTTTTTTTTGTTATATGTGATAAACATGCATTAAAACTTTTGAGGTAAACTGCTGTTTATTAAATTTTAATCACACTGTAAAACAAAAACTAGCCTACCAAAAAACATGAAAAAATTCAGGGTAATAACATACACCCCAACGATGTATCTTATTACTCCATGGATTTATAAGTGTTAGCATGGGGAAAGTACAGGTTCTAAATCAGGGGCCCAGGCTCAAAACTGTCTTGTGTATTAATGTTTTATGTTTCTTACTACCCCATCTAACTACCCCATGTTTTCAATAACAAAGTTAAGATTTTTACTAAGAGTTTCTAACATAACTAATGAGTTGAGCTCCAGCTTTTAAATAAAACAATTCAATGTATTTTTAATGTAATCTTTACTAAATCTTGAGTTGAAATATCACCTCATGGCTGATAGCTTAAGTCAGCAGTTCCCAAACATTTTTCCTATGCGGACCCCTTGGCAGCCCATTTCCATAAATTGTGTCCGTAATGTTAGCAAAATGTTTAATTACTATAATAGTAGTTATTTCTAATTTATTTGATACAACTGAAAATAAATGGTCTATTAATGGTTAGTGGTCCTAAAAACAATGTAATAATGTAAAATATATTTTTACATTCAAAAAGCAAAAGTTACAGTAAAAAGTAACATATTTAATTTATTTATTAATATATTATTATAAAACTATTTTATGTTTGGAATTGAAACCATTATCTCAAGGTCAAATATAGAGAGGAAAAACTGAACCGCCCCTTGCCATATTGTTGAGTTAATTTAGTAACTTTTGACTGAGCTTTTGTAGTACACTGTTGTCAAATGTAGCTCTTTACACCATTATTATAATATTTCCGCGGACCCCAAACTTCCTGGCATGTACCCCTGGAGAGTATGCTTACATCACGTTGGGAACTGCTGGCCTAGTGCATATAACTTTTTTGTAGTAAAGATTTGAGGAAAAGTATGCACAAAAAGTTTACATACACTGGCAACAAATAACTTTGAATTCCAATGTAGTACTATTCATAATCACTTATGCTTTTTCTATGTTCTCTATTTTTCTTACTTTGATTTTTGCCGCCCTACAGATGGTTGGTATGAAGAGGCCATCTCCTGAACCGGCAGATAACAGTTTGGCCAAAATACAGAAGAAACCTAAAGTACAGAAGAAAAAGAAGAAGAGGGACCCTAATGAACCACAAAAGTAGGTGACCCTTGGCTATTTGTTTAATTGTTAGCACAAATTTTCACTTATTACTGTCAACAAAGAGTTGTCTTGACACCTTAGCTCACTCAGTAAGGTAAAGGTTCAAATTGTGACTCCCAACATGGTCAAAAAATGGAGCCTTGGTCAAATGTGGGTTTCTTTTTTCACATCCGATGAACTATCGGGGGTGGGGTGTTGTTTTATAGGCTTGAGCTAGTTTTCAAATCATGTGTTGATATAATCAGTTGGTTCAGAAATTGCAGGTTAAATGCCCCAAAGAAAATAAAGAAAATCAATTAATAAAAAAGTAAGAAATAATAAACCCCCATACTGTCACATGTATAGAGATTTGCACACTATAAACTCACTTTACTAATTTTTCACACCTCATATAGAAAATTATATTACAAAGAATGCCAAGAATAAATTCATTAAAAGTTAAATTAAACATTGAAAAGAAGATAGAAGGGCAAGGCATACACGCATACGAGAAAACTGTAGGCCTCAAAGTTCACAACTTTTCCAAGCCCAAGGATACAGTAAACACAGTCAATAGTCAAATAAACAGAGCCCTATCTAACCACGAGCCTATCAAGAAATAAACTTCCAATGACATACCACTCACCATCCAGTATAATGAAGGCCTAGACAAACTCATATTTATCTTAAACACAGGCTACAATATCCTAACCTCATCACCTCTCACAAAATCTTTTCGACAGTGCTCCAGGAATCACATTAAAACACCCCACCCTCAATCTCCGCAACATTCTGGTACACCCTAAATTGCCTGACCCAGCCACAAACAACAAACAACATCAGGCCAAAGGTACATACCCTTGCAATGAACCGAGATGCACTACCTGCAAAATTCACCAACCTTCCGCCTCATTCAAAAGCACACACATAAGAAATACCCCATGAAAAGCCACTTTGACTGCTCCACAGAAAATCTTATATACCACCTACAATGCAACTACTGCATTGCTGAATTCATCAGCCTTACCACAGGAACACTCGGACAATGAATGAATGGTCATATTTTTGACACCAACCACGACGACTCTGACAAACCAGTAACACTTCATGCCCAAACACATAATTCAAATTTTGACTAGTACTATAGTACTAGAGCTATACGAGCCCTCCTCAATAATTGCAATGTTTCCCAGGTTTGTAGGCGGGAACTTGCTCGCCAATATATAACCAAATCCTCGCAGCCTCCTGGTCTCAAATTTAGATAACCTTCTCTCCTTTTCTTCCAAGCAGGCCTACTCACAACAGTAAAAAAAAAATATATATATATAAAATTTAATAATTGAATGATTAAATATAAATACAACATTCTAGCCATCTACCACAAGTCAAGATACAAGTTTGAACAGGCAGTTGCAGAATCCAAGCCTAAACCTTTTTTGTAAATCAAGAAACAGGCATCAACAGTATCTAACTGACCATGATCCACCTATAGCCTTGCTGCCTTAGTCCAATCTGTGATTTACTCTCTTCTGCTGAAGGAGAGACTGATGTACCCTGAAAATTACAGTTATGTGTTTTAATTGTGAACTTTGAGGCCTACAGTTTGCTCATAATTGTGGGTCTTGCTCTTCTATCCTCCCTTCAATGTTTAATTTAATACAGCCATTTGGCACAATTTTTACTTTGTTTTTATTTAAAGTTAAAAAGTCTGGTTATCTTTTACTTTTTCCATAATCTACAATGATTAACTAAACAGGAACAGAATGGTTCAACATGTCAAAAAAGTAAGAAGGTAAAATACTCACAAAAAGAAAGTATCATAAAGGTCCTTAAAATCTTATAATTTTTCAGGGTTCAAAGATTTGAGATTTAAAAATATATTAACACTTTTTTTAAATCTTAAATTTAAACTTGTTTTATATCGCTTATATTGCTTATATAGGCGCAAAGAGGGCAGTATATAAAAGTGTGTTAATGCCACCTTTGTTGTATGGATGTGAAAGGTGGGTTTGTCAGAGAAGCACAGGAGCAAGGTGAATGTGTTTGGAATGAGATATCTAATAAATGTATGTGTAAAAACTCGTATGGATAGTCAGCAATGAATGGGTGCTGAAGGAGTGCAGTTTGGAAGGGAAAACAATAGGACAATGTGAAAGAAGCCTCTTAAGTTGGTTTGGGCCTGTTGAGAGGATGAGTGTGGATCGAATAACGAAGCAAATATATGAAGGTAGAGTGTGTGGATCTAAAGGAAGGGGTAGGCTATGTAAGACGTGGCAAAATGTATACTGCATATTGGTGGTTAAGCCCAAATATTACAGGATAAACTTAACAAACATAAGTAACACGTACTATTTACCATACATCCAACAACTTAGGAATGAATGGGGGGGAAGTAAAACTCTTTATGATGATAATGTTTTCTAAGATTCGGATTCAGGATTCGAAGGTAAAATGAATATTTGTATTCATAAAATTTTAATCTGATCCATCTCTAGAAACCCGCCTTGGCGGCGTAGTTGACTAACGCGCTTGTCGTGTTGAGCTCAGCTGCTGAGGACGAGGAGATCGAGGTTCGAATCTCGGTCGGGTTAACTGGGGGTGGTTTTTCCTAAATGGTTTTCCACTTTCCCTCCACGCAAATGCGGGTTCACTTCCTCTAATTCAACCTTCCCAATTCCTAATCCATTAGAGTAATTAGTACTTAAAGCGTATAACCCGAACGGGTAGTAAGACGCGGTGCTAAATATTATTATTATACATCTCTAGAAAAAAATAGATTATTGTTAAACATTTCTTAAAATTCTTTGATGATTATTAAATTTTTTTAAAAGTTTTCGAAGTAACAAAACGGCAAGATCCTAAACGTACATATTTTAAGTCACAGTCACCAAATTTAAAATATAGACTTTTATGTACTCTTCCTATAGGTGTAAAAACTACCCTCTTTTAATATTCTAGCCCGTTGTGAACAAAACCAGGAATATGTTTGTCTGTGTAAAGTACAAGTATTTCCAATTTCTTCATTGCTTATTCAAAAGTTTGTGACTAAACAAGCACAGGTTGCATTATGGGTAAACCTTGCTTTGCTTCGTATTGCACTAAAGAATAATCTTACAACAAGAGTGGTTGACACAAGACCACTGCAATTTAAATAGGCCATGTTTTATTGATCACTTTGAAAGAACTCTTATGTTCTCTTTCTTCTTCCCCTTTCTTCCCTCTGCCTCCATCCGCACTCCCTCTTGTCCCACCCTCCAATCTACTTCCTGGTCTCCGAACACTCTACTGGTTTTATCAACATTACACCACATTCTGTCAGTTCCTTCTTTTCTTTGCATGATATTTCACTGCTAGCAAAGTAAAAACAAGGATAATTTGACTTTAGTGTTACTTATACCCATACATTTTTGCAGCAATCCTTGCAGAGTCAAGTAGACATTGAAGTAAGTTTTCAAAGATGAAGGTGACTCCCTAGGGGCCGACAAAGTACTCTTGCACAGTTAAGCTTCACAGAAAAAAATAAAAATCAGATGGATAATCATTGTTTATTACTAAGTACTGGAGTTTAGAAAAATAAAAAATAAGGTGATTTCAAAGCTTTTGATAGATAGTAGGTATTTTAAAGAAAACTTGAACCATAGTGTATTTTGAACTTTAACGCGTTTCCTTAGATCATACCAATAAATATAGCTAGCTAATCTGGAAACACAATTTTTAAAAATCTTTCGCTAAGAGAAATTACCTTTCCCTGTACCTTCTTCCATACTGATAAAAAAAAAGCTTTTGTTAAAATGTTTCTAAAACTTCGTTCTTGTAACCTCTTTAGTTGATAATTTGATTATTATTTTGATTTTCTCACAGTCAAGGGTGCAAAATGGCATGTATTTTAATTTATTTATTGCACAATATCATTTTACCTTATGGGTCTAAAAAACGTTTAGGTTGATAATTGGCTAAATTTGTGCATTTTTTTGTGTCTCAGATAATGATCAATTTCCCTTTTAAATTTTCAGGAACATTTTAAATACATAATTTGCAGATTATTTTTTTGGATCATATATCAAATATCAAATCTGGAAGATATTTTTATTTAGACCTACATATTTGAATTTTGTTTCATATTAATTTCATACACCATCAATATTAAGAGTTTTTTTTAATTAGATAAATTTTCACATCCTTTAGTAAATTAAATTAAGGAACTATATATTTTAATAGAAATGTTTGATATATAATCTAACAAACATAATTTTATTTCTGGTCCACATCAACTATATCAAACTTTTCCATTCATTGATTTAAACAGGAAATAAATAATTTTAAATATTAATAATTAGTATAATTCGGTTTTTTTATAGGCCGGTGTCAGCGTATGCGCTATTCTTCAGAGATACCCAAGCAGCCATCAAGGGGCAGAACCCCAATGCCAGCTTTGGTGAGGTTTCCAAGATTGTGGCCTCCATGTGGGATGCACTTGATGCAGAGCACAAGAATGTAAGTGTTCATATCCCGCAATACAGTGCAATTTGGCTCACACAAACTTCCATCATTTGACTTGCATGCAAGGACTGTTAACACAATCTTGTATATGCATGTTACAAGTTTAAAATGATAGACATAAAGTTTTTCTGTATTAGCTGATTTTCTTATCTATTGTTTTAAAAAATAAAATTTACAGCTAGTGAAAAGTAGACCCCATCAAACGCTACAACTTGTAAGCCCTCCCTAGTTTTTTAAAGCTCCACTAATTGCATAGTCTTTGCCTTTTTCAATCTTCATTGATGACATTGTTTAATTATTACTCACTCATCTTACCAAAAGTAGGGTCTTCAACTTTTCAATCATTTGGACTTGCATCGACTTTCAACTTGTATTGGGTGTTGACACAATGCAACTTGCGTGCAAGTGGGCTCATGCAAGTCAATTTCTTCATCATCATCAGCAACAACAAGCAAGTCAACTTGCATCATGCCAATGGGGTATTTGAACTCTTGTCTTTGTGTTGCTGTTTGTCAGCACAGGTCCAGCCGACTCCTCCCTCACTCCAAAATAGCTGGACTTATCACTTACTCATCTCAGGATGTATTTTATAACTATTAGTTTTAAATCCCGTCACTTTAAAAAAATACTTTGGTTTCAGGTGTACAAGAAGAAAACGGAAGCTGCCAAGAAAGAATATTTGAAGGCACTTGCAGCTTATAGGGCTAGTCTTGTTTCAAAGGTATGGCCATCAAGATATATTTTGAATTTTTACTGTCACAGTGTTGGAAAGATTAATATGGTCCTGTTAATAATAAAAAAGTTTATTGATACCCAAAATTATTTCTGATATATATAAAAAAAAGTCAATATTGATATCACTATTTTCGATACCTAAATTCCTAGCTTTGAAATCCCAGTAAATGAAAGGTTGAGAACTGTACAACACTCTTAATTGATTCATTTTTTAGGGGTGTGCAAAGTCTATTTTTTCAATTCTAAGTAAAGTTGAACTGACTAAAGAAATATTCCATTTGTTATATAAATAACAGCACACATTGAAATAAAAATTGAAGATAATTGTGCATTTTGACTTTTAATATTTTTATTGGGAAAGCTTTATAACTGCCAAATATAGAAATTTACTTTTGAATCAAGGTCGAAGCTGACAAACATCTGAAGCGAATTCAAAGTTTTCAAAGCTTTGCGCATCCTTATAATTTTTCAATGTGTATGTTTATTTTTCGTTTCGGTGCAACACATCATTTTCAATATTTCTTTAAAAAATATTCATAATCTAAATTAATTATGCACAATTGTTTGGAATAATGTCACCTTTGTGTAAATGACTGAAGAAATTTAAATAAAATGATTCAATTTAGTAGAAATAAAAAGAATCAAGTTACAAAGGAAACATTTAATCTCTGTAGTATCCCCGTATTTTGGAAGACACGATCGTTCTAATTCATTGTCATTATAAACATAACTATATTGTATACTCCATTCACGGTAGGAATTACTCTCTGAAAGGTCCTTTTTCCTACCAATATCCTACTATATAATAGATTCCTACCATGAACAGACTTTACTGAGGCATATGGCCATCTTAAAAAAAATCGCAGCCAAATATATATATTTTACTAGCTATCTTAGAATCATCAATATTATAAAAGAGACAATTTCCTACAACCTCTGTCATAACCTTCTTTTAGTTGGTTGAATAATTTTCAACCTTCTTTGGTGTAAGGTGGAGAACATTCCACAAATTTTCAATATGCTTGTTTTTACCAGATTTTTCTGAGAGTATCGACTAACAATTATTGCATATCAACACTTTACAACACAAATCAACAGTCAACCAAATCATTTCCACACCACCATGAGATAGTTATTGGTGTTGAACCCAGTAGGCTTAATTTACAGCTCTATTCCATCATAGAATCAATGCAATCTGCACTAATTTTATGGTCAAGTCAGGGCTATTCAATTAGTTATCCAAGCGGGCCACTCCAAAAAGTCATAATATTTAGTGGGCCAGACATTTAATTTAATCTGGCAGTGATTTGGAACATTATTTGATTATACTTTTGTAAATTAAAAAGGGAGGATGGCGGGGGGAGTGAAACGTAATTTAATATATATAATATTGATATATTTCAGTGAAATTAAAAAAGATGTAAGATGATTTTCATCAAGCTTTCTTTTATTACTACTCAAAGTAGAAAGTATCATTCTAGAAAACTTACAGTAAGACTAATTACAAGCAAAGCACTCCCTTTTGCTATAAATAACGCACGAACAATAAGCCAGGTAAATATCAACTGGTGAGACATCGGCTGCTGTTGGGGGGAGGGGAGAAGAGGTGCGAGTCACTCTCAACCGCCCTGTCGCCCAACCAACTGCATTCTTCAAGGTCAAAAGCAAGAATATGTTATTTAGCTCAGCTGTTATGTGGTGGCGCCTGTAGGGAGAGATACCGGGTCAAGAGTGGGGGACGCATGCCATTGGAGTGTAACCCTGCACTCCCTTGTAAACAAGCAATGTTGGCGGCACCAAGGACCGAGTAACACTGGGCTTGCAGCTTCCCCCACTGGAGACTGGCGATCTCTCTGCACATTCAAGATCAGGTGCCTCTACATATCCTCTGAACTATATGACACATCTTCAGTGATACAGTAGTTGGACTTGCAATCCATGGGCCAATCTGCGGAGCTTGGCAGGTTAGATGTGGCTCGCGGGCCGCTATTTGAATAGCCCTAGTTTAGGTTGACTGCCATCTATTTCTGCACTGCTTCTTTATTGCTCAAGGTGACCTGGCGGTCTAGGGGTAAGGTGTCGAACTTCTGTGCTGGCGGCCGGGGTTCAATCCTCGGTCCCGGCACAGATTTATCTGATTACCAAGCCTTTCCTTCGCCTCTGACAAGACATCTTGTAAATGTGGGGAATGCCAGGCCTCCACCGTGGTTCGGATTCCACGTTAAGCTGTAGGTCCTCCATTTCATCTCACAATCACCCTACCATTACACATTAGCGTAAGTGCGTATAACCCGAACGGGTAGTAAGACGCGGTGCTAATAATAATAATAATAATAATTTATTGCTCAATTCAAAAATTTTGTCTTGACACAGGAGTATTGTCTCATCGATACTTTGTTGTTTTTTCTTCATCTTCTTCAGAGGCATTTACAATCTGTAGCTGTGTGACATCTTGCATAAAACTATCCATATTTTTCTGGGATAGCCAGCGCAGTCAATTTAAATTATTATAATGCTTTTGGCACATAATTATTGTGCATAATCACTTTGTTCAAGTTTATTAAGGAGTTTTTTTTTTACTCTGGAAGCTCAAATAAATTTTACACCTTTCTCTTGCTCCTCGATTACTTCGCTTTCATATAAACTTTCTTTACATATGAAACAAACATTCAGTTTGTAAGCAACCATAGCGAAACACAACACTGTAATAAGCTACAGACCCACTGGGCCTACATTACATATTAACCGAGGTTGGGGCACTAAGGTCAGACGTTTAGTAATATGAGAAAAGTGTTGAAGGTTTTGTGACTTCGAGCCAGACTATCTGGACCAAAATACAACAATGATTCTGAGATTTACGAAGTCTTTAAGTAGGGTGGAAACAAGTGTTAAATAATTCCTGTGCTAATATTAATTGATAATCTTAAAAAATTCTGGTAGAAACATGAGTTTTGGAAAATATTCTCCACTTTACACCGCTGGAGGTCGGAAACTATTAGACCAAAAAAAATGCTTTAGACAAATGTTGTAGGAAATAGTCTTTTTTTTTATATAATATCAATAATAACTATCTTGATTATAGGACCGATCAGAGAGAAATCATAGCAAAAAACATTGTTTTGGTCATCATATTTTCAAAATGTTGGCATTAGCGGTTTCGCACCAAGGTTGACAACTTCACGTAGGACCCGGAACTTTGTGACCCTTTCAAATATCAAAGGTCTGTGATTTTTTTTTAAGCAAAATCTACCGATTGACTAAACTATTAACTAAATGTTACTATAACAAAAGTGGCACATTAATCTTCAAAGTATTCCTCTTCATTTTTGCTTCCATTTTTTCCTTTATATTCTTAAAGATTTAGTTATTATTATTAGCACCGGGTCTTACTACCCGTTCGGGTTAGACACACACTAATGTGTAATGGTAGGGTGATTGTGAGATGAAATGGAGGGCCTACAGTTTAACATGGGATCCGAACCACGGTGGAGGCCTGGTATTCCTCACATTCACAAGTTGTGATTAATACACGTCTTGTCAGGGGAAGGAAGGATTTTGCAATCAAATAAATCTCTGCTGGGGGTCTAAGGTTCAATCCTTGGTCCCAGCACAGAAGTCCGATACCTTATCCCTAGACTGCCAGGTCACCTAAAAATGTATTTACATTTAACCTCAAAAATAAATATAATTTTATAATAAAGGAAATTGATAAAACTAAAGAAAAAATACACTAAGAGTAAATTTGATGAAGAAAGCCCACCTCCGGAAAGAGGAAAAATGTAGGAAGAATCCAATGCACAAAGGTGACATCTTCTTCCTTTCTTCTGTATTCTATAGTTTAAGTAGTCACACACACATTTTAACACAATTTGTGTGTCTATTAAATTATACATTGAAAAGAGATAGAAGGGCAAGGCCTGCACACTTATCAGAAAATTGTAGGCCTCAAAGCTCACAATTAAAAATATATATAATGCATAAATTAGAGCTGGCCACTCGAATCTTAGAATCCTCGAATACATCGAATACTGATATGTATTATAGATTCGAGGACTCTGTGTTTTACTGGATTCGATGGTCGAATCTTTCACCTAATAAACGAAGCATAATAATATTATTTTGAATTCAAAAATTACTTAGTTAGGCCTACTTTAAAAGCACAACTTAATCCGTAATCTTTATTTTGTCGGACAAAAGAGATAAGCATGAATAAAATCGTAATTTTAAAAAAAGAGTAATAATTGCTAGGTGTGGAAAATCTAACATGCCTAATACCCTATACCCCCCACCCACCTTTATGGAATACTTGTACTCAACTGTTTCAGCACATGTTCATTTCTAAAACTTTCACCTCACAAACAATCTTGTAAATATTTTAATGAACACATTAAAACTCTTCAAAAACTGAAAATCAAAACTAGAATTACAAATAAAATCAAAATAAATAAAACAAATTACGGCTTTTATTTAAAAAAAATAAGAACACATTACACAATATTATACAAAGTCAGCCACCATTACACATGATACAAATTCAGCCGCCATGACGTATATTATGTTTACTCGCCAAAGTGATGATTAAATAAAGATACTGTTGATTCTTACTAACCAACTGGTTTTAATTAATCTACAACTATGCAAAGAACCCCAATTTATTGCATACAATCCTTAAGTTAGATATTTTGTTAGGTTTCATGAAAAATAAATACTGTCAACTGACACCAATAAAACTGTTTATTTATGTCTATCTGCCTACGTATTGTATATCGATTGTTTATTTAAAATTAATTCAGGTAATTTGATCATTTTGTAAGCGCTATCAAGTTTTAAGAATCAAATAACGAATTGCTAATTCACAATTTGTTTTTAAATTGATTTTAACTAAGTTAAAAAAAAATGTTATTGATGTAATTGAAAAATATTCAAATTTAGTCCTGCCTAATAAAATGGGAATGAACATATTGCAATAGTCAAAATTATGTTTGTGTTTTAAATAGAATATATTCTCAGAAATTGATATATCACAAAAATCGAATATATTTCTTGTTTTATACGCAAAGATAGATATTAGATATATAATAAAATAATGGTTAAGCATGTTGTTTTAGTCTTTATTAAAAAGATCTGTTTGTATTTTTATCTTTGCATACTTATTAAAATAAATTATGATCTTTCAATGATGATTAAAGTTGATCAAAGGCTAACTCAGTCTAATTTGTTTATTTCACGTGTTTTTTTAGAAATTGAATTCATTCTAACAACACTTTTTAAAATAACTAAAAAGACACTCAAATTTTGATTGATTTGATTAATTTGGCTGTATTTTAACCTGTGTTTTGTTAGGAGTGGCTGGGGTTGATTAAAATGGAAAGCATAATGGAAATAAATCAGGCCTATATTGTGTAATGTATGTCTATTTGTAAGTCATTAAAATTTCTAACAATTGGCTAGGATTCAAGATCCAAAAATAAAATGTAGATTTGGATTCGAGAAATTTTGAATTCGACCCATCTCTAGTTTAAAAATATATATTATATACATAAAAAATTAAAATTGGTATATTACAATGACTTTTGACTTTGTTTCTTGAAGAAACCCAAGACTTTTATGGTACTTGAATGAAACCATGTGGACACTTGTATACTATTGCGTTATTTTTTTCTCTTGTTATTATTATTAGCACCGCGTCTTACTACCCGTTCGGGTTATACGCACTTACGCTAATGTGTAATGGTAGGGTGATTGTGAGATTGTCAGAGGTGAAGGAAGGGTTTGGTAATCAGATAAATCTGTGCCGGGACCGAGGATTTAACCCCGGCCGCCAGCACAGAAGTTTTTCTCTTGTTGATCCATGATGTTATTTGTTGCAGGGGGCCAGTGAAGGGGAAGGCATGTACAGCGGCTACGGAGGATTCGGAGGGGGATATAGTGGGTATTCCCCTCCCACAGCTCTTCCATCTCCCCCAATGCTACCACCTCCATCTCAGCAGCAACAGCAGCAGCAGATGGGGCCGGGTAATGGAATGGCCAAGAAGTCTCCACTTCTCAGCTCCATGATGACAGAAAGAGGGAATGGACAGCCACAACAGGTAGGGCAACCTAATGTAGGGATATATTTTCAAGCAATATCAAGTTTGGGAAAAAATTGAAACTCTTACATGCAATAGCTGACATGATAGTTAAGAGAGAGAAATCCACATTATTGTAGCTTAAAATCAGCTTTTGCGTTACTTTAATCTTAAACGCCAACAACCTCTGGGTCCTTTAAGGTTATTTGACTATCAGAATTTTACTGTACAATTTTAACAAGTTTTTAATTATAATTGATTCGATTAGTTCAAATTATTACATTCCACGAGTTATGAGGGGTTAGACTTGTTATATTATGTGTTTTATGTACCATGGTTAATGTAAAGTAATTAACGTACAGGGCTGCAACTGCCTAGCTTCAAAAAGTTTTTTTTAAATAGATTAACCTTTACTCTAACAAAATAAGTTAAACCTTAAAGCCATGGCTGATGGATATAAATTGTCAAACTCGTCCACTCAAACCTTCTATAGCTTTTGGTTACTGCTATTCTAATGGGAAAAGAATTTAGTGTATTTGTTTACTAAGTTTGGAATATTATATATCTTTTATTCTTTTTAAGGGTAACCTCTTTTTGCCTTATTTTAATAATTTAATTTTAATATATTTGGAAGAAAGTACAGGATAGGTGGATATGAACATAAAGAAATGAACACAATATGGCTTTTACAAAGAAAAGAAGATCACAGTTTATACTTTACGTTGCTGAAATTGTACATAGAGGTAACGGTTGCCTCTTGAAGAAAATCTATCACTACCGCTCAATCCTCCAACCTAGGTTTCATTCTAATCCATTTTCTTGGTTTGTCCTGTATGTTATTCCTTTTGTGTGTTCCTATATATTAGTGTCTTATCATTCTTTACCAATTTCCTGTGTTTCTCTTTTGTTTTTGTTGTTTCCTCTTTTAAGAAGATGTGGTGCATGTTTCACACTCCCTCCTGATGAGTTCTGATAGAATCAAACCTAGGTTGGATTGAGCAGTAACGATGAATTTTCTTTGAGAGGCAGTCTTGGTCCAATGGCAGCAATGCAAATTATTAACTGTGTTCTTTTCATTGTAAAGGCCATATTGGATTTGTTTCTTTTTAGGTTTCCATCCACCTTTCCTGTGCCTTCTTACAATATAATATAATTTCAAGTATTGTAAGAACTATTTTTATTAACGAAATATGTTGGTCCCATTAATTTATCCAAAGAGGGGCTTCACTAAACTCTATCTGAAGCAAAAATTAAAAACTAAAATGCATTTTTTTCATAATTCTGTTCCATAGAATATTTCGTTTAGAGTAAATAAAAACTCCTAATTAGTATCAAAAAATGTGTTTGCCAGTTGAGTCAATTCTCTGTTTGGTAATTAGTTAATTTAGTAAATATTCTAAGTGTGAACTGTTTTAGAGAAGTGTGCATTGTATGTATTTGCAGGGCTTGATGGGTCAGATGCAGCAGACACACTTACAGCCACAAGTCAACCAAGGAGGATACATGCAACAACAGGTAAAATAAAATAGTTCTATCATTTTATTATTAGATACACTAGCCTATTACTGGGCCTAAGCTGGTGGGATTCTTCATTTTGGATAGTTTTTTTATTCTTTAAAAAGAAAAGTTTTTAAAGTTTTACTAATACTGTATTAGCCCAAAAATAAGCCACAATTCTTTCCAAGAAACAGCTCCCATGAAACTCCAATGCGGCCAATAATCACACTCCTAGATAATACACATTATATTTCGTACCTCTAGGATACGCATGTTGTTAAATCGATATATATGCAAGTTAATAGCCACCACTTTTTAAAAATAGATGAACCTTGATCGTTGGCAAAGTTATTTAAAAATAGGGAAAGAATGACTATCTTATTTTTGTGTACACTATTTGAGCCATAATGGGTGCCAAAATAAAATTAGTTTTTCAGCTCATTCTGTCATTAATATATGCTTTTGGTAAAGGTAGCTTAAATATTTGGAGTTAGATTTTGTTTCATTATGTTGGTCAACATTTATTATATTGCTAGAACAATAATTTAGTACGTGTGATGAATAATTTTTGGTTCCTTTCAAAGTTTCTAATTGTTAGACTATTTTTTTTCACTGCTCACATTTTAAATTTGTCATTTTTTAATTTCCAAAAGATCTTATTTTTAGTATGAATAACTTACCTTTATTTTCCAAGCAATTTAATTTTGAGTACGAATAACTTTTTTATTTCCAAGCGACATCATTTTAAGTGTAAATAGTGATGTTTTTTCCTCTGAAAGTGATTTTATAAATTTAAGTAACCTAATTTTAAGTGTAGGCACCTACCGGTAAATATTTTTTCTTTTCAAATGGTTTAATATACACTGATCATATTTAAGTGGGAGTATTATTTTTTTTCTCTGAAAGTGGTAGAAAATTTAGGGTGGAGCCTGTATTCGAGTCAATACGGTATATTAAATACTAATATTTCCTCCAAAAATCATTACATTACTTTTAAATCTAGTTAATAGATTTAATGATTAATTTTATCCTGCTTAAAAATAAACTAATGTGTTTATAAAATGGGTGTGGAGGGTGCGCAAAAACCAGTACTTATAAAATACTCGAAAATGGTATTACAGATGCAAGTAAAAGTTTTTCCACAGAATTATGCAATATTTAAATAAATAAAGCATTGCAAAGGCCCACTTTTCAATTGATATGACTGGCTGTCAAAATATAGGCTAGGTATAATTATATTCCTTTGGCCAAATTATTCAATCATCAGAGCATCATTTATTTGTTTTATAACTTCAATAGCTAGGCTCGCATTTATCTTTCAAAACTATCTTCATTAATCTCTTACAAATCAGTAGCAATAGTTTTTGTAAACCTAAAACTTTTTTTTTTAATCTTGCTCAACAAATTCTTCAAAATAATTATAAGTTCTTGTTCAAAATGTAGGCTTTTTATGCTTATTAAAACACACTAGCATATCATAAATATCTTAACTAAATCCAACAACACACATTGGAATGTTTTGAACAGTCAGCTGAATATCTTAACTAAATCCAACAACACACATTGGAATGTTTTGAACAGTCAGCTGAATATCTTAACTAAATCCAACAACAAACATTGGAATGTTTTGAACAGTCAGCTGAATATTTTAACTAAATCCAACAACAAACATTGGAATGTTTTGAACAGTCAGCTGACAGAATGGTGGCCATGTTGTTCTCTACGGCAATTAACTTGAGGTCTACTCACTAACCTCTACACCTTCTTCGAGTTAGCCTGAGCTTAAACTTCAGGTTTTGCTATGTGATAACTTGAAACAGGCGATAAAAATCTTAAGCTGAGGTCATAATTTAACCTCGACAAAACCTGGCATTGAAACAATGGCCCTAAATGATATTATGATTTAATTGAAAATGTTAAAATAAAGCTGGCACACTTTTTTCAGTATGGATTAGCAGTAAATTAAAACAAGCTACGGACATGAAACCATACACACTGGGAGTGTACAGAAAACCCCACAAAACAAATACTCTGGAGGTACACCCCTTTCAGCAACATTAAGAGAAAATAGTGACTATGCTACATTTGTTAAATTTTAATATCTGGTTTTACATACCCTTGGTTTTTCTGCACAGGGAGTGGAACTTGATTAATAAATATAGCTATTTGACCACTTTTCTTCCTTTGTCTGCATTTTTAATCTCTTGCACTCAACTCGATAACTGCCAACTATGGATCTTTTTCTTTGCTCAATTAAAAAAAATAGTTGAGTTCTTAAAATGAAGTAGCAAATTTAAGACTAAAGTACATTTTTAAAATGGTGATTTTGCAGTCTAAAGGTAAGGTGTCAGATTTCTGTGCTGGGTGAGCAGGGTTTAATCCTCGGTCCTGGTACAGCTTTATCTGATTACCAAACCCTTCCTTCACCTCTGACAAGACGTGTATTAATCACAACTTGTGAATGTGTGAAATACCAGGCCTCCACTCTGGTTCCGATTCCACGTTAAACTGTAGGTCCTCCATTTCATCTCACAATCACCCTATCATTACACATTAGCGTAAGTGCGTGTAACCCGAATGGGTAGTAAGCTGTGGTGTTATTAATAATAATAATACATTTTTAAAGCATTGGTAAAATTCTAATCTAATTCTTCCAATCACTATTTTGATTAGTGTGCTACACAATGGCTGTATAAGTTCTTAACCTAATAAAAAAAATTGTTAGACCTGATGCCAAAATTGTGTATTTCTTGGACATAGGGTCAGCTTCAGCTGACTTTATGTGATAAACTAAAGATAAATGTACCTTATAATAGTAGGCCTATACTCTATGCTATAATTAAAACAAAGTATTTACTTTTAAATGTCCTACATTCAAAATTATGAGGTTAGTTAATAGTTCACCAATAAAATCAATGAGGAATAAATTAAATTTTCAAAATAAAATATAGCCTATGTTACTCGCTGATAATGTAGCTTTCTTTATATTGCTGAAAGAATTTTTAAAATCAGTTCAGTAGTTTTTGAGTTTATCCATTACAAACAAAAAATCAAATCTTTCCTCTTTATAATATTAGTATAGATAATTAATAGAAAAGAAAGCTAGTGTGTCACCTGTACTGATAGTTAATTTCTATCAAGGTCTGGTCTAATCTAACTTATTTCTTCAGTCTTTTAACTTCTCTTCACACTTAATCACTCAATTACACATCACATGTTAATTGAGCTTTTGGACATGATTTGTGGTAAATAAAATGGTTGAATTTTGTTTTTAAAAAAAGCTGTATTTTGGTACCCGTCTAAAGTTAGTAAAAGTGCTTTTTTTTCAGCTAAAAATGGTTAAAAAATCATCTCAAACTGAAATAATATGGATAGAAAGCTTATTTCCTTCTGGTCACAAAATGATAGGATAACCAGAGAGCCAGCTCATATCTTACTTCTTTACCAATAATCTTTGGTTGAGAGAAATACGTTTTTTAGAATAGGAACTTTAAATTGTTGCAGGGATATAAAGGGGGGAAAATGTAATAATGCCGTTGATACTCTCTTATCTATCAATTCCAGCCAAAAAAGGGCAAAAAAACTATGACGTCTCCTACCATAAAAAAACTATATAAAATGCCAAGGAGTTGATTTCACAAAAAAAAAACCATTTATTTTTCTCTTGCATGTGTAAAATACCTTTAAAAACGCTACATTTAACTTTAAAAATATTTTGATATTCATTTCATTGTTAAAGTAAGAGTTTGTAAATACACGTCTCATGATGTTTCAGAAAATCTAGACAAAATCCTTTATCATAATTAGACGCACACAAAACCCATCATGAAACATAGAAAGGAAGTGGCATTGTGTGAGTGGGGGTGTAGTTCACTGAATCACCTCGTTTCATTTAAATAATTGTAAAGGACCAGTCTTAGTTAAAGGTTGAATTGGTGTCTTCTACAATTTAATTTGTGATACAATTGGAAGTTTCTGCATCTGGTGTGGACGTTGATTGGATTATTATTTGTTTTATCATCTTCTCTATGAGTTTTTTTAACAAACCTTCGTTATTCACACTGTCCTCCGGTATTTTTAAAGCTCATTTGCTTTTCAAGCGGTCTACTCTTCACATTTGGAAACGTCGACTGTTCCATTGTCACCATGCGACTTATTCATGGTATGTTTTCCAGATGAGTCCCCCTCGCAGTGAGCACATTGTTTCAAGCCCTCCCCCCGTTTCTGCGGGGGGTACAGGCCCATTGCAGCCTCAGAACCAGCAGCCTCCCCCGCGCCCTGGTAATGCATGCATTCGCCATGGCTGCCCCAATGCTGCCATCTCTAATTCTGAGTGGGAGGACGAATATTGCAGCAACGAGTGTGTCGTCAGTCACTGCAGGTATTGCATAATGATTGCACCTTATTCGCTTGAAGACTGGTTTCTTCACTTCATCACTTCACTTTCATTCTCGCCGCACAGAAATAGACATAAGAACATCGTTTCCAGCTAGAGATGTGACGCCACTTTTCCTTTGTAAACATGAATATGATAGTAAGGTTGTTTAACCTCCAGAATATCCTTGTGTTAGTCCACAAGTCCACATACTCACCGCTCTAAGTCTGCTCTTGTTATAGTTGGTGAATGTATGGGATCTATGCCGACATGTGAGTTTATTGAATATTTGGCAGTGGTGTGTTAACACCAGTAACAGTTGGAAATAAAAAATTGTTTTAAATCATGAGAGAGTCAATTTCTTTGTCAATCTCAAAATGGAACACAGATAAGAGGTTTGTATAAACTCTATGGTGGGACAGGTGATAACAGCTAGGAAAAGCTATATACCCATTTGCCAAACCGTGTAATCTGCAAGACCATATGTTGTAGTGATGGGTCGAACCAACTCGTTGACGCGAGCTAGCTCACATAAGCTTGCTCACTCAATAGAATCGTTCATATGAGTCATATCGTTCACCGTATGGCTGGCTTGCTCTCAATCCCTTCACCCCTTCCCTCCCTAGCTTGAAGAGCTGGCGAGCGCTTACTAGTTCTCACAATTCCCGTTCTGAGCATGCAAATCTGTCCCTTCCCTTTCAACTTATGTGTAATTTATCCAAAGTTTATTGCATTTGATTCTTTCATTATATTACTTACGCATATTATTTATAATCATTAACCTTTAATGTAGGTCACAGAATGATGTCTATTGATGTTATGAAAAATAGTTTTAACATTGTAGGCAGTGCTGCAATCTAGTAACGATACTAAACATCTATAGTTGATTTTTTTCACAGTAACGAACAAAGAACGACAGAAGAGTCGTGAATGACACACACTACTGACTCTTTCCAGAACAACTGAACAAGAGCAAAAAAAGTTGTGAATGACACACACTCCTGATTCTTTCCAGAACAACTGAACAAGAGGGAAAAAAGTTGCGAATGACACACACTCCTGACTCTTTCCAGAACAACTGAACAAGAGCGAAAAAAGTTGCGAATGACACACACTCCATGACTCTTTCCAGAACAACTAAACAAGAGCAAAAAAAGTTGCGAATGACACACACTCCTGACTCTTTCAAGAACAACTGAACAAGAGTGAAAAAAGTTGAGAATGACACACACTCTTGACTCTTTCCAGAACAACTGAACAAGAGCGAAAAAAGTTGCGAATGACACACACTCCTGACTCTTTCCAGAACAACTGAACAAGAAGTGAAAAAAGTTGCGAATGACACACACTCCTGACTCTTTCCAAGACAACTGAACAAGAGCGAAAAAAGTTGCGAATGACACACACTCCTGACTCTTTCCAGAACAACTGAACAAGAGTGAAAAAAGTTGCGAATGACACACACTCCTGACTCTTTCCAGAACGAATGAACAAGAGCAAAAAAAGTTGTGAATGACAACTATCCCTTATTTTCCTTATCTATGAAACTCTGTAAGCTCAGCGAAGAATGGTGGTTGGAAATAGGGCAGAAGAGATGCGTTGATAGCAAAGACTAGCTAAATCAAACCGAACATTGAACAAAAACTCAAAGTGAGTAAGCATATGAGTGAGATGTAAAGAAACATCAAACTAATGCATAATGTATCTGGTAAAGTGTCACATGGGCACAAAGTAATGATCAGTGGGGAAAGGGGAGTGGTGCCTGATGCATCCTTGCAGTAGGGCCTAATATTTAGGGTAATAGGCCTATTTAATTTCAATGATCTACGTTCTTGATCTAAATGTACAACTGACATGCATACGTTTATTTGGTACAAGTAATAATATAAATGTGTAGTAAAAACTTTTGGCCTGTTGGTCGACGTATCAGACGCGTGATGTAGTGTGTAATGGCGGCGTGACCGACTCGCTCACGAAGCGGAAGTCGTTCATTCACAGCTCTCGTTCAAGAGTCATTCAATTTGAATGACTCGTCCACGAGCGACCCATCACAAATATGTTGAGTTGTTACTTTTGGCAGTCAAAACTTTCACAAAAAAACATTCATTTTTAATTCTTTTCTTTTAATTGTTTTGTCATTATTGATACACAAACTTATGAAAATACTCATTTTGGATGGTTCTTTTTTGTGCAAGCATTGCCTGTGGTTCATTTAAAAATTATTTTCAAACAAGCGCTTCTAAAATGCTCTTTTCACTTTGTAAATTAAGATGCCGATGTCATTCAATGGTGTTCATGCACTATCTACAAAATAAAAACATTTTATTATGTAATTATTATTTTGTATAGCCCTTTCTTTAGGTTATGAAAAAATGTTATATTTTGATGGCAAAGTATAAAAGTGTGAATATTATTTTTTATTATTCATTTATTATTTTATGTATATATATATCTTGTTACCACAACCTCAAAACAAAAAATATAGTTCTATTTAGGAGTGATCAAAGACCACTTTTTGAATTTGAAGCTAACTCGAATCAAATAGATGAAATATTCTCAAAGCCAAATTGGAGTTTTAATATTTTTGGTTAGTTTTTATGCTAGAAAAAATGTATTGTGGTAATTGATATAACTTTAAGCACTGAAATCCCTTGTAAAACATTTTACTGCACAATAATTGTAATTATTGTTCGTAATATTTTGTTTTTTTCTTGATAAATCAAGCTTTCATCATAACATGAAATTCAATTAAAGCAGATTTTTTTTCAAGTATTAATTTATAATGTGTATAAAATCTCAGAAATGCACAAATTGGCCATAAATTGAGTATTTTAGCTTTCAATATTTTGATTGGTGGAGCCAGAATTTTTTTTCTGAAGTGAAATGGAAGCTATTATTTCATTAAGTTATGAAACCTCCAATTATACCATAGTCCTTAGGGAAGTATTATTATAATTGTTTGATAACATTGTTGATAATATAGCATTACTAAGAAAATATTTATGGACGCTAGCCACTTTTAGCCACTGTTAACAATAAAGAACCTCCTGGCAGCTGTCACAACCTCTCCTACTGTAATTACCCTACACAAACTAGATTTGATGGCAAAAAACTTGTTGGGAACTAGGGACTGGACATGCACAATTATTTGCAAAGCCTATTGAGTTGGGCAAGAAAAGGGGGCTCTGTAGGCAACCAATTAGTGTAGTTATTAATCCGATATTGTGGCAGCCACTGAACACAATAATGCCATTTCCTCCACTGCTGAGTTTACTTCGTGTTGTGCCCATGGAAGTGGATAGTTTTAAATAAATTTCCTCTTACTGTCTATTCTAATTTATTTTGATTTTAATCCCTTTGCCAATGTTTTCTATTCCTTGATTGACTTACAAATACCACTCTTTACTAGGTTTTGTTTGACTAGATCCTTGCCTGCTTTTAGAGTAACAAAGGGGGAAATAACCAGTTTAAAATATCATATATTAGGGGTACTTTACATTGTACATATGATATAATAGCACTTATTAGAAGGTCATGCCATGCCACTGATATTTGGGAGGTAATAACACCACCTTCTTATTTGGTTTACTACATCTTACATGAACTTCAGTTCCTTTGACATTAAAAATGGTCCAGAAAATATTATTTTTACCAATATACTTATTATTATTATTATTATTATTATTATTATTATTAGCACCGCGTCTTACTACCCGTTCGGGTTATACGCACTTACGCTAATGTGTAATGGTAGGGTGATTGTGAGATGAAATGGAGGACCTACAGTTTAACGTGGAATCCGAACCACGGTGGAGACCTGGCATTCCCCACATTCACAAGATGTCTTGTCAGAGGTGAAGGAAGGGTTTGGTAATCAGATAAATCTNTGTCAGAGGTGAAGGAGGGGTTTGGTAATCAGATAAATCTTTGCCGGGACCGAGGATTGAACCCCGGCCGCCAGCACAGAAGTCTGACACCTTACCCCTAGACCGTCAGGTCACTACCAATATACTTGATGAAAGACCAGCTTTGCCATGGCTTGAGATTGATCTAGTCAATCGTCTCCCCACTTTTTCTGAGTAAGGGGCCTGATGTACTAAAATACTACTGTGTAGTGTTGTTTTTAAATGTAAACTTTTGAACCTACACATTTATTTTTAGTGTGAAGA
The DNA here is from genome assembly GCA_901482245.1 of Timema douglasi. Classification (NCBI taxonomy): domain Eukaryota; kingdom Metazoa; phylum Arthropoda; class Insecta; order Phasmatodea; family Timematidae; genus Timema; species Timema douglasi. Next base: position 219,044 of record CABEEJ010000644.1, read on the forward strand.
CCTTGATTGCTCTTCTATTCTTCTTTCATTGTTTGTTGAATCCAGCTGTTTGTCACCACTTGTTACTTTGTTTTTCCATGGTTTTTTATAGTCATCTGTTTCTCACCACTATCTTTCCTTTTTAATATAGTTCAAAATTTATTTATGGATTCTCGAGACCTTTTCATTTCTCAGAGGGAAAGTGATAAATTGCAGTTTTGTTAACTTTTATGAAGGAAACATGCACAACATTCTATATGCAAATATGTAAACAAGTACAGTATGTTGTTTTCAAACCTAAAATATCTAACAAAAGTATTCAAACTTAGATTTAGCTTTGAGAATATTTCTGGGAGTGGTTTTTTTCTAAGTGGTTTTCCACTCTCCCTCCACACAAATGTGGGTTCACTTCCTCTAAATTCAACCTTCCCAATTCCTAATTCATGAGCATAATTAGTACTGAAGTGTATAACCCGAACTGGTAGTAAGACGCAGTGCTAAATAAAATAAAAACTACTGTACATCTGCACATAGGCCCTAAGTCCCAGTTTCATTTCTATCGTGCTAATGCTCTACCATTAATTCATATACGTTATGTCTTCAAGGTCATTTTAAGGCAGTGTATATTATAATTGTGTGAGATTTTAGTTACTCGGTTCTGTCCTCAGGGTCCTTTAAAGGCAGAGTATATTATGGTTGAGTGAGATTGTATATATTCAAAGGTTGGGATCTACGAGTTTAATTTTATTTATTAGAATCCATCTCGAGATAACTTCTCAAGAAGCTACCGATTAATTATTGAGTAAAGCTTGGCCTCTATTTAATAATGATTCAATTTAATATGACTAGTACAGTTTTTAGATAGATTCATTAAAGTAAATTTAAGTGTTCAGATTCAGGGGATTATTTTTTGTACACACAAATCTATTAATTCCCTGCTCGTGCGGAGTATAGTTAAAGTTTGTTCATGATAGGTTTTTACTTAGATGACAGTTAAAAAAATCATATGTTTATGTTTTAGGTTGCCAACACTTGTAAAAGGTCGCTGTTTTGTTATAAATGAGTTTTTTTTATGATATTTTATATTTAAAATAACATAATCTTGTGTTTTCTCACACTATTTCATTGTGTTTAATAATTTCTTTTTACCCAACTTGAAACAATATTTTAAGCATAATTAAAAGTACTTAAATGTCTTTTGGAATGTTGTCTAATACATTGCATACATTAATACTTTTTAAACCCACCTCGGTGGCGTAGTTGGCTAACACGCTTGTCGTGCTGAGCTCGGCTTCTGAGAACAGGGATATCGAGGTTCGAATCTCGGTCGAGTGAACTGGGGGTGGTTTTTCCTAAATGGTTTTCCACTCTCCATCCATGCAAATGCGGGTTCACTTCCTCTAATTCAACCTTCCCAATTCCTAATTCATTAGAGTAACTAGTACTTAAAGTGTATAACCCGAAAGGGTAATAAGACGCGGTGCTAAATATTATTATTATTAATACTTTTTAATATAGGCATTGTATTTACTCGGTGGCGTAGTTGGCTAACGCGCTTGTCGTGTTTAGCTCAACCGATGAAGGCGGGAATATCGAGATTCGAATCTCGGTTGGGTGAACTGGGGGTGGTTTTTCCTAAATGGTTTTCCACTCTCCCTCCACGCAAATACGGGTTCACTTCCTCTAATTCAACCTTCCCAATTCCTAATCCATTAGTGTAATTAGTACTTAAAGCGTATAACCCGAATGGGTATTAAGACGCGGTGCTAAATATATACATTGTATTTACTTGGAAAAGAGAAAATACCTGTCATTTTCTTATATATAATCTATTTTATGATTATTTTATCGTATTTTGAAATATTTGTATCTACTGCGTGGGTGCACCACTGTAAAGAACTTGTTTTCGTCATGCTCAATCAGATGGCTTAAATTCGCCGGTCGCCATTTTGAAGCTATATTTGTTAAACCTTTAGTGAAAGTTCTGTGAATAAAAATTTCTAAAGTAGAATAAAACGATAAATAAGCTTTGTGCCCGAGCTCAAATAAATATAAATAATATTGGCCTAAACTACTGTGGCTAACTATCACATTCATACATCACCATATGTTTTCATTACAGTTATCCAAAGTGACAGATGTCAGCTGTTGGCGTAGTGATACATTTGGAACTATTTCTAGTAACTTTATGAACTGTCATCTAAGTAAATTAAGGTCATGACTATACTATAGTTGTCCACTTGGTGATGGCATTATACCAGAAATAAAAGTCAAGGCATGAATGTAGAGTTTGGTTCAAATCTATTATTTTACGAATATGAATCTCGAATCCGTATCTTGGAATAGTTATGAACATTAGAGGAAATATATGTACAAAAATAGAGAATACAAATATCAAGTAAATGCTAAAATTCTTAATTATTATCCGTTTATTAACATTCACACATTCAGTTTATGTTAAATAAGTGATCTGGGGCCTGGTTTCTAAGTTCATCCTATAATTATAAAAGGTTCTGAACCACCAATAACCAGTATTAGAGCTCTAAACAGGGGTGGGCTGGTTTGATTTAGGCTGCCACAACTATTTAAATTAATATAAATATATTCATTCAATTATAAATTATTTATATTTAAATTTAATCAAAAATGCTAGTGATAAAGTCCGAGTTGTTCATAGTACATTATTTGTGAGAATATATTTTACTTTACATCCATTACTGTTTCCAGCCTGTGGTCTGGCTCAATTTTTCATTCAATTATATATTTTCCACTACCAGCTGGCTTAGCCTGGCGAAGCTTCAAATGCATTGTAATCTATCTTGAGACTAGGACAGGCACAATATATTCAATCCCTGCCTGTTAATTCATCACTTCATTTCACCAGTGATAATTTTTTCAACTTTGCTTTAAGTAGAACCCAGGACCCTTAACTAAGTAGACAGACATGCTACCAAATAAGCTAAGGTGTCGAATTTGTGAGCATATATGATGGCATTAAATTTAAAACCATCTCGATTATTGTTTCTTGGTGTTGTTTATAAACAAACTTAAAATAATCCGTTTGGTGATTTACACGAGTAGCGAGTGAAGGATCATTTTACAAACTTAAATTGATCAAGCATTCAGAAGCATTTTTACTTGTGTCAGTAGAAAGTATAAGCTTATTATTGATAATATGGCTGAACTGGTCTGAGGATTAAATTAACCAATAATAAATATATAAATACTGTACTTAGCTTTAGCTTACATTGAAACATATCTTCACTGGCATATACTTGCTAAAAGCCTTCATATTTGTAGTCCCGGGCTGGTTGGTGGAATCTTACGAATATCCTTAAAGATTTGAGGCCCCATTCCTGCATCAATGATTTTTAAGATGTATCCTTCATCGTTTTCCCTGTAAATAGCAAGCTTAGCTTATAAGACAGGGTTATAGTTTAATCCATCATTCTTAACGGAATGTACATTGTTCTCTCTTGCGCCAAGCTACTTGTGTTCTAACAATTCTTCCATTAAGATGAACATTTGTATTTATCTACACTCTATCAAGTCCGTTACACAAACTTTGACATGCCAATGGCCATCTACATACTACACTCTTTGCTGGGTTCTCCCCTACTTCTCCACACCAAATTGCACATTTTACACACCACATACAAACAAGTGGTGAGGGATGTAAACATTAAGTCATTCTTCACAAGACACAAAAAACAGCCTTTAGCAAGTAGCTTGAAATTGCAGAGCCTTAGAATCTATCAAACTCAAGTACACTAGTAGTGATTTATTGTCAGCGATTTGTGCTACCAAATTGTACATATTGTTTGTATGAAGGTTGCATTTACACACTATTTGATTCATATTATGGCTATATATTTGTAAGCACGTGTTACTCAGCAATAATTTTAACTAATGTTGTTTTTCTCAGAGATGTATTCAGTTCCTGGGTGGCCTCCAACCAAAACCAGACTCAGAACTTCTCTACGGTGAAGTAAGGCATCTTCACAACATGGTGTCTGCTCCACACTGAGGACAAAAGAGCGGCTAAACAAGGGTTGAAAGACGGAGGGGCTAGCTAAGACTTGTGTTTTACATGATGAAACCATTGTGTGCTGATCTTTACCAAGTAGATAGCTTACAGAAGGACAAATACTTTGTTGTTAACTTTCTATACTAGCAGGTCTTATAAGTTGTTGAGTTCACTCTCTTGGATTCATGTCTTGAATTAATACTCTTGATAAGTTGTATTGCTATGCAACCAAGTAAATAATTTTTATTTCCCTAATTAGTCATAATTGCAAAATTTATAAGTGTTTTCTTCATTAGATTCATCCATAAATATGAAACAAATTTTTATTAAGCTATATTATTTTTGTAGCACACTTTTTAAGCAAATATTTTTAGCTAAATTAAGCTCAAACTGAAACACAAATATAGCCATGTGCACAAGCTTGTATAACCCAACTCCTTGTTATGATATCTGCCTGTTAAAGATTAACGACTGTGAGCTTTTGGATTTACGTGAAATAACGATTGTTCTTGGGATCATATCGAACCTAATCCAAGTGTACGGTTTCTTTCCCCTGTAGCCCAAACAGTTATTTGTCATTGAAACTATCATTGTTATACTGATGAGAAAAAAAAAATAGAAAAGAAAATGTATTTGTATATAATATTTAACTTGATAAACATGGGCACATTCTAGGTGTCATTATCGCATAGCGTACCTTATTGACTGATAAGGCTGGAAATTTATCTGGCATGGCAATCTCATAAGAGTTGATAAAAAAAAGTATTATCACATTACATATAAATTAGAAACAAAAAAAATGTATATTTAAAAATATATATATCTAAATCCTTGTATACTTTTACGGACTTTTCGTGTCGGTCATTTGTTGCATGTTTGACTTTTTGAAATAAATTAGTATAGTAAGTTAATAACATCAACCCAGGTTCCCCTTTCCTTTTTATCTGTGGTAATATTGTATGTAGATAAACCTTTTTCAGAAAAATAGTATTTGCCCTGCTCATATTCAGTGTTGCTGTTCATTTACTGGAGTCTATATAAAATATTAATTCTACTACTACTACTAATAATAATAATATAAATATTTAAAAGTACATGAAAGTGTGAGAGTGATATTCCTCTGTTTTACAAGAATGAAATATCTTTAAGAGTAAGACTGCATGTAATTGTGAATGCATCTACTACTATTACAATGAATGGCTTATTATTTTTTATCAAACTACTAGTGTAAACCTTGTTTATTGTTTCACAAGCTAGCAAGCTGTGGATTTGTAATATTGTAAAGCATCAATTTTTGCTGTGTTTTTATCTTAAAGAAGTGTAATATCTTGTGATTTTTTCCAATAACACTTATAAATACAGTGAACTCTCACATAACCAGGTCCTAATTAACCTGTAAGAGAATAGCTGTTCTTTTTACATTTCCGCCCTTTTTTATGTCTTATTTTCTATCACAAGAAGGGTTGTGTAAAGCTTAGAAAACTTTGACTTTTTGTTTCAAATATTTGTTCGATTCGAGAGTAAAATTTCGGGTTAGACGATTATGAAGCTTTGACAAAGTAATAGTATTTAAAGTTAAAACACGCATTTATGTTTATTTGTTTTAATTTTTTGCTGTTATTTTCATCACACTTTAGTTCTATTGTAAAAAAAATTTAATATATTACATTTTGTGACAGTAATTTAATTTATCATTTTAAGACAAAATACATTAATTATGTTTGAAATATAGCATTTTATAATGTATATTTATTACTTAAATTTACATAGCTATGTAAAGTAATATTTTTATCTAATAATAAACATAGCTTTAAATATTTGAACTTCTAGAATATCTCAAATTGTTCGATTCGACTTTGCTTTGAATTGAAAAAGTGGACTTTACACACCCCTATTCACAATCATTACACAACTTTGTGGCATACACTTTTATTATTCTAACCTAAGATTAAGCTTTAATCAGAAGAAGAAAGGAACAGAGCTTATCCCAGACAATAAAGCCAAACACAGTAGCTCACCTAGGACCATGTTTTTCTGTGTTAATATATTTGAAGCAAAAAGATAACTCTTTTAGTGGCTTGTAAACTGGTATTATGACAATCACATACAATCTTATTTAAAAAAACATGATTCCAAAAATAAAACTCTTGACACACTTACATTCACACAAATTGTAATTAAGTAAATATAAGGCTCTTAAATATATATATTTTTTTTCATTGACCATAGTTTTCTTCCTCCACTCAAAACCCCCAGGAAATTGAGAGTTCATTGTATTACGGTTTGATATTTTGTAAAAATTTAGACATGCATAATAATAATTGATCATATATGTGTGTGTATCCTCTATGTTAACATTGAAAAGAGGATTGAAGATCAATACCTATTTCCTACATGCTCGTAAGAAAATTATAAATCATAAAGATTATATTTTAAACTAAAAACATCCCATTAACTTTCAGGGGTTCTTTTATTTTCAAGAATGGTTCTGATGCACCCTTGTAAGAATTACTATGCTGTGTTGTGTTAAAAGTCTCAACTTTTCAACCCACATTTTCCTGGCGTGTTTGTAGACCTTATACCACAACACCCCGTTCATTAAATACAGCTTCATTTTCTTTATATATGGTTTTATATCATATATCAATTTTAGTACTTGGACATCTTAAGGGACCCTTGTTTTTATTATTACTGGCATACTGTACCATGAACCTTTATTTTCATTTTCATTTCCATTAGAGAAAGGCCCTTGAATCTTTAAGGATATTTGAGATTCAAGTCTCAAATAAAAAATAAATCAAGTGAAATTTGTTTTAAGATTTTTAATACTGCGGATTAGTGGTCCAGAACCAATTATAATTATAGGATGAACTTAACCAGGCCCCAGACCAGTTATTTAACACTTAACTAACTGAATGTACGAATGTTATAATGAATGAAGAATAATAAATAATATTAACATTTAGTTACTATTAGTATTTTCTATTATTCTATTATATCTATATTTCCTCTTTTGTTCATAATTATTCAGATTCATAAAAAGGTGTATTTGACCGACTCTAATTTTCAGTCTCGGATGTATTGTTTGTAGACATTTTAAAGCAGACATATATAGATATAAATTCCTTATCTCAGTCGAATTCAATAAACATGAAAATGTGTCCATAACATTGTTTAGTTAAAATACACATTCTTGAGCAGTTGATAGCTGTCTAATAGTATCCCGGTTTTCTCCTTCCTTGTGTAAAACAGGTGATTTGTGTTAAGATGGAGCTCAAGTGCTCGAAATAATTCTTGAGCGCTAGTTAGAAAGTTAAGAGTTTATCTTTAACTTATGCTTTGATGTATACTTGTGTTCTTTATGTTGATTAATGTTTTGAAAATATAAACAAGGAGGAAAACGCTTCATTTCATGGTTCTGGCATGACCGATAAGGTGTTGTGCATGTCTATTTTGAAAATTAGAATTACACAACATGTCACTAATTTTAATGATCACTGCTGCAAAAATAATTGATTTCTTAGTAGTTATTGGATTAGAATTGATCAAACTTACATGAAAAAAAGCCAATAAGCAAGGATGTGTAGGTGTGAATCACTTTTAAAATTAACTGCCTTTAGAAGCTATTTGAAGGTTATTTTTAGTAGTTATTGGATTTGATGTCTTTCTCCCTTACACAAGCAATCTGTTGTCTAAAAATGGATTTTTCTAGAAGCTATGAGTTTTTTTAATTTTAATTGAGTTTGGTGCATCCTTATCCAACAATTTTTTTTTAATTGAGCCCTTTAAAACTTATCTACATTATTTTAAAATTATGGGGTGTGCTCATCATCATTATCATCATCATCCGATGTTTCTGTATCTGTGGATCGTCTGGCACATCCTCTTCTATTCCTGTTGATCTCTCCAAACTTCTCCCTCAGCCACACATCTACAATCCGCTCCTTTAGTGCTAATATTATATCAATTTTATGCTTGAAAATATTTCAAAAATTAGTAAAAAAAAACTATGTATCCAAAGTCAAAAACATCCTAGTGGTGTGCAAAGTAAGCTATTTCAATTTAAGTCCATTTTTTATCGAATTAAATAGCGAAATTTTGAACAAATATTGAATAGTAAAAATCAAATGGATTATTTTGATATAATTTTGAAGGAAATTATTTTTACTAGTTAGTTTCTTTTGAAAATGGTTTTTTATATTTAACTATTGAAAAAATGCAAATATATTTTTTTTAATGTACCCTTCTTAAATGTCCTTTGGGTTTGAAACCCCTTAAATGTTCTCTAGTTCAATACCTCTTAAATAAATGTTATCTAGAATTAACACACCTTAAAGGCTATTTAGTTTAACACCCCTATAATCTCTACTCTCTAGTTGTTTGGTTCATTAAACATCAGACAGGCTAATCACTCATAAATAGTTGACCTTAACAGCTACGCCTTCTACCTCTCATTTCCACCCCCTCCAAATATAGTAAAGTAGAATATAATATCTCACCTCTTATCTAAATATTTTAAGCTCTCTCTCTTGCCGAAACTAACAAATAACTGTTGATAAACAGAGCACAATGAGTCATGAACTTCCCATTTGTTTCTTTCTACAAGCACTACCTGCGAGAACAAAAAGTGTGTTCTTTTTCGCCCCGCCTAAAACTTGACGACAAGGGCGAATCCCAACCTTGGGGAATTATTAAATTTTCGAGATAATTTCTGGAGCTTTCAGGATCCTATACATACCTAATTGAAACCTATTTTATTACTTGGCATTTTTTTAAATGGTCCTTGCAGGTATTAATCACAAATGAGATTTTTACTAGTACAAAGAACTGTACTAAAGTCAACATGAAACTACTTATGAAATGCTGAGTCATCTCAAAACTAATTGTGAAATAGGTTAAATAGTAATGATATTAAATTTGATAATTACGATTATAACCACATCTAAATGTCATATTCTTTAAATTGAAAAATTACACCTGGACACTGGTTTAATTCTGGAGTAGAAAGATGAGTGGCTAGGGGAGTAAAGAGTATGTATGATAATAATGTGAGCTGTGTAAAGACTGAGAGAGTGGACAGAGTGGTTCCAATTAAAAAATGGAGTCAAGCAGGGAAGTGGCCTCTCACCATTACAATATAGAACTGGATGGAGTAGATTTAAAAGAAGCAAAGAGTGAGAAGTATCTGGGTAGTGTGATTGAGGCAAAAGAGGGCAGCAGAGAAGATATAGTGAGATGAGGGCAGGAGGGAGAGGTTTTCTACAGGTGTAAGAGACCTATGGAAAGGATAAATGCCCCTAAAGTATAAGGAAGTGCTGTATAGAGCATACTTCATACCCATAGTAATGTATAAAGTAGAAACTTGGACTTTGGATTAAAGAGAAACCAGGAAAATGAAGGTCCTGGGAATGAAGTTTTTGAGGAGTTTGCTAGCTGTTACCAGAAGAGATAGGATTAGAGAGTGAGAGGAGGAAAGACACAGTCAGATGGAGGTATTTTACTAAACAGACCCGGCCACAGGTTGAAAACAGTTCATGTTTACTTACGGTAATGTTAAGTTGCAAGTTTTATATTTTAACATTGTAAAAGTCGTCCCTAAATAATAGTTGATAAAAAGCAGAGTAATGTATTTTAGTTTGTTTGTATTTACTATTCTCTACCAATTTACCCATAGATTAAACCGAATATATCAAGGACACTACCAAAAGTAATATCATGTGTTCTGCCTTAAGACAGGTCCATATCTTTTGTCTGTAAACTTAGACTGCCAATGCGATTTGCCCTCTGCCTCCATCTTAAGCTAATCTTTTCCATCTTCTTAAAAGAGTCCAAACTTCTGCTCCAAATGAAGCCTATTAGTAAATTGATCATTTATTTCTGTAAAATTTACTTTAAAATAAATACAACCAAAAATATTGGTGCACTATGCAATAAATGTGTGCCCTCAAGAATTTATAATTTAATATTATTGACGCGATGTATTACTTGTCGCATTAAGATTGGTTTTAAATTGCATTATTTAGGTTCTATAAATATTTTAAAAAATGACACCCACCCGGACCTAGCTGTCCAGCTATATGTGCCAACTACTCTCCATCAGAATATCATCTGAAAAGATGTGTTAAGGTATGATCCTTACTTAATCTACCATAAACACACTGATTCATATGTTCCACCCTAGATGTGTCCACAGTTCAAATTGACTGACCAGTTGAATAGAGGGGTTTTCCATACCTCCATAGATAAATACAAGTCTGTTCCTTTTGATTCACTATTTCAAGCTTGCAATTTAATCTGACACATACTTGAACATAGTAATATAAAACATTTTAATCAGGAAAGTGTTAGAGATACTTGTTAACCAAATTGACATAAGTTGTTATCAAAGACAAATATTAATTAATTAGTACTAATTAATAGGGGAAGAAAGTGATTAGTCTTAAGGGCTTTACACAATCAAATAACGTTTCATTTTTACTTGAACCAAAATAATGCTTTGGAATATGTTTCTAAGACTTAACAAATGTATATCGAGAAAGGTCCCAAGTTCAATTCCCGCATCCAGGTGTCATTTTTCAGTTTATTTTAAAATACTTATAATTTTCAACATTCTATATTTATTTAGTAAAAATCAATTTTATTTTATTCTTGAATCATATTAATTGCCAGTCATGCTTTAATTGTAGTCCTGAATTTAAATAAAACTTGTCCAAACGTACAGATTGTGTAAAGCTCTGGACTTGAAAGTTTGTACATTAGTGTGTCAAACGATGTAAGGAATATAATATGTGAATTGTGCTATGACAAAAAAATATTAGTTTTTTTAAAAAAGATGAACACTGATGTCGCCCTGCTTTGTAACACATTTTGTTTAGTGCAAATTACACTTTAATAATTTTCTCTAACAAAGGGACCACTGGACATTTCTACCTTAGCTCATATCATAAACATGTGTACACAGAATTCTTTTTATCATTCTGATATTGTTGAATAATATTAACCAATCATTTGACAAGATAATTACTGGAAATTATTTGAATTATTGAAAGGAATTAATTGTCACACAAGTTTGAATGGAACATGGATTGGTATAGGAGTTCTGATTTTACAATAGAAATGTATAATTTATCAGTACTGCATTATTAAATTTATTTGTATAAAAAACTTGGTCAAGATTTAGTTACAAAGTACGAGCCTAGATAATAGTGCTTGAGATATAAATGTCAAATACTGCGGGCTAATTGTACAATCTATACATAAGATAAATTTGTTGACTTAATTTGGATGTTTAAAATATATTTACATTATACAATTTAGCAGTTAGTAGTAAAATTAATTTGTTTTATATACTCTTTTTAATCATACCACGGTGTGGGACATGTAGAAGGTTATGGGTTTACCCAATATTTTTTTTTAGGAAACTAGGAGTTTCAATCTAAAAACTTAAGTGTAAAACTGCCCTAATGTTTCATTACCTTTTAAAAATGCTATTGTTATTTTTAAGCTATATTACTATCTAATTTCAATCAATAAGCAATACATTGTGGAGTTCTTAAAATGTACAATTAATAGAGACCAAGTTATTTGAGATGTAAAAAAAAAAAGTTATGAATCGTTGTAAATTAACTTTGTATGTTAGCTTTTTCTAGTGTACAGTTGATAAATTGTTATATATAAATATATATATATATTCAAAACTGAAATTACAGTGACATTAATTTAACTTTTTTGTGTTATTTTTTCCTCTACAGTGATCATGCTATTATTCATTAAAATGATTTTTCGACTCTAGAAAGGACAATGTGTGGGCTGTGTTTGTTATTATGGTGCCCGTAGATTTGTTTCTTACCGGTTGACTATATCAAGCATTGGAGTTGTGCTCGATGTGTTTACATGCACACAGACCACTAAATGTACTTGTAAATGAAATGAATAATAAATCATAGAAAATCTTTAAAAAAAATATATGTAAATGTGTTTTGTTTTATTATTCTATACCTGTATATTAATCAAGTCTCCTCCCGCACAAATAACCAAAATAGCATCCACCCTAAATCCACAAACTTCATCTAATATCTATATGCGCAGGTATTGTAATACTTCATAACGATGTAAGTGTATTAGAAATAATATATTTAGATGAACAAACATGATCATTATTATAACTGTTTCGAGATGTGGCCAAACAAGATGATTAAAATCCCTCCATCTTCCTCTATACAGCTACCATTATTTCTCCTGTTCCATCTCTTTCTTGGTCTCCCTTGTTTTCTATGTGCTTAATGTCTGACTTTCTCTTTGAAATTCTTGCCTTTTCCATCCTCATTACATGACCATACCATTCCACCCTTTCTTCCTCTACTATCTCATGTAATCCTTGTACCCCCACTCTTTCCCCGATAACTTCATTCCTTATCCCGTTTCTATTCATTACAGCTAACATGCTTTTAACATCATTCCTACGGCTTCCACTTTCTTAGATTCTCCTACATTCAACATGAACATGGAACATTTATTTTGCTAATAATTATTCCACAGCAAATATAATATGTTTATAGTTCTACACACATTTTTTATCTATTGTTTCTTCAAAGCTTTTATAAAAATATATAATTAACATTAGTTTTTGTAACTATTCAGTTTTAAATGTCTAAATTTAAAAATTTCCAGATCATGTCGACCATCGATTATTATTATTATTGAGATACTAGGCCATTCATTGTTATTCAAAGCCCACATTTAATATTTATAATATTTTATAATAATTGCAATATTTGAGGAAACCAAAATACATAAAAGTTGTAAATGCTTATAGCACACAAATTTTATTTTAAAAACTACAACTAACTACTGAAAGTCAGTCAACTTGGAAGAATACCAAGAAAGATTTCTGAATGGTGTCTGCATGTGTGCATCCATCAATATCGAGGAAACCGGATCCATGGTGTAGTCAGTTCATCTGGCTACAAACATAGGGGTTTCGGGTTTGATTCCCGGCTGGTACTGTTGGAATAATTCCAATGGTCACCAGGATTTGGTTAATTAGGCTCAAGTTAGGTTTAGACTCACCCCGGCTCCACAACCTATCATCACATCTCATTATGGGCATGATGTATATGCAACTTCCTATGGTGTATTCTGATCAACATTCTGTGCTACCAGAGCGACTAATAGTCTACATATAAGGCAACCGAACTGGACGTCGAGCCCCTCATCACATGTGCCATACGATAAAGAAAAATTGAAAGAGGGCAAGGTGTGAAAACCGGCCACAACATAGAGCAGGCAGGTTTTCCAACTCCTACAGTAGCCCCATGCTTCTTTGGTGCTGACTGACAGCTGATGGCTTTGAAAAGTTACTAGACCAAATTTTGTATCCCTATGCCGAACCAAATGATCTGCAAAAACATGTGTTTAGCAGCTGTCACTTCTGACAGTCAGAATTTAGGTATATACCTAAATGTTGACTGTCAGAAGTCAAGCTGTGAGCTGTCAGTCAGCACCAAAGAAGTCTTGGGGCTACTGTACTTAAGTGTACTTTGAATGAATTTAAGTTTCAAGTTCATCTTGTCTGGTTTGCCATTGGTATAATCTGCAGTAAGGCCAGGGTTCAGATCCCTGCTTTGTGTAGTAGGGATGATTTTTCTAAATATTAATATATCCTTCATAAAATGTTGGTACATTTACTCTAAAATCTAACTTCCTTATCTTTATCAAGTTACTTTTGGACTAAAACATGCTGAAAAAAAAAATCTTGCTATTCAATTAACAAAAGAGTGAGACTGTCAGAAGGAAAATAATAAAGTAAAATAGCTTATTCCTTTGTCGTATGACCCAATTACCAACCGTCAAGGACCCCCCCAAGAGACTCTTTGAGTATATAATAGTTAATATTAGAAAACCTATAAAACTAAATTTGGCACAATAAATCCGAGTCAAATGTGTTTATACATGCTTTTATTTTTACATTAACTCTACTTGTAATAATAATGAATATAATAGTAATAATTAACACAAAAAAGTTAGTTAGGCCTACATAAAAATTTATCAATTATGAAAAAGTTCCCATTTATTAATTCGGGCCTAGTATTAGTGAGGTACGGTAAATGAAACTTATTTTTTCCCATCACTTCTTGAAGATTAGGTTTAAAGCTGGATACTTTGAATAGAAAATCCGAATGCATGTCAAGTCTATTTCTATACTTGTTTTTCATGTAGCACCGTGTCAAAAAGCTTGTTCACACTGGTAAGTTGTATAAAAATACACTGTACAGGTGAGTGACTCGAGCTTTTTATGGATTAAGATTAGGCCTGCTGTTGTTTAATTATTATTATTATTAGTTTTGTTTTGTAAAATTTTGGTGGTTGTTGCAGACCCCCTAGTAACAACTCGGGGGTCTGTGGACCACCTTTTGAGAACCATTGGTATAACCTATTAATAAATCAAATGTTGTTTTTAGCTTGCCACATCTTGCTACCCGCACATTTACACAAATAGGATAGGGATGATAACAGTGGAGCGAATGTACAAGCATTCAGGTGGAGGAAGAATGGAAAACCATGTTGGGTAAAATTATTATTATTATTAGCACTGCGTCTTACTACCCGTTCGGGTTATACGCACTTACACTAATGTGTAATGGTAGGGTGATTGTGAGATAAAATGGAGGACCTATAGTTTAACGTGGAATCCGAACCACGATGGAGGCCTGGCATTCCCCACATTCACAAGATGTCAAGATGTCTTGTCAGAGGTGAAGGAAGGGTTTGGTAATCAGATAAATCTTTGCCGGGACCGAGGATTGAACCCCGGCCGCCAGCACAGAAGTCTAACACCTTACCCCTAGACCGCCAGGTCACCTGTAGGGTAAAAAAAAAAAAATTGGTACACCTTGTCAGGATTCAAACTCTCTATCTCTCTCTCTCTCTTTGACCATGTCATCAGAAAACAAACAAATTTACACAAATGTATGAACAGTGCGACTTTTTTTAATAGCTTAGCTTTAATGATTAATGTTTTAAGGAGATTAAAATGTAATTTAATGTCCATGGCTTAGTACATGAAATATTTATACAAAATA
Organism: Timema douglasi; assembly: GCA_901482245.1. NCBI lineage: Eukaryota > Metazoa > Arthropoda > Insecta > Phasmatodea > Timematidae > Timema > Timema douglasi. Next base: position 234,131 of record CABEEJ010000644.1, read on the forward strand.
AATATCATTGTTTCCAGCCAGGAAATGTGGCCATAAGGCGACTCTAATGCTTTATTTTAGTATATATGCTTTTTGCCAAAAATAATAGTCACAACTTAATTCCTTGGCCCACCAAGGAGACAAAAACCCGAGTAATTCACAGACTTAAGCAGATCCCACACTTTGGGAATGTGGACAAATGTTTGCCTACATTCATGTCTTGGAGCCTATATAAATATTCACCTTATGTGGACCTTACTCACTCACTTCTTGTGAATGTCTACCTTGAATAAGGATGAACATCCGCTTCCTTTGATTCATGGCCAAAATCCATTCATAAAGCAAAACCCCTCGAATCCTAAATATACAACTGAACATTTGTCCACATTTGCAAATAGTGTAGGACTGGCTTTACCCTCGTCAACGAACACAGGCTAACATTAGGACAATATCCATACTGACTGTATACTGACATACTGTAATTACTTATTTTAGGCTTTCCCAAATTTCCTTGCACACTGTTTTATATACTATTTTAAATAAGGCACAAGATACATTATTTTTACTCATCAACCAACTATTGCGAAGTTAGAAGTATTTATTACAAATCTTACTGTTTGAAAAACCTGGTAGAAAATAGGTTTACCAGAGATTTGTATGAGTTTACAATCCAATAAAATAATACAATTTTAAACTCAAATCAACATAACTTTTAAGTATGATTTTTGATGGTAGTCAATCAATCAAATAAAAAACTAGCCATCCTACTTAATTTGAAAATATATCACTACTCATCCTTGCATCTCGGTGGTTAAATATGTGCTTACCAGTCCATGGTTTGATCCTGATCCCATGGAGCTGGTTAAGTGTATGACCAGACGTTACACATTAACTTTGGTAGATTAAATAAATCAAATACTGTAGTACTTATTATTTATCAAACTTATATTTAAATAGAGTAGAATTCTGGGACTAGTGATGGATGTTTATAGTGTTAGGTGTTCAGTACCTACTAGGTTAAGTAAGCTGCAAGTCATGTGCTAATATAACTGTTACCAAATCTAAAAAACAAAATATGGGTGAATTTTAAGGAAATAAACACTGAGTAGACCTGGCAAGGATTCAAACCAAATCTTGGCCTTCCGAGTTAGAGTTAGGTGCACCAGAAATTGTTGTTAAATTACCTATTATTTACAGGTGAAGACAGGGTTTTTTGTTACGTTTAGGATATAAGCCCTAGTTCCCAACTTTTTATAAGCTTAACAAAATTTGTTTTAATAAATACCGGTTAACGTAAATATATTTATTAAATCATAATCAGGATTATATAATTGTACAGCTATGTTAATAAATGAGAATGATTATAGTGCCTATCACAGCAACAACTTATTGTATCTATTGAGGGGGGAAAAGATTTTGACTGGAAGTATGCAAAACCTGAAAAACTTCCAACTTTGATTTGAAAGTAAGATAAAGGATTTGACAATGACAAATATTTGTGAATAAAATGATTTTAAAGTTAAAATAGACATTAATACTATGTTCACTATGTATCGTTTTGTGGTTTTATGTAGGCCTACAAAACAAATTAATGTTCACATGACAAAAATCTTAAATAGTTAAATTACATTTTGTGATAACTCAATCGATCAGCTAAGCACGAAATTTGTTAATCATTTTTGCCATATAGCATTTTGTAAAGGATATTTAATAAGCTTACCTAAAGTTAAATGCAAACTATACCTTTACTGTGTTTTTTTTTCAACAGTGAACAATTTCTTGAAATGTTCAAACTTCCTTTCAGCTTTGTGAACATTACACATTATTTTATTCGACTATAATTTGAATTGAAAAAAAGAGCTTGACATTCCCTTTGTTTTCAAACATATGCACACACAAATACCAGGTGACTGCAAAACAATAGTTTTAAAAAACATGTTGGTTAGTCATGGAATGACTAGAGTTGGATTGTGCCCTTAGGCCCCCCCCCCAAATATGAACATATTAAGGTTTACATTTTATATTAAATGACTAGTTTGTAAAAAAAGATTAATTAAAATGCAATAAGACAAGAGCATTTTTTTTACATTTCTGTTAAGCACAGTAATATTTATTGAACTTTATTTAGATAAACCTAGAAACTATTTGAGTTGTGATGATTAATATTATATTATATAAAATACAAAGTGATCAAAAGGTTGCCTGGATTCATTATATCTGATAGAAGTTAAATTAGATAACAAGCTTCATATACTATGGCTTATAGGTTTAAATTAAGTCATATCTAACTTTACAATGCAGTACCATAGGTCTAATTTGTTAACATTTATTTTTAGCAATAATCATTAATACAATCTAGAATTTCGAATTGGTGAAGCATGTGGAGTTGCATATAACACATTTAGGAGGAACTTGAAGTGAAGGCAGGCACACTTCATGGAAAGAATGTTTACAATAAAATATTACCAAGTTGTCATCTCGAGATACATCTTTTTGTATAATCTTCCTATGGCACGATCCACAAAGTTGGTCATCATCTATGAAAACACCTTTTTGTAGAGATGTGACAAGCTTTTCATGAAGATTAAAGCAATCTGATACCAAAATCTTCTTACAGCCTTCTTGAACAGAAACTTGAAGTTTATAGTCTTGCATCATTTTCACTAAATTACTCTTCAATTCAGGGATAGAAAGTCCAGGCTTTATTCTTTTAATCAACATTCGTGGATCAATGTAGGTTCCAATTTTTTGAAGCAAGAATGTGATAAAATCTGGCTTGTTGAGAGAGTATTCCACCAAATCTTCCCATAACTCTATATCATCATGCTCTTTACAAAATTCTATGGCTTGTTCAATATTTTGTAATTCTTTAGTTATCAATTCAAGGGCTTCCTTTGTGTTGCCAATACGATCTAATAAATAAATCATTTCTGGATAGAAAGATCTTTGTTTACATATATCCAAAGCTTCTTGGATAGGGTATTGATCACTGCGCCTTAAAAACGGTAGCAGCTTGTCACGTGAAAAGTCTGCATACAATTTTACCATCTGACCATGATACTTGCGAATTACCTTTGTCTCTCGTTTGTCCAAAGCATCGAGAAACAGATACAAGTAGCGATGATTGTTCTCAAGATAGGAGACGACAACATCCGCATTCACACGATCTTTTTCCAACAGTATAGTCAGAGCTTGCTCTGTATCCAGATCCATCAACTCCACAATCATGTTGTGTATTGAACTGTACAAATTATGTTTACGAATAAGTTGAAACACGCCCTTATGTTTTAGTTTGAGGTACATAGCCAAAGCTTTGTCATATTTCTTCTCGAGTGTGTACAAGATAGCCAATGTTTCAAGCAAAATAATTCTATCAGAATCATTCACCAAAAGGTGCTCCAAAACTGCATTCACCACAGCAGGAACATTATATAAAGTTGGAGGCCATTCCTTCACCATTTGCAACAAACCACGTGGGTCCATCTTTAAATACTCATACAAAACCATCTCATACACATGAGGGTCCAGAGACAGAGGCAGATACTTACTCACAGCTCGAAGCTGTTGAACACGTGCAAACTTAAACACATCATCTTTCCACAGTAACTTGTTATTTCCATATATTTTAAGGCATAATTTCCCAGCATCATCAAACTTATTTTTGGCCAAAAGATGGTCAAGATAAGCTCGCCCGACTTCAACAAGTGTGTACCTCTTAAGATCACGGCCTTCGAACTGTGTCACGGCTTCTATTGCCGCCTCATATTTACAATGGTCCATGAGCCACTGCAAACGATCGTCAGCATCATAAGGACTAGCTGCAACCACATCTTTAGGGCTTACAATAAAGAAACGATTTTCTTCAATAAGACACTCGAGATGATAGTCATAACACTTGTATTCTTGAAATCCCCTAAGAGTTAAACTGTCGGTGCTAAGCTCCACATAGTCTTCATCTTTTGCATCTATAACATAAAGCTGTGGTCTTTGTGCTTTTCCATCAGTATCAAGTTCTTTGCCATAGCCAAGAATAACTAAATTGCTATCTAATGGCCCAATACCACAAATGTAAAAATCTGTTTTGAACATGGACACTTGCTGAACAACAAACTCTGGGTCATCTCTACTGTTTATTTCCAACTGACTGCGTTTTCTAATCTTACACACTCTTACTGTGTCCACCCAACCGACCAGCAATGTGGTCTCTGTTTTCCAGCACAAGTTGCAACGAAAGTGTTCAGGTGAAACATCAATATTTCTGTTCCACTTTATTAGTCCTAAAGAGTGTTTGGCTGCTATATCATACACTCGTACACCGATATCACTGGCCCAAGCTATGAAATGTCCATTCCACTTGATAGTTTGAACACTCCCTTCTGCTTCAGAGAGAACTGTCGACTTTAAACGAGATAGAAATGTCTTTTCGTGAAGAACCAAGCGTTCATCACCAGTTATAAACCGTTTTCCATAACCAGGCTTACAATAGTAAGGGTCAATTGCTACCGATTTGACTAACCGGCCAATTACAACAGTGTTGCTTTCTTCTTCAGAGTAAAGTCCACAAATGAACACTTTTCCATCATCAGAGCAACTGGCTATAAAGTCCCCATTTAAATCAATGCTGATTTGATTGACAGCTACGGTATGGGCCCTAAGTTCCGTACTGCGGACATTGTTACCTTGATGATCTAAAATATGTATCATCCCCCAGCGACTTCCAACACATACAAGTTTAGGGTGAACAGCAATACAGCTGGCTGAATCTTTCGTTAAGATATTACGAAGATCATTAGTCATTCGAACATATTTTAATTTTGGCTCATCTTCCTCCTCTTCCATGTCACTACCACTTTCAAAGTCATGTTTAGAATGGGTTGAATCACCTACTTCACTTTGTGAATTAGATAAATCCATTATATATCAATTTTCTTAAATATAGATTTAAAAATGTGTAGTGCTAGAAGTTGCATCTATATTTAATTGACGAAGAACATTACAAATGTAAATATTCTAAAGCGGACTGAACTTTTCCACAACATCATAAACGTTTATTCTGGTGGAAAACAGGATATGCGCAGGGTGACAACTGTAGAAATGAAAACAAGATATTACCATAATAAAAATGGAGTAAATAGTAAATGTGCTTAAACCAAATAAAAACATAATACAATTAAGTAAATAATTAATAATGGCGTCTAAAATACAAATAACCAGATATAACCATAATAAAAATTAGTAAATATTAGTAAATACGACTAAACCAAATACAACAATAATAGAAATGAATAAATAATTTATAAATGCATTTAAAACACATGATTAGTACAAATTATACAACAACCCTAAATAGTCGTCAACCTGGATCCTTTGGAAATTTTGAGATATTTGACTTTGAACTTATATCAGACACGCAATTATTAGTAGTCTAGAATTGCCAAGTTTAAGGTGCCACAGTTTCTATATTTGAAATTGCGACACGAGCACACTTGGTGGTATAGGTAGTACTAGGTACCTACAACAAACCAACATAGTCGTGGAACCTGGATCCTCTGGAAATTTTGAGATATTTGACTTTGAACTTATATCAGACATGCAATTATTAGTAGTTTAGAATTGCCAAGTTTAAGGTGCCACAGTTTCTATATTTGAAATTGCGGCACGAGCACACTTGGTGGTATAGGTAGTACTAGGTACCTACAACAAACCAACATAGTCGTGGAACCTGGATCCTCTGGAAATTTTGAGATATTTGACTTTGAACTTATATCAGACATGCAATTAATAGTCTAGAATCGCCAAGTTTAAGGTGCCATAGTTTCTATATTTTAAATTGCGTCACGAGCACGCTTGGTGGTATAGGTAGTACTAAGTATCTACCACAAACCTACATATTCGTGGAACCTGGATCTTCTAGAAATTTTGAAATATTTGTCTTTGAACTTTTATCAGCTAGCCTCATAAAATCGCCATAGTTTCTATATTTCAAATTGTGGCACGAAATAACTTGGTGGTATAGGTAGTACTCGGTACCTACAACCACCCTATATAGTTGTTGAACCTGGATCCTCTTGAAATTTTGAAATATTTGACTTTGAACTTGTATCAGACATGCAATTATTAGTCTAGAATCGACAAGTTTAAGGTGCCACAGTTTCTATATTTGAAATTGCGGCACGAGCACACTTGGTGGTATAGGTAGTACTA
>CABEEJ010000645.1:0-18165 GCA_901482245.1 Timema douglasi
ACCGTAGAACACAGCAGACGCCAAGTACGCTAAGAAGCCAGGAACACGTAAGGGAGGCAGGACGACACCTTGCACTCCCATCCGAGCATGGATCGCGAATGGTCCAGACAGTAGGAAGCGTCACGGACGGCTCAGAAAACATGGCAATAGAAAGCGTAACGGACGGCTCAGAAAACATGGACCGCGATTGGTCCAGGCAGAGGGAGGGGGGTTATAGCGGCCGGTGCGAGTGCGAAGGAAATATACCAAGCTGCCTGAGCAGTGAGGTACAACAAAGTGATTCTTAATGCGTTATAGCATTATTTTTAATTAAAGTCAAAGCATTAGATAAAACATACAATGATATGAGTAAAAAGGTTAAACTTGTCAGTGCCCGGTACCAGCGCGAACCTGCTTTCACAATGAACGGTCCCATCTGTAAACACACTCTCATAATGAGCTGACACAGGAGACCTGCTTTCTTTCTGTACACGCCTTAAATCACAATATGCTATATTGTCACTACTTTCAATTGGTCTAAGCTAAACAAATAAAAGTGATTACCTTATCACATCTACCGAATCAAAATTCTTATCATAAGCCATTTTAAAAGTCCAATAGTATCACTTCTAGTACTGTGAATGGTTTGTTGCAGTCCTTGCTCTACTTTTTCCCAAACTTTTTTGCGTCACATAATTTGGAGTGGCTCATTGGAACTGGAACATATTTAACTTGGGTTTAGATTGATACTGAATATTTTCTAGTAAAGTGTGTTAAGTCAGACAAAAAAACTGTCCTTTTTAGTTAGAAGTTTATTATAATGGTCTTAAATTATTGCCAATAGGTTTGTCTCTTATATCTTTAACGATTCACAGCAAAAAATTTTAAAAGAGTACAGTGGAAAGCCAATCAAAATTCCTAGGTTGAATTTATCAGAGTTTGAGTCACCAAAATAAACAATTATGAAGAGGATGATGATTGTGATGAGTATGATGATGACGTTGATGATACCTAGTTGAACAAATTTGAGATTTTCAAATAGTAAAATAAAGAGTAAGAACTTACATTTTATTTCATAATTTGTACCTTTAACATATTGGTTTGTGTAGTTTCACCTTTTTGCCATTTCTTTATAAGCTTAAATGATAGAAACATGCTGCCAAAAGAGCTGTATTTCAAATGTTAAACAAGGAAAATTTCTAATTACAAATATGATAATCTTAATAGCCTTTGCATTATCTAACATATGCTTATACTCGTTCAATATCCCTTCCAATTCTTGTGACATCATATTTAGGTTTAAAATATAATTTAGTTTTTTATTCTTTGAGACACCTATGTAAAGCAGATGCCTACAAACCTATCTGAATAGAGTAACATGCCAAATATTCAAAATTTTGGCTACACTATGGGAAAAGTCCATATATTGTTAATTGCCTTAGTTAAAGTATCCTTCATAACTCGATCTCGAACTGGTGCTACATTAGTTTTTCTTTTTTGATTGCATGGAATTATAGCTAAGATCTTCATTAACTTGAAATTGAGGAAAAAATAAATATATGGAGCTAATAATATTTGAAATTAAAAGAAATCATGGCTAAAAATTAAAGGGCATAAATGGGTGGACCTCCAAATATAAACAGTTAAAATAAGTCAGCAAATTGTTGTCGGCCTTGGTGATCTTGGAATAAAGTGTTGTAGCATTTGACTACAATAAAAAGAGAACAAGTCAACGATAACAAATACTCACCCATTTCACCATCCTGGCGGCGCTGTACTCCGAACCGAGAGAGAGGACAACACTACCGACCACAATTCCAGCGCACAGACAACTGACCAGCTCCACCTAAGAATTGAACAGCGCCCGCTAGAGGTCACTATGTGCTCAAGCTATTCCAAAGAACTTGAGAAGAAAACAGATTCCTGTCCCGCAAAGTGCCCAAACATTCCAATTGCTTCGAGAAATGAGTAGAAGCTCGTTCTGTCACTCGCATTTCCCTCCTGGTGTATAATACTCTTTGGTTCCCCTCCCTTTTTTTCCTTTGTTCTGTGTTCCCTTAGATTTGCAAATCGTATACAAGACCGGCGTAGGAAAGCGTCTGGCACTCTTGGACATTGCTCGGACTCAATCGGACAAAGCCGAGGCTTCATTATTATTTAAAAATGTAAGGGTGAATGTCTTTTCGGCGTAAATATTTTTTATTGTTATTTTTCAAAATGCCCTTTTGGCAAGTTATTATTTCAAATTAGTAACTATTTGAATCTTATAAAACTTAAAATTTTCACATTGTATTTAAATGTCTAATTTATTTATATCAGTCTAGTCTAGGGATAAATTTTTGGAATATCACTATTGAGCTGATAGATAATAGAAAAGAGGATCTAAAATATCAATTTTGAATCTCGCCTTTTTATTATGCTGGTTAGATTTTTCTTGTCTACGTAATTTTTTAAGTTAGATGTTCTTATTAATATTTCTTGTCTATGTAATTTTTAAAGTTAGATATTCTTATTAATTTTTCTTGCTTTCCTGTATTGTTAATATTGTGATTGATAAATTTAGGTTAATGTGATGTTAGGTGGTTATGAGATATATTATAAATTTTTGGACGATGCTCATTTTGATTATGTTGAACAATTATGAGTAATAGAATGCAGATGTTAAATAGTTATATGGTTCGTATTAGGATAATATTGAGAAACTTCGTGTGCAAAGTTCAGGCGAAAAATAATAAGCTAAATGATTCTTTAATGTATATATTTTAAAAAATTGTTGTTAATTAAAAGTAAAGACAATCTTAACTTATATCCTCCTAGCTCATTGCAGATTGTGAAATTTAATGAAGGAGCTATTATATATTTCTAAATGATATGTTTAACTTGTCAAATAAATATATATATTTATTTAATTCTGATATTTATAATAAACGTATACATGCACTTCTTGCAATTTAATGAAAATACCCATAGATTTAGAAACTATCTCTGTCCTTCCTTAATTTCAAATATATTATTATTATTATATTTATTTATATTTCTGGAGGCCGACCGTCATGTTCTTCCCGCACCTGGATTGAGTTGCGTGCCCTGGGTTTTTGTTGTACACCCAACATTCAAAACTATTACTCACACAGCTCACTCCTATTACTTTTGTTATCATATTCATTTATTTTCATGAGATTTGGACCCCCTTTTGTAGGATTTTAAGATATTTAGGGTTCAGTGTTTTAAAAAAAAACTATCACTTTAGTTTTGGAAACATTTATAAAAAAAATCCCTTCCTTTTTGTCACCACATTAAAACAATTAAATTCATTCTGCAAACCACTTAATTCTAGTCAAATTTGATTTTTTTTTTCTTGTATATATTTTAAATTGAAACCATCTGTCTGTGTATATATATTTAAATATTCTTTAAATTTGTCAGAACTATTTAGTACAGGGGTCAGTATTCCCGCTATGACCTCAAGAAATCGATTATCGTTTCCTTTACACCAATGCATGTATATTTTTCTCGGTGTAAAATGTACTCGTAAATACATATTCTAAAACTATAATTTTTTTGTAAATAAATATTATATAGCTGTTATGTTTGTGTTTTACCGTCAACACCTCTTCCTATTATCCTACAAATACAAGTTCATTTAGTTTATAATCTCAAACATTATGGACAAGTTGAAACATCCATTTTCGGCCATCACCATTGGTTCTTCCGGCTGAGGAAAGTCGCATTTTGTGTTTGAAAATAGTGAAGTATTATACCACTTTTTCTTGAAGAAACATTTACATTAAAGGATATACAATTCAGTTTTACAGGTAATACTCTATAAATACGAATAAAATCTTTAACATATTTAAATATGTAGTTATCATCAATGTTGTTTACGGTCTACCAAGACAAGACTTATATTTAAAGTTGGTTATTAGCTTGTATATTGGTTTCAGAAACCATATTATATTGAAAGTTTTATAAATATAATGAATAAGTGATCTTAAAACTTGATTACATTTGTTTGAATGACAAACTTTGTGTAGTTGCCATACATTCAATCTATCACTTAGGTTATAGGCTTTTAGGAAGTACGGTATCTACTAAATCCTGATTTTAGTAATAATCCCAATCTGTAAGGCTTTATTTCATACCAGAATACTATCATATATATAATAATTTGGCTGGATAAACGGCCATTTAGAACGGAAGTATAAATTTCCTTCTGGAAGGTATTTTCTCTCAATTAAACACAACTATAGGGTAGGATTCTGATACGAGATAAAGCCTTACAAGCGAGCTTTCTTCGAAAATCATCGTACATATTAGGCTACATCAACTTATTTAAAGGAAAAAACTAACAAGTTTTGAACTTTGTTATGGTCTTCAAAGCTTTTACTAACATATTTATTTAATTTAACTAATCACACATTGATGTATCTCATATACTCAATCAAATTAATGAACGATGTCGAAATGCCACATTGCCTTGTGTGGGTTTAAGAGAGAAAGAGATACCCGAAAGTTTCCTTCTCTCTTACATAATGGTATGCAGAAGACAGCACGAAAAATTCAGCCACCTATGTCCATCCAGTTATATTATAGAGATAAATGTATGAACCTTACACAAAATATATTCCACCAGGGCAAGGGTCAAAGAGACATTTCCTTAAACGGACACTATATCGTGCTTTTTAAAAATCCCAGATACAACACTTTGCACGTCAAGTCTGTCCTGAAAATCTCCGTGTTTTAAAAGAGGCTTACACTGATGCTACAAGTACTCCCCACGGGTATATATTGTTAGATTTCAAACAAGGTACACCCGAATGGTTCAGATATAGAGCCCGCACAAATTCCGGGGGTTGCGTGTACATACCACGCAAAAGCTATAAAAACACCGACACTTCTCAATTACAGATTGTTTCATAACCCTGAGTCCCAAGGTGATAAAGCAAGCCCCTCTGTTGCATGCGATGTATCGCACAAACATGTCGCTACGCGGAAAACTGCGGACAAGACACTGATTGACTCTATTTGCGATTGTACCTACAACACTTTCTCGAGGCAGTATCTCTTGGGATGCAAACGAGGAAGTGAGTATTCACGACACGCCTCTACGTGAACCCAATATTGTGGATTTAGTCAACGATCTGGTTAGAGCAAGAAGACACATTGAGCCATCGGGATGGCGAAAATTTCTCTCGGTGCTCCAAAAAACAAACGTCCCTAAAGAATTTGTCAATCTGAAACGCTTGGCACCCATTAGAAACCTGACCCCTGTACCCAAACCACTTACACCTTCGAAACGCCCTTCCCCCAAAGAGAAGAAATTGAAAATAATGGAAGAAAACCGGTGGCTGTATTTCCGCGCTTAATAGGCCGTCTAGCCGACATCTACTACGACCCTTCTTCTCCTGCAGGGTTTGCAGGGGCGGCGTCGCTCATAAAGGCGTCCAAGAAAGATCCGGCCAAAGTACCAGAATGGCTTCGTGTGAAGGATGGTTATACTTTACACAAATCTGTGATAAAATAAAAGTTTCCACGCAACAAGTACGTGGTGTTAAACATTTACGATCTCTGGCAAGCCGATCTCAACGATATGCAAAGTCTCAGCAAATACAACGATTTATTATATATATTAATTTAAGCTATTTTCAGTAAATTTTTTTAGTTAGGACACCTGGTTGGTAGGTGGTATTAGTGCTCCTTTAACCATTTTTATTTGGCCATTGGGTTCATAATATAGGATTGGGGGCAGAGGTTGTGAGTGGCTCATATAGTGTAGTTGGCTTTAAGCTTATCAAGGTGGTTTTTTTTCCGTAAAGTAGGAGAGAATGTGAGGATGCTCATCTAGCAGATTTGGCCTTAAGCTTTTAATTTATGAGGTCTGCGAAATCACAAGTTTTTTTATATTAATTAGGAGTGTAAACCTTTTGTATCATGACTGCTCTTTTTTTGTGTGTCACATTTTGTCATTTTGGAGGAAAATTTAGTTAGGTTGCTTTCAACATTGGTGTAATATTGGGAAAATTTTCCCATTTTTAGGGCGAATCGTGCACGTGATAAATTCGTCATGGGCCGAATTTATTTCTCAACAGGTAAAAATGATAAAATGACCCCCTCCTAGTACCCCTTCCCTCACAAAATTACTGAAATATACTTAAATTGGCCACTAACGCGCCAGATGAGCTTGGACCTTTGTGAAGGTCGGATCTGTGCTATCTCCAAACTTTACTGCTTATTTTAAATCTGTACTCAAGTTATATTTTTACAAAACTACCAAATTTTAACCCCCTGGTTTACCAATTCCTAGAATACATTCCTTATCTTTACGACTTAATTGTGTGAGACAGTAAGGGACTGCTGGTTGACAAGTGGAAGGTTGGGGAAGGGGGNTACACACAAATGAGTCACCCTAAGGGCTATACATCAGTTTTTTGTGACTGACAGCTGAAAACTGTGAACATAAACAGATTATCACTAAACAAAAACTATTACAAACAAATAAATCGTAAACTCTGCAGAGAATCGTGAGCTTGTTTATACATTACGTGGGAGACATGGATTCAAATCCCAGCTGGGTATACTAGAATCATTTTCCACATATCACTCTGAATTTTATTACCGTAGAAATCATTCATTTAGCAAAGATTAAATAAACCGACATTTTACTAGATGAACATATACTAATACAGTAGGCCTGACTATATTTATTAACTTAAGAGTAGAGATAGACAATAGTAAAAACTTATTACCAGCACACTGAATAAACGTCTAGCTCATCTTGTTTAGATTGCTGGTGATTGGGAAGTTGAGGCTCGAATCCCGGTCGAGTGTAATAAGGGTGTTTATTCTTAAGTGGTTCCCCCCTCTCCCGAATAGTGGGAAGACCTAAACGCAGATGGGAGGATAACGTCAGATTGGACATGAAAGTGAAAGGATTTAGTGAGGTGGACTGGATAGAACTAGCTCAGGATAGGGATGGGTAGTGTACTTTGAGTGGGAGAATAAATTTGGCTCAAAATAAATATACAATATAAATTACTATATACATCGATTCAAATTAAGAAATGTGTTTTTACTTGTATATTATACTCCATAGCTGGTGTATCCATTCGTTCTTCGCACGAGGAATCTATAAAGTAGGCCTAGCTTTGTTATTTTTTATCTCTATATATAAATGTGAAATACCTCACTCACCTACACAATCATCACTAATTCTCCCTGAATAGCTAGAAGACTGAAATTTGACATAGTTGTACATCAGAGAGTACTTAGAAAAACTAAGCAAATTTTAAAATAGGAATCCAAGAATTGGGAGGTGGGACATTGTGAGGTCTGTCCATATTAAAAATCCTTTAAGGGAAGATAGAAAATTTAATTTTGGCATGCAGGTAAGGGTAATAATCCCAATAATAACAACCAGTCTTGAATTATGAAATTTCAAGTTCAATGTTAGGGAAATGGGGGAGTGGGGGTTCAAACTTTAAAAAAAACCTAATCACTAATTTTAATTCTGTCACTTTCCGTATAGCTAGAAGGGTAAAATTTGGCTTAATTGTGCATCAGAGGGTACTTAAAAAAACTACGAAAATTTTAAAATGGGAAACCAGAAATTGGGGTGGGGAGTATATTTAAAATAATATCCAAGGGAAGGTAAGAGATTGAAATTTGGCACACAGGTAGATCCATATAATAAAGACAGTCCTAACTTTAGAAATTCTAAGTTCAGGGTTTATGAAAGGGGGTGTGAAAACTTTAAAACTCTTCCTCACTAATCACTAATTCTCACACTTCTCGAATAGCTAAAAGCCTGAAATTTGACATAGTTGTACAAGAGAGCATTTAGAACAACCAAGTAAATTTATAAATGATGGTCTAAGAATTTCAGGGGTTTTCCAACTTCTCGAATAGCTAGAAGGCTGAAATTTGGCTAAGTTGTACATCAGAGGATACTTAAAAAAAATTGGTAAATTTCAAAATGGAAATCTGAGAATTAGGGGGGCATTAAGGGGGTCTATTTATATATAGAAAAAGTTTAAGGGAGGTAGAAAATTGAAATTTGGTACGCAAGTAAGGGGTTACCATTCTAGATAGTAAAACCATTCTTAACCTATGAAATTCCAAGTTCAGAGATGGTGAATTGGAAGTAGTTTTGTAGAAGTTTAAAAAATAATATAAACAACTACTTACAGTGGTGTTAAGAACTTAAACTAGGAAGGAAATTGAAGTGACCACTCCATATAACCAAAAAGTTTGATCATTTCAAATTTTTAAAAGAGACTGAGAAGTTGGGGGTGGGGGTGGATTAGGAATATATCCCCTCTATATAAAAAAGAAAAAGCTCTCACTCACTCATCACTAACTCTCCCACATCTCGAATAGATATAAGGCCAAAATATGGCATAGGTAACTTAAACACACCATAGGTTACTTAAAAATAATTTGTAATTTCAAAATGGGACATGGGGGGCTTAAAATATATAAAAAGCTTCAATTGGGGGTTGAAATTGAAACATGAAAAAAACTAGATGGACCACTATTGAGAATTGGGTAATTTCAATAATTTTAAATTTATGAAGAAGAGTTGGTTAAATTAGAGAAGGGGGTAAAAAATTTCAAAACTAATATAAGCAACCTCTATGTGTAGTAGAAAACAGGATAGTGGCAAGCAGGTCTAGGACACAATACAACTATGCTGTGAATACAAATAATATTAAAATTGAACACAAGCTAGTTTAATATAAAATTAAGCACAGGGAAAACAAACAAATCTTAAATTATGTTTGAATATTAATCATTTAATGTTTTAAATTGTGTCACAAAACATTAAAAGTAGGCTGACTAAAAACACAATGTTAGAATAGAGATAGAATCTAAAAATGTGTCAAAAGCTGAAATTTATTTTAAAGATTAACTTCTCTATACACAATATTTTTAATTCCTGCTTATTGTTGCTAGTAAAAAAAGAAATAAGGGTGACTGAGTATTAATAATTGGCTGGTGAAGATTTAAAACAAATTAAAGTTGGTGGCCTGGTGGTCTAGGGGTAAGGTGTCAGACTTCTGTGCTGGGGTCCGGGGTTCAATCCTCGGTCTCGGCACAGATTTATCTGATTACCAAACCCTTCTTTCAGCTCTGACAAGAAGTGTATTAATCACAACTTGTGAATGTGTGGAATGCCAGGCCTCCACCGTGGTTCGGATTCCATGTTAAACTGTAGGTCCTCCATTTCATCCCACAATCACCCTACCATTACACATTAGCGTAAATGCGTATAACCCGAACGCGTAGTAAGACGTGGCGCTAATAATAATAAAAATTAAAGTTAGAGTACTGTAACAGTTTACGGTTTAGAAAAAGGAATAATTTATTTTCAACATTTCTGGCTTAATTCAATCAGCTATGTTTTTGAATCCACCATATTCAATTTTTTTTTTTTTGGACTTGCATTTTACCAATCTCAAATTAGACATTTAAAATATTTAAGAATCAATGGGGTATTTGGAGTAATCCCACAAAATTCCTGGTATCTTTAGTTTTCCATGTTTACTAAAACTGAACATTGATTTAGGCGAGATTAAATAACACAGAGACCGACAATATTTAATTTGTATATTGTATTAGTATGATTTAAGCTTTCTAGGTATCTTGGTTTTGGAAATACTGTATAGTGCCTAAACACATATCCTTAAACACAAAAAAAAAACCATACAAATATATGCTCTAATTTTATTGTAATACTATTAGTTTGTTAATTGATACATTGGGTTTAGAAATGTGTAATAAATCCTTGAAGTCAATGATACAATTATAAATAAAAAATAAAAAAATTATAGCAAAAACATTTGATCATTTAATCACAGGAGATTGGAATGTGGGCATGGCCAAAACAGAAAATTTTACATCTCACATCTGTAGCCACAAGGCTATATTGTATGTTACATTTTCTATTGTATTGTTTACTAATTACTATTCATAAATTGACAAACTTTTGGATTGTCCAGATTTCTCGCCTCGTCTCAATTTTGTCAATTTTGTCTGTCTACAATAACACACGCAAACACATTATTGGTCAGAACTGAACATTGTCCCTCTCTTGCGAGTGCGTAGTTATATTTGCTTGCATTCAGCCAATCAGAAAAAAATGATCAGACCACTATAATAAGATAAAATGAATACCTAGTTAAATAATCTAGGAGAACATTTTATTTTCTTGGCAATAATATATAGAATACATTACATTTTAAAATTAATTAATAAAACAATAACTTAATAGTTAATAATGTTTATTTGTTTGAAGTGATGTATTCTTGAAAACTTTAATATGAACTTAATTATGTAGTCATAGTCTAAGGTTGTGTATGTCTGTTCTATGCCTTTTATATATTCTTTTTTATGACACTTGAGTTTTTAAAATGGAATTCAATTATAGTTTCATAGTTTCTCACCAAATGTATCAAAAACAAGAGCTTCCCAAATAAATGTTGATTTAAATTTAAAATAAATTTTAGTTCTTTTCAAAAAAAAGTGTGGGTTATGTTTTTAGGTAGTTGTGAGATGTTACATTGCATTTAATACTCAAAAGTCATTAAATAAGAGCGCGTTTTTTCCATACTGTGTACTAATACCAATAATACTAATAATAATCGTAATAATAAATAAAACAAAACAATGATCTACAAATGTGCAATAACAAAGCTAGCTGTTTATTTATTTGAATGGACTATCGATCATTATTTCAATAATTCTATTGGCATGGGTATATTTATTATTTTCTTCAGTGGTTAACTAGTCTTAATTCCTATTGGTTGAAATTATGTCTTAGAACTTTTAATTGTAGAAAGTCTAATTTGAATTTAAAAGGAACGTAACTATGAGTGAGCTTGAGATTGCATAATTACCGAGTCCGACAAGTGGGTATGTTGTTTGGCGAGCCATGAGGGGACTAAGAAATAAAGTTAAACATAAACATTCCATTTATGAATCAAAATTGAACAAACAATTATTTTTCATAGAACAATCTGGAACAAATTTGGTAATATAAAACATATTTTAAAAACAAGGATTTTTAATAGTTGCGGAACAAACTTGCCGGTGTTGGGGAACTGATATTCAATTTCTGTTTTTTAACGGTATTTATTTTGGTCAGGTGAAAGGTGGGGATGGATCCTGGAAGCAATTTTTATTTTTGGGAGGAGAGGAAGGAACTTTTACCCAGAGGAGGGAGTATTGAATATCTACCAAATTCTTTTTATATCCAACACTCAAAAGATGTGACATTTTAAGCTAATCCTGGACTTCGAATCCACTCAGATGTGTTTAATTCTAAATTTCCATTTTTTCATGCATAACCTGACCATTTGGAGAAGGGGGAATGCACAGTAAGATAAAAATTAAATAAATGACTACAGACTGCTTTATAAAAATGTTATTTCTAGATGTAGAATTAATATTTAATTATTTGAAAAGTAGTTAGGTGATTTGATTGAAATATTTAAACTTTAATCTAAAGCAAGTTATTAAGTCAAATATAAAATATATATAAATTATGGTTTCAGAAAAATAAATTAATCAAATTTTAAAGCAAGTAAAAAAAGTTGAAATATATATATAAAAAAAAACTGTTTTCTCAAAAGGAATCTGCTGCATGATTCACCTTAAAGCAAGGGTGTAAAGTGGTAAGGGTTTCAGGCTCCTAACACTTGACCATTTCATCTATAATATATTTGTTTGCCATTGTTATTTTCATAATTCATGATATTCTTGAAAAACATACATTTATGCTACTGTAATAGGCTTAAGTACCCTCAGTTATTAAATTCAAGAACATTTATAAACAGTTTATATTTCATTTTACAAAATTCTTCCCCCTCGAGTTTATTAGAAATTATGTTTTCACTCTCAATATACTGGGAATACCATACTTATTGTAATATAAATAGTCTTCAGCATTTACTATGCATTAATCTATTCTAGGCCTAATTTAATCAGTATTTGTCATTACTAATTTCAGCTAAAATGTTTAATTACAAGAAAATATGGGTTTTTATGCTAATTTTAAGTAGTTCAAACCATAATCAAAGTTGTAAGCAACATACAGTAGATTTTAAATTTTAACACTTTAACTTCATTTTTAGGCTTTTAATCTTTTAAATTTATTATTTTTCATTCTTATAAAGTCATGTTGGAATATAGCTTCATCTAAATTTATTACTTTTCACTTTAAAATTTCATACTTGTTTTGTTTTATTTCTACCTGGAAGCTGTGGCCTATTTTGAGACACACATGTGGCTTCGCAGTTTAAAGGGGAGGTATGACAAAAAAACAGCTAGCCAATCAGTAGGATGTGCTATGTTTTATAGTCTAACTTATAATCATTTTGGGGTGAAAGGGAAGGATTGAAGAAAGAGGGTCCACAGTTGAAGGTTAAAACCCCATATGATTAATTTATTTTGGAAAGAGGATTAAAATTGTATGCAATGTATTCAAAGTTTAGCGCAACACATTTTTTTAAATATAAGTATCAACCAAAATATAACTTGATCTCAGCAATTTTTATTTTTTTTATTCCTCGAAATTCCCCATTACCCCCACTATTTACTACTCTCAACGAGTTCTTTTTTTAATGCTCTACTGCACTTCCTGACTGCCGGGGACGAACCCATATTAACAAGCTGAAAATGAAGATTGGAAAAGGTGACTAGTTACACTGGCAGATTTAAAAATGTGTGATACTTATTATATAACAGATTTAAAATGTAGTTTATGATGATTTTTACTTAGCAGGTTTAAAATGTAATTTATGATGCTAACTACTTAGCAAATTTAAAATGTGATCTCTGATTATTTTTATTATCTTGTAAATTTAATTATACCAGGTAGTTTAAGCATTATCTAGCAGAGTTAAATGTATAATCTTGTTTGACTATTGTCTTGAAAATAGATATATGCTATCTTATTTTCCAACAGGTTTGATATTGTTTCGTTTAGTGTTGGTTAATTGTTTTTTTCATTACAGCTTCCAGTTTTTTATTCAAATCACATATTTTCCACTATCGGCTTGCTAGGCCTGATGTAGCATCATACACTATAATGTAACTTGAAACTAGTACAGGCACAACATCCAGTCCCCAGCTCTGTGGAGGGGTAATCCCACATTTCATCAATGTTAAATTTTTCGGCCATGTAGGTAAATAAGCCTATACTTCATTCACGAGAGGAGTTTACCTCTGAAAGGTCTTTTTTCTTACCAATATCCTACTATATAATAGATTTCTAGTAAGGAAAAAAGTCTTTTCCCTGGTAAACTCCTACCGTGAACGAACTTTAGTACCCTTAGCTTAGTAGACAGACACGCTGCCGACTGAGCTAAAGTGTCGGATTGGTCGGTGAAGTAAGTGTTAAAATGACTGTAGGTAAACTCAAGGATACTTAGTCCTGTTTATAACTCTGACAATGGTAGGACATCTGAATTATATGATATGGCCTCCCTGTACATCCCTTACCATTCTCTACCTCACTACCTATCTGGTTGTCTTCCATCTTGCTCTATGAGAACAGCACTGAGGATGGGGGTGTAGCATGTCAATCAGAAAGATTGGACAGCTACAATTAAATATCAATATTTTAATAATTTACAAAAGAAAAAAAATAATATTAACATATTTAATTGAGTAATCTACCTCAAAGTTTATTTTCTCTGACTAGAGAAATAAAATTACGTATCTCCCCAAAGTGAAACACGTGTTTGTTAAAAATATTGTCTTTTGATAAATACTTTAGCAGTTATCAAAGAAGAGGATTAATATTATCATATTTATGAATAAAATACATTAACGCATACCCTTTGCCAGTGGATGACATCGGATAAATTTACATACACTTGCCATGCTGTCTACAAGAAAATATAGTAAAGTACATCTATATCACAAACTCTCATAAAAATAATTACTGATCCTGAATAACATAATTAAAACAAATATATTTAAATATAAGATGCTTTGGTGTCTACTCACCATTTCAAGATATCTTTGGATTCACTTGTCACACATGTGAAGTATATAACTATTCAATGATGGTGGCCACATCTACTATTGTAACTACAGCAGACAAACAAATAAAGTGTGTATCAAAATCAACTCACTGACCTACAGAGAAGGCAGAGAAGACTGGCGGCGAGTCTAGCAAACATGTTTTACAAGCGTCAGTCTCTGCTTCATTTCTTTTTGCCTCCGCCTTCATCCGTATATCTCCTTTCTATATTCCTGTGTTTATCACCCTTTTGCTTTGTTCCGTTCGTGTCAGATTTAGCACTACATAAAGACCCCCAGCCAGATCCACATTACAGCCAATTTACTGCAACCCAGCGTTGAAGGAAGAACTTCTACACCGTGCCGCATCAAAGAACACGACGACCATGAAGTTTGGGCCGTCGGATATGCCGCCGCCATGGACAGGATGAACGACTTTCGATGAAAACCGTCAAATTGGAGCCGTCAGATCCACCGCAGCCATGGATGGGACCACGGACTTCGTTCAATTAAGTACCATCAAATAATCAAACGAGTCCTTATGACTTGAAATCTAGGTTTTGTAGTAAAAATAGGCAATGTCTATTTCCTCCTTGTAATATTACTGTATATAGTCGGAGATGATTTTAATTTGTTTTGAGAGTATGTCTTATTGACAATGGATTAACTGCAAGTCTTGTTGACTTCTTGATTTAAAGGTTTATTTTGTTGTTTATATATAATGTCCTCCAGAATGAGGGACAGGTCTAATAATTACTAGTTTCATGTATTATACATCAGTCCTAGAGACTATGTTGCGCTGTATATTTACCTTACAGTCTTTACGTTACGAGCCTTGGGCTTGGAATACAGTAATGTCTTAGTTAGAGACTTGCTAAACTTCCACAAGTTCCATTAGTCTAATTTGACTCAATGTTTCGCATGACACCGTGAACGTCATGTACACCTGTTTAATTTTTGGATGGCTACAACCAGGTTGTCTGTATTGTATTCCATATCTCAGTTGAGTTGATGGAATTCTTTATTTTGTGTCGGTTAAGCAGTTATGCTTCTCGTGCGTTATTAGCTTTGGTGAGCAAACCGGGGAACTGCTATAGAGTCATAGTGGGGTTCACGCAAATAATACCCTTTTACTTTGCCCGGTTTTTGGGCTCCTATTGTGTTAGTGGTACTCTTAGTTTATTTGCAACTAGGTTTGTGTGTACTATAGAATGCGTTGGCGGTACCGTAAGGGAAAGAGACCAGCCATAGTACTATTTTGTTGACACCTGCTGCTTATTAGCCATCAACCACTATAATCAAGGAACTTTTCTATTGTTTATCATTATACAAAATGTTTTAAAGAGTTTAATTTACAACCCAGACTGGCTTAACTGATATAAAGTTATATATGTATATATATCTTGTTCTATATTTTGTTATTAACTACTTGATTATTTTCTTCTTCAGAACAATACATTCAGTAGCCCGGCTCCTGCACAGCCCTAGTAGCTACAGCAGAATAATCAAATTCACAAAATCTTATTGTTTGCACTAAAATTCCAAGTATAACCCATAATATCATTGTAAACCTTAATTTTGTTATATCTGTTTTTAATGTTTAATAAATCTATTTATTGTTTAAACATAATTCTTTTTTATATAAAATGTATAACCAGTAGAGGTATATCCTTTCAGTGGAAAGATCAGCACCTGTAAAGAAGCTATCACCTTGTCTACAGAAATCATTGGTTCTTGACATGCTATAGGGAGAGGATACTCAAAACCCTGGAAGATGAGGCTTCTAGACTGGGATTCTGCCCCTACCTTTCCTTTAGTAAAAGGGGGGAGGTTTGTGAAGGGCTAAAATTCTTTACCCCTCACAATAAAATATAAATTAATTCACAATTTATAAATATCCACCCTATAAACCACCCGATAGGCCACTGTTGACCATATGTTTTTACTTGCAATGAGCTCAGCTTGTATGAATCATAGTGTTGTTTACATGCACACACTTATTTCTACTCACGAACCTGGTGGAGTTTTTAAATGGGACCTTCAAATCAAACTTCAATTCCAACATCAGCAACCAAATGAGGGTTAAGGATGAACATCTAAGCGCATGAGGCTTCCCCCACAGTCAGCTCTTCTAACCGAGACATAAAGGCATCACATGATGGTCTCCCACCACTCTACTTGATGGGAACATCGTAGGGGAAAACAAGATGTATCCTTTATTCCACCTCCTTGGTCCACTATTTTGATCATATAAATTTGAATGCTAGGTACATAAAATGGAAATTATTATTCAATCCCCAGCTTAAAAGGACACACAGCTATAGAGTGATTATCGTCTCCGTCTACTCAACACTTTTCAAATGTCTGTGCTGGTATAGGTGGTCTCACCAAGAAGGTGGAGAAAATCATTTAGGAATCTGTAGGTCTCCATCTGGAATGGACTTGGAAGTCTACTTTAATTTATCAGATTATTGTTGAGAATATTTAGTTTGATGGCTAGCACTTTGCCCATCGATTCATTTTAGATCACTTATTCATTTAGACTTGCAATTCTTTTAGGAGTAGCTTATTCTCAAAACAAAGTTTCTGGGATGTGCCTTGTACACTTCTATTATACTTTTGTAGCATATTAAGTTTAATAACTTGCACTATGACATGTATATGTCTTTGGTTAGATATTATAATTGGGTTAAGTGTGCTATGCGCCTTGGCGGGAGTCATGTAATCTCGTTTTTGTGTCCCTAGGGGCTAGTATCTCAATTTTCTAGAATCTGAATTTGTATAAGTAATTGTTTAGTTGCATTGAATTATTCCCAGTGGCATTTGAGGATGAGTTAGCTAAATTTTGTTTTATAGCTGAATGGATCTACCATTATTTATATAAGTAGGTAGCTTCAGCCACTTTTTAGGCCTTAGACATCTGGGAAACTTCATATATAGCTATTAATGATAGCTGGGTCGCATTGTCTAATGTCTAACACTTTCTGTGCTGGAACTGAGTTAAGGTAGATTTATCTACTCTGAATTATCATAACGTTTTGACCAGTCTGTCCAAGTGGAGAATATATCCCTCCCTCAAAATTAAGTTTAATAATTTATTGATTTAGCAAGACTGTAAATAAAACAACTAAACAAATAAAAAATGTTAAGAGCATGCATTTTAAATGTTGTCACTATAATAAGCAATATGTTTATGTAATCTACGCAAAATTACAAGAGTTTACACATGATACCTTTTTTATTGTTTCACTTGTTGAGGTGTAAAAAAAATATATGTATGGATATTTGGGTATGTATTTTGTTGTGATTATGTTTATTTATCAAATTTATATTTAATAATATTGATCAAAACATATTTATGGTTTAGATGTACTTTTTGAAATCAACACTATAAAGCTCTTAGCGAGGAGGGTACTATTGAAGAATTGCACCCATATTTGTATGAGGATAATCTGTGAAAGCAGCATTGGTAAGGTAACCATTGAAAACACACTTTTTAACCGGCCAGGATTTGAACTGAACCTCCACATCAAGAGTGCCCAAGTTCAGTGCCAGCTTAACGTTTTAGACAGCATGGCACTCCCTATAATTAAAATTAAGGTAATTTAAGAAACTTTTAGTTATTACAAGCTTAAACATTGTCTTAATAAACCCAACCCTTCATGTTCACTGAAACATTAGCACCATTCATCTCACAGACCCATGAGCTGCCATTATGTTCTATAGAGATGAATTAATTATAATTCAATTACTATTTACTAAAACTCCACTGTATTTGAACTTGCCACAATAGATGTTCAAGGAAAACCGAACCTGTATTCATTTTTTTTATAGTTATAGTAATATTGTATTAGATTCCGTGCATCTGGAGTACATGTATAAGAAACTTTAATTTGAGGCTACCTCAGCTTTCCTGAAAAGCTTAGAGGCTTTATCAAAAAAAGTTGTAAATATAAATATATTAATATGGTTACAGAAATGTGTTTAAGATTCACTAAATTAAAATAAATGAAAATTATATAAAGTCCTTTAGGGTATTTAATCTATATTACAAATAATTAAATATTTAATTCAAAATGTGTTTTTTAGAATAATGTTGATTAGGCCAACTCAGGACCGCCACTCATGAGGTACAGAGAGAGGGTTGGGTGCGACACACAC
>CABEEJ010000645.1:18631-90982 GCA_901482245.1 Timema douglasi
ACCACACACACACACACACACACACACACACACACACACACACACACACACACCACTCGAGTGGCCCAATTTTTTAGATTTTCTTTATGGAAGAGAAAACACCTAATACATCAGGAACAACTTTAATCTCTCCAGTGATGGAAAAAGAGACTTGAATGGTTTTTGAAAGACTTTAAAAGAATGATACAAATGAATTGGGCATCATTTGGCCAAACATTTTGAACAAAGTTAATCAGAGAAACCTGATTTTACAATCAGAAAATATTTATTTATAGGAAGAAACAATATATAGTCATTGCTCAAAGAGATTGAAAAACCAAGATAAAAATGGCTGAGATACCTGAGTGAAACACAAGAAATCGCTGAGAAATTAAAATCCAAATCAGATCTTAAGGAAAAATTAAAATTAAAAGTAAACTTTTTCTAGATGAAATGGAACATCTCGAATATACTCTATTTGAAAAGACAGGAAAAAAAGTTTAAAATACATGTGTATCATGTAATCCTTGACAAGATTACATCCCAGCCGATAACAAGATTTCAAGAAATATGAGACCTTTGTAATGAGTTTGCAGCAATTTTGAATATCTAGCCCAAGACCAGGAGTGAGCTGACATAAGTGAGCAGAAGTCTTAAAAGTAAGAAATCTGTATAAGATCCAGAATTAAACTGAATTAAACATTTAAAACTATTTTTGCTGCAAACTTTCTACAATTTGTTGAAAAAATAAGCACTAAGAGCCTAACCTTAATCATTCTAAATGACATTTACCAAGCAAAGCTACAGAATATTTTCCCAAAGTTGTGTATTGCGTAAAGATTTTTCATCACTCTCCCTGTCAGTGTAGCATCTAGTGAAGGAAGATTCGGTAAATTAAAGTTGATCAAGAGTCCCTTGTGAACACATTCCGGTCAAGAAAAACTCAACAATCTAACAATGCTATCCAATGAGTGTGAAATGTCTTAAAAAGTTATCTATAGTGAGGACATATTATTATTATTACTACTACTACTACCCATTAGGGTTATATGCACTTATGCTAATGTGCAATGGTAAAGTGATTGTGAGATGAAATGGAGGACCTACAGTTTAACGTGGAATCCGAACCACGGTGGAGGCCTGGCATTCCACGCATTCACAAGATGTCTTGTCAGAGGTGAAGGAGGTGTTTGGTAATCAGATAAATCTTTGCCGGAACCAAGGATTGAACCTCAGACCCCCAGCACAGAAGTGTGGAGGTCATAACACAACTTGTGTCTGCTAAAGTGAGATGATTTAAGATGCTATCTGCTTCAAAATCTCAATAATTAGAATTTGATATTGACCGAAGTAGCCTTCTTCCCAGGAGCTTCTATAAATATGCTTCAGTTAATTAGGCTACATACTGACTTGGTTATTTCTGCAGTGTGATTTTTCTTCGATAGATTTTAGAATTTTCACTTCACCCTTGATTGTAGGCTTAGTACTGTATTAAAATAATAGGACTTCAACATTAATGGGTGGGGAAGGCCTGATGTTTTTATAGGGGCCCACAATTCCTATAAACAAACCCAATTAACAAATTTTTTGAATTCAAATGTATTACAAATTAAAGTTGAATTACAAAGGACTTAAATATACTTTTCAAACAAGAATATTATTCTACATTACAAACTAGGTTATAGGAAGTTGCTATGGGTGTAGAGGCATTTTTAAAAATAAAACTGCTTTATAACTAAATATAGATATTTTTTAATACCAACTTCATCACAAAACTCTTAAAAAGCTACAGAACAACACATTGATAGAATGAAGTCTAAGTTAAAACAAATGAGATATTTATAACCATCAAACAAATTCGTAATTGATATTATTATAATGGACCAGCTTTAACTTTAAGAAAAGTGTAAATAAAATGAAGAATTATTTATGACTGTGCACATTTCCAAATGAACTTGGTTTTAGACAGTAGCCAAGTATGTTTTATAAATGCATAATATCTAATCCCTGTAAAATAATTAACATACTTTAAAGAACCAAGCTCCAGATTTCTTCCACATTTCCCTCGTTTCAGAGCAGATCTTGCACAAAGATATAGGCTTCTTCCCGGCTGATAAGGTTTCTATGCCACATTTATGGCACACTGACTGCAAATAATACATAGGCATGAAAAACTACATTAAAATTAAATACAATTATTTAATTTTATCTTATGTGTATTGGTTTATTATTTGATACAAACTTTTATGATATACCATTAGACCCTTTATATTAATATCAAAACTTTTACTTTCAATCACCATTTAAAATTTGTATATTAGGTATAAAAGTTTAGCAAAAAAAAAATATAAGATTTTAAATATGCATATGCATAGACAA
This sequence comes from Timema douglasi, assembly GCA_901482245.1. Lineage (NCBI taxonomy): Eukaryota > Metazoa > Arthropoda > Insecta > Phasmatodea > Timematidae > Timema > Timema douglasi. The sequence continues at coordinate 20,990 of CABEEJ010000645.1, forward strand.
GTTCAAAATTATTTAAATTGAAATACCATTATAACTAATATTAGAATGAGGAACCTTGAGTCACCAAGAAATGCAACACTATGTTTAAATAAGTCCTAGTAAATATATAATGAAAGGCATGTACACATATTATTACAAAGAAATTCACATAGAGTTTATAGAAGAGAGAAATGGAAATTTGACGAATTATATAGGTGAAGATTTATGTTTTGTAATTAAATAGATTTTCATTTCACAGTAATTTTAATCAAAAATTCCCACCCTTAAAATATTCCAAATTAATGGTTTCAGAACATAGAACTAATTAATTAGGAAATCTCCACACACACTTGGATGATCAGTTATTTATTTATTTGTTGTTTACGACGATTCAATGATGTCAGATTATATTTCCCATTGTTTAAAATGTCCCCAACCCCTATTGCAAAAACTTGTTAAATATGACCCTTTCAAAAACAATCTCTACCTCTCTCATTAGCTTCTAGAATAAATTTATCAGAGTGGCTACAAAACATATTTTACAAAATTCCCTCTGACTTTTCCAGGTTATCCAGGCAACTTTTCAATTTTCCCTGACTACTTTTTTCTAGTTTTAATGGTGGATGATCACTTGTTTTATTTATTACTGACCACATGTTAAAAAAGTTTGTATCTAATAAACATAAATGGATTTATCAGTTATTTTAAAAATTAAAATGTTATTTTATTTAGGCATTACTAACTTTTGATTTAGTGTTTAGTTGCGGAATTAATGGGATATTTTAGACATGTTTTTTAATTTTTTAATTCTCTAACTTTTCCTTATTTTTAGTCAAATTCCTTGACCATTTCCCTGTCATCCAAAAATTTCCTAACTTTTCCAAGTTTTCCCTGTATGTAGCCACCATATATATATACTACACACACACACACACACACACACACACACACACACAAGTCCTGAGTTGGAGTTCATAGTAATGATTATATGGGTAATATAATATGTTAATTTGTTGAAATTTACTTTTTATTAATTTAGATTTAATTTTATATATATATATATATCAATACCCATATATTCATTACGACGAACTCCAACCCAAGACTTTTACTTATTTTTAGTCAAATTCCCTGACCTTTCCCTGTTTTCCCTGTCAACAATAAATATAAATAAATCACTTTGTATAAAATTTTAATCAAAGATTTAAACACTGGGGAAGTTAAAAGTGAACTATGTCTTATATTGTATGTAAATTCAAATTTTATATAATATATATATGAACTAAACCTAGCATAGGTAAGAACTAAAAGGTAAAATAATAGGGTAAACTTAACCTTGAAAGCTCAGCTGATTAACTTGACCTTGATTTCAAAGGCTGACAAACCACCACTGAGACAAGTTCATGTTTAAGATTTTATTTTATTATCATTAAATAAATATATCCTTAAGAGAGACAAATTCTGATTAAGCATAAATAACAGATTTAATTTAATGAAATGAAAGTATATATATATATATATATATATATTAACAATGTAAAATATGTTTATAAAAAATATATTTTAGGACATATGTATCTTTAATTAAAGCATATATGACTTTTATTACAAATTTAATAAATTAATTACGTAATGATTTGTTTAAAAATAATATACTCGAGTGGTGTTACTAAATTAGATAAGAAGGTAATAATATAAATCTCAGAATATGAGGAAAATGTAATAAACAAATAAAAGAGTAATAAGAAAGAAAATAGGTAGTTCTAACTTATATGATAGTTACATAATCTAAAGTTTTGGGATTCCATAAAGGATATTCTGAGAATAATTTAAGAGGTTGTACATTTTTTATTGTAAATTTGATATTGAGGCTCATAGGAATGTTAGCGTATGTTTGGGGCTCAATCCTCGGTCCCGGTGTAAGCGGAAAACATTAGTCCAGGATATTATTAGTCTGAATGCAAGAAAGCCTCTAGTACAGCATCAGCACACACTCTAAAGAACGGCATCTCTTTGACACCGAACAGCGGTCTAATAATCTCATTGTTGACTAGGTCCAAGGATATTATTACTACTTTATTAAATATCTCACACCTTAGCTATTTAACAAAGCTTTCACAGTATTAACACCAGTGTTTTTAATCCTATTTTAAAAGGGAAAAAAAGACAATTAATTAGCATATTATGTCAAAAGCCTTTGAATATTTAACACCCTTCTTACTGTGGCACCCCCCATAAATGTGATTTAAATTTAAACACACATACAAATTTATAACATTTTAAATTATATTATATAATTATAGAGTCGTCACACGCCCCTCTATGTTATTTAGAAAGGCCTTCCTCTGAAATCTCTTTAAAATCGAATGCCGTAAGACTTAAGAATTTATTCAAAGTAGTTAACTTTTAAAAAAAATTGATGCCCCTAGAGGCTTTTTGGAGTTTTTACTTTCTCAACCCCTTGGAGAGAGAAAGTATTGTGACTGTCAACAAATCAAACTTTAGATTTTGATAAATGTCGATGCTTCATGACTTCCTAAATAAAAATAAATAAAAAACTTTATATTTTGGGTAATTTTATATTTAAGATTAATATTTCCACCATCGCTGAGCAAGAAAATTATAAATAAGTAAGTTATTATTTAAAAACTGTTCATAAAAATACTCCCTGCTGCTATCTTCGTGTAAAAGAGAATCTTGACTTTTTGATTGTGGCTGCTCTTCCCAAGGCCTGAATAAGCAGTATTTATCCATACTAACTATAAACTAAATTCATGCAATCAAATTAATAAACTTCCGAAAAGATACACTAACAAATGAGTTTTGATTTATTGTGACACACAGACACACACACTTCCTAAGGGCGGCATTAACAAAGAGCCACTACCTAAAAATTTCCTAGTCTAAAGATTTCCTGCCACACCGGCACAGATTTATCTGATTGCCAAACCCTTCCTTCACCTCTGACAATACGTGTATTAATCACAACTTGTGAATGTGGGGAATGCCAGGCCTCCACCGTGGTTCGGATCCCACATTAAACTGTAGATCCTCCATTCCATCTCACCATCACTCTACTATTACACATTAGTGTAAGTGTGTATAACCCAAATGGGTAATAAGACACGGTGATAATAATAATAAAACATACATTTCAACAAATTAACGTATTTTATATGCATAAATAATATAAATACAAAACCCATATAATCATCACGACAAACTCCAACCTAGGACTTGCAGAGAAGAGAATCCTACAATCCCCTACATTCCCACTTCACTATTTGACTCGACAACGAGGGCATCCAGAGAAGGACTCCCCAAAGAGCATCGAAACATGACATCACTCTTCAACTTGACTCAAATAGGGGCTTCACGAGCAAATCATAACACAAAAATTTTATGCTAATATTGTATAGCCAAGCTTGCAAGAATTGGTCATTTTTTAAATTTTGAACACTTTTTGCCCTAGAATAAAGGCAATCCTCCCCTTTCCCCTCAAATAATATTACTAATTTAAGTTTGTATTCCTTGTTAAAATCTGGGCTTGTAGCTCAATGTCTTATAAAATTGCTAAAGTCTCCAAATCTAATTAGGTTTAAGAGAACATTAAATTGCTTCAAAGGGGATTTAAATGTTAAACAAGAATATTGACATCTCCCGACTTCTCTCTGAGTCACCACAGGCAAAACTTTCCTCCCTCCACCAAATATATTTCTGGATATGACCCTGCCCTCGAATGGTGAGCAGGACAATAAACAAAATTTAAGATAAGAATTTCTTGGTGGATGCTTAGAGGTATTAATTTTTTTGTAAAATTATGTAGCTTTTGTTAAAATGTGGCAAACACACATACATGCTCATATATAATTATTATCTTGAATAATACTTTTGTACTCATCATTAGAAATGTATGAAGCCTCAAAATGTTGATGTTAAAATCATAAGGTAAACTCTCCTTTTCAAATTTGACACCTATAATAACCTTCACATCCTCAATATACATAATGTGTGATTAAATTTTAAAATCTTTTCCAAAATAGCATTAGCTTATTTTCAAGTATTAAGTTAAACTTCAATTTTTGGTTCAAAAGTGAAAAAAAAACCCTTCCTTTTAAAAGGAACATCAAGAAATTAGTTTACACATCTCTCTGAGATAAGCGTTTGAAACAAACTCTGCATATCTATTTTATCAATCAAAACCTCTGTGAATATTTTAAGCTCCAGCTTACCAAAATATTTAAATACTTGTTAGCATTTGGAGAAGCTTTTACAGTTATATTTTTTGAGTTGAAAAAAAACTAAAGCAATGCAATGTAATGTTAGATTTTATCAATATAATACCATGTCGTTTAGTGAGATTTCTATAGCATAAAAATTAAAATTTTCATCAAAATTAAGATCAACAGTTGCTAATAATTTTATATGTTTTCTGTTTCATCAAATATGAAATATTTTGGACTTAAAATTGCCTTTTTTGTTTGATTTAATGTAAAAGACTCCAAATATTTAAAGTCTGTTCAGAATTGAGAACTTGTGTCACTGAAAAATGCTTAATTGGAAATGTTCTATCTTCTAAGTCATCTTTCTGAAATTCACAGAAAGTACATATTGAAAATGCAAGCTAGACAGGAAAAAAATGAGTTAAGCTTTCAATAGAATGCATTATTGATCACGTGTTTTAAGATATCCTATTTCCATTCGGATGAATGTATATCTAAGTACTTTTAAAAGTGGGTCTAATTAAAATCCAATAACTAGGAGGCAAGAAAAATATCAAACGGTAGTATTTTGTAGCCTCCATCTTAAAACAAAATGGCAAACATAATTTTTAACTAGGTTATATGTTAAATGGGCGTCTGAAGCTAAATCCCTACAGAATTTTAGCACAATTGGTACAGTGGTATTGGTGTGATTTGAGGAAAAAAACAGAACAAATTTATTTTTGTGTGTATATATTAGAGATGGACCACTCGAATCCACTGAATCCTGGCAAGTATTCGAGATTCAAGGATTCGGTGTTTTACTTTCACCTCATAAACAAAGCATAATATTTTTAATTCAAATAGTAATTGGTTAGGACTACTTGAAAAGCACAACTTAATCCATAATCTTTATTTTGTTAGATTAACGAGAGTAGCATGAGTAAAATCATTATTAAAAATAATTGTTAGGGGTGGAAAATCTTAGGTGCCTAATACCCTACCCTCCCACCTCTATGAGAAACTTTGCCTCGACCATTTCAGCACATGCTCACTTCTAAAACTTTTAACTTACAAACAATCTGGTAAATATTTTAATGAACACATTAAAACTCTTCAAAAACTGAAAATCAAAACTAGAATTATATAAACTCGAAATAAATAAAACAAAATATGGATTTTTTGAAAAAAAGAAATAAGAACACATTACACATGATACAAAGTCAGCCACCATGACGTATATTATGTTTACTCACCAGAGTGATGATTAAAATAAAGATACTGTTAATTCTTACTAGCCGACTGGTTTTAATTATCCACATCTATGCAAAGAACCCTAATTTATTGTATACAATCCATAAGTTAGACATTTTGTTGGGTTTCATGAAAAACAGATAATGTCAACAGTCAGACATCAATAAAACTGTTTATTTATGCTTACCGGCATACGCATTGTATATTGATTGTTTGAAATCAATTCAGGTAATTGTTAAGCATGTAGTTTTAGTCTTTATTAAAAATACGTTTGTATTTTCATTTTTACTTTCTTATTAAAATAAATTATAATCCTTAAATGATGATTAAAGTTGATCAAAGGATAAGTAGGTCTAATCTGTTTATTTCACATTTTTTTTTAAAAACTCAACTCATTCTAACAACCCTTTTATAAATAACTAAAAGACAATCAAATTTTGATTGATTTGATTTCTAAACAATAATATGAGTCTAGATTGTTTAATTTGGCTGGATTTTAACCTGTATTTTGCAAGGGGTGATTGGGGTTGATTAAAATTGAAAGCATTATTGAAATAAATCTTAATTTACAGTTTAAGCCTATATTGTGTAATGTAGGTCTATTTGTAAATAATTAAAATTTCTAACAATTTGCCAAGATTCAGATTCTAGATTCAGAAATAAAATGTAGATTCGGATTGCGAGAAATAGTAGATTCGACCCATCTCGTGTGTGTGTGTGTTTCTGTGTATAAATTTACAAATTCTGTCCCCTTGGCTATTTTGTTGTCGGACACTTTTTTTCACGTCGTATTAATGTGTCATGTCACTTGATTCATGCTTGACTGGATTCATCTCAAAATATGTCTACCAGTTGGTTAAATGTTGGCCAGTTGATTGTCCTGTGCCCTTCTATTAGGGGTGTGTGAATATTCAAACATTCATTTGTTTTAGAATGCAAATTTCTTAATTATTCACATTCAAACTTCAAATATTCGCTTCTGAAATTCCGAATTACTCGCGCATTTTCAATACCTAAACACAGATATTGGTTCATTCAATTTTACCTCAAATTTATTATAAGTGATGCGTATTTATTTCAGTTATTTATAATATTCACATTACATTATTTAATTGTTCACTGTAACCAAATCACGCGATTGCATGTAGTCAGCTGCCATTTTAATTGTTTATATGTGTAAGCACTATATACTTTGTACTCTTAAACTGTGCATAAAATATGCAGACAGATTTAATATGTATTGGCTTGCTGAGTTTACTTGTAGCATTCTCTTCGCTGGTGCTGTCTAATTTTAATCAATCTACGTGAACTTGTTTGGTGCTTTAGTGTTTAATATGTTGCCATTGAGTTCCATTAGAAGTAACAGTTAATAACTTTAGTCTATAATGTTATTTGTATTTATTTTGATTCACAAAATATACATGGCATAGTTTTGCTAAATAGCTAATTTCATCATTAAAAACTTGAATTAATTTACTTTTTTCAATAAGATTTAAAGTATTAGTATTCAAAGGGAGAGAATTTACTTGAAAGAATTTAATAAAATAAGAGAGAAATTTACAATTGAATAGTAAAACACCAATATAATTTGTTGCGGTTATTTAACAATTATTGTTGTGTTTGGAATCTTGCTCCATTTTTCTGTTTGTTCCCTTTAAACTTATAGCAATTGATTAATCGTTTTAATTTTTACTTTCCATATTTTTTGTTATTTTTACCAACACACAATTTTCAAAATTTTGTATGGATTTAATCATATATCTTAAAAGCTTAGCTTGAAATTTGTAAACCTTAGTTAACAATGATTATAATTCAAGAGTTTGGGGAAATACAAAGGTAACACACAAATAATCACAATTGAGTTAATATAATATAAAAGTATGACAATATATTATTATAAAATGAATAGAGTATGTCGATATTTTTATATTTGGTAATTTTTATCTATATATTATACAGCAAATGAAACAGAAACTAATTCATACGGTTTATATAAAAAGGAATTATTAAGATTGTATTGAGTTAATGAACAAAGAATGTGTTGGTTACCATTTTATTTCATTCTCAAAGCAAAGTGTTATTGATTGTAACTAAACCATAACCAAAGGGGCAGTTTTCACTAAATTGAAGATCGTGAAACTAGTTTTTCCATATGCATATTAATGTATTCAGAGTAATAAGTTTTGACAATTTAAGTTCTATAAAATAATCTCTTTTTCTATATGTATAGTGACTAAACTAGTTCAAATAGCTAAGAGATTAAAGCCTTATGAAGAAGAATGTTCATTCTCAGATATTGCTGGTTTTAAATAGGATTCTATAACCTCATGTGATGTGCAGCATAGTTTTTATCAATTTAAAAATGTTTTAGCAAATAACAAACAATATTTTAAATTTGAAACACTTAGGGTGTGGGTTGTTATACATTGTAATAATGATTTTTTATATCAAACTATGCTAGCAAACATTAAGAAAGGCAAGTTTTATGATTTAGATAAACTCAATTCTATTTTTGCATGGTTTTCTGTTATTTGTATTAATTTCTTTTGCTTTACAAAAAAATAAAATATGTGTGTATATATATATATATATCAAACATTATGGCAAATTTAAGTACATATAAAATACATATTTCTTAATTTTAAGCAAATATAAATCTGAGCCCTACTTTTTACTCAATGAGGGTATAAAACGGTATCATTACAACCGAAAGTATAAGTGGTTTATAAACTTTTATCAAACAATTTATGGGCTAAAAATATTGAAGATTCTGTAGTATACACCATATTGTTGATGTACAATAATCGTTTTTAATGAAGTCCAAGGGATATTTAAAAAATCGGAAAAATCCAAGATTCGAATTAACCAATGAGTATCTAAACTGTTTGTACACATGTAACTTTCTTCTCTAAACACAGTTAACCAAATGTTTAATTTCAGTGATCGCATTAAAAACATTGTCTTTTACATCTAGTTGAGATTCAGTGAATCCAAATCTTCATGCTGTTATTCTATTTTTTAAGGCAACTCGATAAAGTGTTCTGCTGTATTCCATATTCTTTTGCAATATCACACTTCTTTTCCGTTCCCTTTTCCATTACTCTCACTTCAACCTTCTTGGCTAAGGTTAAACTTGTGTAGTTCCATGCTTAGACATCATAAAAACATCACAATTTACACTTGTCAGATGAGAATGAACGATTGTCACTGAGATACAAAGGTACGGATTAGATAAAAAACTGTTTGCCAAAAGCATAGCTCAAATATCTAAGGACACAGGAATCATCAGGGAGATGAAAAGTTGTAGTCCTAGAGATTTTTACATCAAAATTAATGCATGTAAGGATCCGAATATGAAATAAAATAGACACATGTATAAACTTGTTATATACAAGTTAGCATTATACAAAAAATATAGCTTAGATTATCTTGGCATAATCTTAAGCACATTAATATTGGGCTTGGATTCAGGTAGTGTGGGTTATCTCAAAATAACCAAAACAAATTATCCTCTAAATACATATTTAGTTCCATTCTTAACTTATTACTAACCCATAAGCAGCCTCATTTTTCACACTCGTCAATCTAAGAGACTTTGACAAATATATTTATCTTGGAATTAATTTGATGAATATTAACACAATTTTCAGTGTGTGAGATACTAGAGGAAGCAAGAGTGAGATGGTATGGGCATGTTATGAGAATGGAAAAAGAGAGGCTGCCAAAGAAAATAGTAGAAATAAAGTATGAAGGAAAAGACCGCGAGGAGGGAAATGGGAGGAGCAGATAACATAAAATGTTCAAGTGAGAGGAGAAGAATGGAATAAATTAAAGGAAAAAGAATTGTGTAAGGAAAGAGGAAGATGGAGGCAGTTTACTAAACTGACCCAGCCACAGGCTGGAAACAGTTGAGGTGATGAGAAGTGTATTTTGCTATTAATCATAGATTTGAATTTGATGTTTTAAGCTAAAACATTAAAATGATTAATTAATTGTATTTTAAATTAACAGTAATCAACTATGTGTTCACATCCAAACATTTTTAATATACATTTACACATATACAAATAAATAATATTTTCATATTTGGTAACCGTGTTTTATTCCTACAAGAGCCCATTTATTTGGTATTTTTGTTAATTCAAATTACTTTAATGTTCCTCCAGAGGTTGTATAGCACCAGAAACTTCCCCTTAATTTGTGCTGCTGCCCCCCCCCCCCTGACCCAATTTTGTGANTATTTGTGACACGTTTAAGGGCTAAATTTGTAATACTTTTCCCCTAGATAATATGTTTTGAATTATGTTGCTTGTGTCCATGTTTCAATGAGGACGATTGTCTGGAGTATATTCACCAGCATCAGCGGGATGTAAAATGGGAAAAACACTTTGATAAATCAAAAACGGAATATCATTCACAGTGCAACCAGAACAAACATCAGTCTATTACAAGTTTGACATCCTCAGCCACGTAACCAACAGTGCGGGTAAATAATTGTATTTATCTAAATGATTAGTTACGTTTTCATATGTAAGGTAGGTTATACTTTGTCTTATTTTGTCCTGTGAAATCGAGAAAAATGCTTACTTAGATGATTAAAATATTTTTTAAAGGGGTAATTTCAACTAAAACAAAAGAAAATGTTTAAGGTTTGGCCTTTCAACCATATTTTTTAATATAGTAGACTCAGATTTTTAAAATATCAGTACAGTATAGTCTCAATTATCCAAACTAAACAGGAGAGGTGGTCGGATAACCAAAATGTCGCATTATAAAGAAACCTGAAAAGGGAAAAGAAGTGGGGGAAGAGCGGAAGCCAAACAAAACCAAATTATATGGAAGCAAAGAATAAGTATGAAATCAGGTTTATTAGTAATTACTCTAAAGTATGGTATATATAATGCACTCAATTACACAACTATTATTTTACTCATGTAGATATATAAATGGATTTTAAATTAATTAAATGAAACTTTTACTTTTATAGTATTTTGGATAAACAAAGGTCAGATAGTCAGGTCTCTACCGTATTATGTTAACATAAAAATTAAAATTCTAAATGTAGCCGTATGCAATTATTGTAAAGCTTTACTTACTTTAAAAGTGTAAAAAGAGTTTCTATTACTAAATTTATATTTTGTTTGAATTATTTGATAGTGATAAGAAAAAAATAATAATGTTACACTACCTTCTTACAGTCATAACATAGTAAACTTGAAGGGCAGATTAGACCAAAGCTCTCTCCACACAAGACACACTGGTTGATGCCATTACCCATAGCATTCTTCTTAGTATTTTCTAAGCGTTCGACAAGACGGCTGAAAAATCAATAAAATCACATGGGTCAAACACATATTTACTCTGTTACTACAATTCAAGTCTTAGGTAGAGAGGACCAGCTATAGATTAAATTTTGTGTAATTCGCACAATAAAACTGGTAGGTATCATTTTTAAGATATTTCCCATATATTATATTTTTGAAACAAATACATAACTTAAGGAGTACTATTGATGCTTTTAGATGATAATAGGTATTGACTTGAACAAAACGCGTATATTTAAGGTGAAAGATTTATTATTTTGATAAGCTTATTGAGAAAAAACGATTCAAAAGCAACAGTTTTGATTAAATATAATTATTATCTCAGAGGATTTTTCGATGACTATTATATACTTCTACTGAACAATGGTGAGCTTAAAGGGTGAGCTTAGAAATTAATCCAAACAATTACATGTTTTAATGGATTGCACTCTATAAATGAATACTAATTCAGAATTTAAAATATAAGACGATTAGAGGTTTTTTTATCACCGCATCATACTACTCGTTTGGGTTACACACATATGTACTAATTATGCTTATATGTTAGGGATGAGGAAAGTTGAATTTAGAAGAAGTGTATATGGACGGAGAGTGGAAACTATTTGGGGAAAACCACCCTCTAAACAACCAACCGGAATTCTAATCCCAACCTCGCTGCCATCAGCAGTCCCATCTATTTAGAGTGACACCTTAGACTATGCGGCCACCGAAGCGGGTAAATTATGTTCTTGAATGGGGAGTAAAGGAGTGTTGGAATTTTACTTAGCACATGTGACCCTCTTAGTTCAAGAGTTGCTTACATCAATTAAAACCATATTAAACAAAGTTTTCACTTCTCAACTGTTGTAGCCAAGAGATGAGGGAAAAAAGAGATAAAGAGGGTAAGATACATGGAGTGAGAAAAAGAGGGAGGAAGACAGATAGAAAGAAAGTGTGTGTATGTGTATGCTATGGGTAAAGTCCGAAATTGGATGTCAATACTATCCAGATGTTTACATTGTCCAAAAAATTGAATATTCTTTTTCCAAGTCCAAACGGATAATATTAACATTAAAACCCACACTTGAATAGTGTCATATTCTAGAGTAGAAGAAAGAACTGAGCATGCGTTTCTTTGTTTCAAAGTCCAACTTTTTTTAGTGCTCCACTTGGTCGTTAAAATGTAACTATGTCATCCTGTGTGAGTGTCAACAAAGAAAAGTTTTACCGCCTATTCAACAACATCTTGTGTAAAAAACAAGATGGTAATTTGGCATATTTGACCCGTGACAAATATCGTGAAATTATAAGTGAGGTTAAACGTGATATATTGAAAGAAAAGAAGACCTTGTTTTATAGCCGTTTAAAGTGATTTGAAACACTTAATGACGAAGAAAAACTCAAAGCTCCGGTGTCTGGATGTAAAACTTCATTTTTATAGTTTGTTACTAATTTACAGTTATTCGGTGTTTTACTTAAAACACTTATTAGTGCTGGTCATGGGGATAAAAATAGGATGATTGAGGAAAAAATACAGAAATGTGACACAAGGGAATGTTACGATGTTTCTGAAACTTTGTGATCCTTGTCAAAAAAAATGGAAACTCAAAAATGGGGTTAGTGAATGCATACAATGTATTTTTCCTTAAATGAATAGCAAGGTCCAATAGACTCAATATACATGAAAACTCGGATTGATAGTAAACAAATCTTTCATCATGGTCTATCAGGATGATTAGACAAAATTTATTCAGTTGAGGGCCCTAAGCTCAAAAAGGGCATAGGAGGTCGCGAAGCACTTACATTTTATTTTATTTTTGGCCCCCCTGTTGTTCTACAGTTAAATAATGGCAGAGATTTTGCCAACAGAATAATATATTAGTGCAAATTAATGTGGAAGGGTTTGGCAATAGTACATAGAAATCCCAACATATTCAAAGTCAGTGCAGCATCGAGAGGGCCAACCAAGACGTACAACATATGCTCTCCACATGGATGCAAACAGAAGGGATAAGTAATTAGTCAGAGGTTTTGAGATTCATACAGCTGATGAAAAATAGATAGTCTCATTAGGGAATATGAAGATCACCATATGAAACAATGTTTGGAAGTAGTATAAAGATAGAGCTTTCATCATTCTCACTGACCAAAGAGACAGCAGAAAGAACTGAAATGAAGGAACAGCTGCAAGATATGTTGGGCAATATCAGGTGATCAGTTAAAATAAATAATGACTCTGATAATATTGAAAATATGAGGCTGGAAGAGGACAATGATGATATCGAAGATAAAGGAAGTCAAGTGAATTCTGTTAAATCAGAGCAACAGGCACAGATAGTAAGGTACTTTGCTCATTGTATGAAAGTGAAACTGAGAAATCATCATCAAGTTTAAATTACACATGCGATAAAGAACCATTATGCGTTCTTTAAGAAAAATGTTGCAAAGAACACACAGCTCACAAAAGAAAAACTCATCCAAGCCAAAAATATGAAATTTAACTCCAACTAATCACTTCTTCCTGCTAAAATGGACGACATGGTGAAGGTTCAAATGTATGAGAGTGAATCCTAGATATATTCTTTTTGTGGTGCTGACAATAAGAGATGGTCAACAAATACAGGACACTTCATCAAGCTTACATAAGAAATGAGTCACTGAATGCCGTGGGAAGTTAGTGTCACTCAAGGATGTTAATTACATATGAAGAAAAATCTCTTTGAGAAATTAGTGGTAGGCACTCATCACCTGGACGCCAGGGATTCAAGATATACTTTTTCAAATAAAAGTGTGGATCAAGAAAATTTAAATGTTAAGCTTCATGTTTTCTTGTAAATCTAAGTGCCGTTCAACCCTTTATTATAAAATAAATAAAATATTTAACATTTTAGCTCAAATTAAATTTCCATGTTTTAAATGTTTAATAAAGTAATTGTTTTTCTTTCTCTCTTTAGATACTTAAGCCCATTCTATTCTGTTGTTTTGGAAGTTGGATCAGCTTTGATGGGAATATCACAATAATTTTCAGGAAAATAAAGCATCAAAATGAGACTTTTAGAATGTCAGTGCATTGCCACAATTAAATTGAAGGTCCCAGATCAATATAACATTCCAAAATGTAATCTATATTTAAAGGATTAAATACATACTTAGTTTTACAAATAGTTTACAATGTTATCCTAGTCTTGTTGGCTACTGTCGAGAAAATATACAATGCTAAAAAAATAATAATATCAAGAGTATCTGGATAAGGTAAGGATGAGATAAAATACTTTCTATTTCTTAGTGAGTTTATCCATTGCACTTGGATAATGTTGACATATCCTGGCTAGTCTCGACATTATTCAGATTTCAGATTTTACCCGTTTTAAATATATAATCCTCCTTACCCATTGTCTTGGAAGTATATGGTAGTGATATAGTATAGTAAAAAAATCCCCAATTCTGTTATAAGTGAGAGATTTTGATACCACGCACTATCAATAACTTACAACAAAGAATTCCAAGAAAAAGGGTAGGGTGGGCTAGTTTTAATAAGAAAAATGAATGGAATGCTATCAGAGAAAAATACCCCACCAGTATCTCCAGTCAAGATTGGACCTTGGCTTCTCAGGTTACAGTCAAGGATGCAAATCACTACACCAAAGCATTTTGTTTTAAAATCGAAATCTGAAATAAACGACCTTCACAGAATGGTTCTAGAAGCATGTTTTGATCCACTCAATTTTAATGCTACCACAATGTTTTTTTTCTTTGGTGTACGATTTTTAGCACTTCACATGCAGTCACACATCCTAATCCGGCAAGCTGAATCACTTTATTGTCATCCCGTTTCACATTATATTATTTAAAAGTTTTTAGACCGTTCTCTTTCACCACAATAATGTGGGGTTCGCAAGGCTCAATCATGCATTATAATTAGTGAAGCTTCATATTTTTTATTATATGTAAACTTATTCATCTTTACAGTGTTCAATATGATATATAAATTGTCAACAAAGCCATAGCCAGGCCAAAATTTCAGAGTGGGTTTGAGGGAAACCATCCTCTAACTGCTACCTGTAAAAACAAATTACTAAATAATTAATTCTATAAGCTATCTGGAGTTAAGTTTTATGTTAATTGATGGCCGGGAGAGGACAATATTATCTAAGTACAGTGGATAAAATCAATCAAAATAGAAAGTATTTTATCTCATTTCTGAAATTATCCAGATACTCTTGATTTTTTTTTAGCACTGTGTCTTCTCTCAACATTAGCCAGAAAGAATTGGAAAACGTTGTTAACTATTTGTAGAACTAAGCATGTATCTGATCCTATGAATATGGATTATATTTTGGAATGTTATATTGATCTGGGGCCTGAAATGGATCGTGGCAATGCAGTAACATCTTGGCAGTAAATATCTGGTCATTTTAAATCATTTATACTACAAACCCTTGGTTGTGGAGCAATGTTTATTGCATCTCTACTGGTCAAGGGCAATTGCCCATTTAGTATATAGAGGAGTAACCAACATCAGATGACTCCAAAATAGGGATTAAATATAAATAGCCTAATACCAATGCATACACCACTATAAGGGGAAGAATTTATTTGTTCATAGGTGGAGGTCATATAGTACTTTAACAGAATCATTGTCTTTCTTTCCTTTGAGTGTTCAAGGTAAAATCTGAAAACAAGGCTCATAATGAGTGGAATAAATACTTCAAGAATGAAATATGATTGTTAATTTAAACATTGAAAAATTAATAAGTCCCTCTGGTCAGCTATTAATCACAATTGACAATAGTTAGCACCAAGAACACACAAGTGTACTTTTTTTTATCAATATAATTTTTACCTGAAAGCGTGTACTTTAATCTACTTTTCAACATAATTTCCACTTTTATTTTACAACCAGCTTTTGAATTCCATCCTCATAGAAATCTGCCACCCGATTTGATAGCCACTGCAACATGGCCATTTTGAGGCCATCATCAGCGCCGTGGCTCTGACCACCACATGATGCTTTTTTAAGGGAGAACCTCACACACATTCTATTTTGTTTCAAATCCACTACGTTTCATGCTTGTAGAGAACTTCAATTCTATTTCCCCCTCTGTTGATTCAACTTGTGTACAACTAGACATTTTTTCGCCTGTAGGGTTGACTGACTGGCAGGTTCCAAAAATAGATTCCTAGCACTGCAAAGCTCGCGGGAACAATAAAATAACGAGACAAAGAAAGGAGAGGGTTGGTTTCTCCTTTTTTTCTCGGCTCATGTTTGGGAGGCCGGGTTTCTATTTCAAAATGATACATAGCTGTAGTAGTTCTCATTCAACATTATTTCAGTTTGTACACTTGTATACTATAGTACATTATTAATTATCAATAATAGTATATTAGATTTGTATTTATAATTAAGTTGTAGGCCTAAAACCTTGACATTCAGCATTAATTAATACAATAACTAATTCTAGTTGAAAGTTAATCATTAAAATAAAAGGTCCAATAAATTAAAATGTGGGTAAATATTTTAAATTATTTTAATAATAATTCATAATAGACCAGATTAAAACTACTTTGGACAAAAACAATTTATTTTTACATTAACATTATATACAAGGATTTTACTTATAATAATTTAAAATTAAGAGGGATTGTTTATAGGAAATGCACCAACATTCTTCTGACAAGGATGAAAAAATATGAAATGTGATAACTATAAAGTGAAAAACCACCACCCACTGCATTTGGCCAGGTATATTCTAATTCTTGTAGGAAGAACAGTTTAGAAAATACAAATAAATACATAAAAAATTCCTGGTCAATGCTGATGGCATTTTACTAAATTATTTTAAAGGTAGGCCTATTTATAATATCTATCAAAAGTTAAAGATAAAAATTTCATTACTTGAGTTATGAATAAATCAATGTAGTTTTACTAACGTTTATGACTGTCATTTACTCTTCTTACAATCAAAATTAGAGTATACTCAACCTAAAAACAATAAAAATATAAATTATAATAAGTAAAATTTTGCAATACTTTACAAAACAATTGTGAAAAAGTTAATACATTTCCATGTGTGTTTAGTTCCCATAGTATTTACAAAGTCTAGTCCTTTGACGTTAGGGAAAGAACTATAAATAAAACCAATGACAAACTAAAAATTTCTACTATAAGATCTCCTTAAATGATTGAGTAATGTTGTTTTTGGGGTTTCCTATTGTTTACAAGTATCAAACAATAGCATGTAAAAGTGTAATTGAAAAAATAGTTTTATAATAAAATCAAATAAATTTTAGATCAAGTCACATCAACCATATAAGTTAACAATAAAGATAAGAATGTAAAGGTAAATAATATGGATGCAATAGGTCTTTGTTACAATTACATATAATTAAAGTAAGTAGAGTTATCTAAGACAGGGTTGTTATAATTCTATCCAGCCCAAAAAAAAGGAGGTTTTATTAAAAATACCCGCTTAGAAAAACAAAACAAAAAAACACTTATATTTTGAAAACAAAGCAATTGTCTGATTAATTTATGAAAGTGGTTAGTCTATTTCCCTTTTAATATTCAAAATATTATTAATTACCTTAATAAAAAATGTAGTGGATAGATTGGGAATGGAATTAAACATACTAACATAGAACTAGATCAAACTAATGTTATTGAATATTTTAAAGAATATACATACAATTTAAATTTAAAACATTATTTTCTAAGAACAAAATATTACTAACACAATTGCATCAAAGTTTTATTTTGAATTTTGCTAACTAGTGTCTATTGTTTGTAATTCCTTAAAAAAATTGATTTATAATATATAATATTATTGTTAAGCCTAGACATTATTTTCTTTGTGAAGTAACAGTCTACGCACTAATTAATATGTTAGAATGATTGGTTAAATCAGATAACATACATAATATCTTTAACCACACCACAACAAACCCAATATAGCCCAACTTTTTTTTTAATAGCCTGGGTTTTTTTTTCATGCCTGAGCTAAGAGCTATTCATTGAGAATAGAATGGTTTGAATTCCTACAAAGTTGAACCATTAAATAAAATATTCTAGAAGTGTGTGTGTATTATTTGAACACACACACACACACACACACACATAAAAGGACACAAAAATGTTTGGGTTGTGATCTTCCTCCTGCCCACGATTTATAAGTGAAAGGTGTACAAATTAATGTATATACTCAACCGAGTTCGGTCATTTTCGGCTTTATACAATTAATATAAAGAGTTAAACAAAACACATCAAAGTAGGCATGTCTTTACTCACAAAACCATACTTTGAATTAACAGGATAAATCTTGCTTAAAGTATTTATAAGTTTGAAAAAATAAATAAATGGTACAGTGCACTGCACAGACATTCCCTTATGGGTTATTGATGACAAATTATGAAAATTTGATTCCTAACTGTAATATACAATGGAAGTAAACCAACTCTTTGCTAGTTACTAAATAAGAAAGTATGTAAGATTCGTTCTATTCATTTTAATTTACGTGAAAATGTTTATAAAGTGATAGTTTTCCATAAATTTATCACAAAAATACTGTCAAAAATGTTTCTATGCAAAAACAAAATATTCAGTTATTTTAGTAGATATAATATAGTTCTGATAATTTATAAATGACAGCCTATTAACATAGAAAATTTAAGTGTTTCCTCAAATTGAAGCTATACCACCAAAAAAAGAATTTCTCTGTTTGTTCTTTCTTGGGTATTATATACTCATGTATATATATATATATATATATATATATAAGTCAATGGCACACCCAATAGAGGGAAAACTGGGAATTGGTCTCCCCCAAGACTCAATACTATTTTAATAAATACATTAATTATGTGATTGTTAAAATAAATAGAATTAAAGATGTGTCGAGTGCATAAGCTACCTTTTAAAACCAGGTTTACGATATATATATATATCAAAAGAGATAAATGCTATACACATTAAAATTATCCCTAAATTTACTATTGAAAAAAAGGAAATTACTTGATTCGATATATATATGCAAGGCCAAAATCAGATTTATATTGAATTAAAACTACCTTATTTACTGTTTAAAAATAACAAAATAAATACAAGGAACCATCTATATCTAGTAGTATTGTGATTGTCAAAAAAATTAACTCGAGATATGTCAATAAATGTCAACGTTTCATGACCCCCTAAAACCAAAAACATAGTTTTCGCAATGCCGTTTGTCTGTTCGTCTGTCTGTCCATCACTTTTCCCTTAAAAATTTGGCTCCAGGACTTGGGGGAGGGGGTTAAAATAAAAAATATGTTTTAGCTTCAGAAGAAAATTTAAATTTGGGAAGAAGGTAGGGAGACCACTCCAGAGAATCAAATATATGCTAAAATTTCAAATTTATGAGGGAAAGCTGAGCGGGAAATTTACGTTGGGATTGCCATAGTTAGCTTGGTATTGTGCGAGGAGGAATTATATAAATGCTACCAGCCGGATGTTGAACGTCCTAATTTGAATAGTTTTATATAGTACAAAGAATGGATCAGCCTGCTAGTAAATTATACATGTGAGATGATTTTACCCTAAACCATTATTTGAAATAAGTCTCTTCTCTAGCCCCCTCCATGGTAAACACAATATAATATTTACCACAAAAGAATGTCTAGTTATCTGAACAATTATTATGTTATGGTCAGATAAATAAATCGAGCGTTGAGCAATGACGTTCATGTAGTGGCAAAAAAAAATTACTTTACTTAAATAAATTAATAAATATGCACAGCATTTGTCAAAACAAAAAGAGTATGTAGCATAAAACATATTTGTAGCTGTCAACACAAAATTGATATTTTAAATACATAAAAATGCACACAAGTTTGAAAAACAATTTATTAAAAAAAGAAATTAGTCATAAATTTTAACACTAAGTCAATATACTATTTAAAAAAAATGTATCTTATGGAAACAGCCGTTATTCGAAAAATATTCTTCACAAATCTAACTCTCTTTAACATTAGCCCTAATATTTGGTTTACTTTTTTAAATCACTATAAATATATTTATTTACCTAGTGAGCTTATAGGAAAAAAATATTTAAGAATGTCTTAGAAATAAACAAACACAATATATCTAATGGCATTATTTATTTGACATCTTTTTAATCAAAAGAGTAGTGATGATTTTACGCTCAAAACTCCTCAATGTGTTGATTCATGTAAAGTTTTTTTTTTTTGTTTTTAAATGAGAAGAACAATATGCAGATTAAAAACAAATTTATAGAAGTTAGCACAAGTAGCTATTTGGCATTTTAGTACGGTTTTCCCTGGCTCTTATAATGAGCACAACACCCTAGATAAGGCCCTGCTCGACGTTCTTCGACTTTATTATTTAACTCATTGCCTTACTAGCCGTTCGGGCTATACACATTTACTCCCGCTAATAGGAAAGGGGTGATGAAGGTAGAATGTAGGTGAAATGTGCCTGTACTTGCATATAGAAATAGAAGGATAACATTTAGAAAAAATACCTCGAGAATGACAGGCTGCGAATTGAACCTCGATCTCCCCGTTGCCAGTAGGCTAGACTAAATGAGCCTTGCATTTAGTTTACGTGCTCACTAGTGCAGCCATGAATGATTTTAGTTGAGATTGTTATTCCTATTCTCGAAAAATATTTTGTTTTGTGTTTGTGGCGCTATCTTTATACTTTAGCATTCAATCATATAATAATGCTAGCAGTTTTGTTGACTTCACTGGTCTTGGAGTAAAGTGCTCGCCTCAAGACCCGGTGTTCGTGGGTTAAAACCTCGCCGGGGTCAAAATATTTCTTTCAAGTGATAACAATTCATAGCAGAACTTCTTTTGGAGGGAAAGTAAAGCCGTCTGTCCCCTGTCTATTGTGGTATGTAAGATAACCCTCTAAGGTTTGTGAAAATACCTTCCCCGGCAAAATTGTTAGGCTCTTTTGATCTCACTCAGAGAAATTCTCGTGTACTTATACATCAATTGGTTCAAAAAGCGCACGTTAAATACAACAAATAAATAAAACTAGTAGTTGGACCCTTATCTACCCACGCAATAAAAATTCAAATAATATCAAAATAAGACATTTAACAACAAACCAATTACTGTCATTAATTCAGCCCTGCTACTATCCATTTGTTTTATACACATTTTAATTATAATAACGGAATAGAGCTAAGGAAATATATATTTATAGTAAGTGTATCCGCATTTGCATGAAGGAAGCATGGATAAACACTTAGGGAAGAACAGCCCTCGGTCCACATGGCTGAGATTTGAACCAAGAACTTTCAGCTACGAGCAACCAAACATGATCCTGAGACTTACCTCACACACCCAACGATTCAGATCCATTGAATAATTGTTCGCTAAAATATCTCTTTAAAATATTTATTAGTGTTGTGATCTATGAAAACATTTTCTTACGAACTTAATAGTTCTAGTTCCTAGTTCCTGCGTTGTATGAAATAAACTATTAATATTTCCAAGGAAAAGTTATAAATGAGAGAACATGTGTTTATTATTATTATTATTATTATTATTATTGAACTAATAGAAGTGAAGATGTATATATTGTTAGCTAATTTAAATACCTGTTTCA
This sequence comes from Timema douglasi, assembly GCA_901482245.1. Taxonomy (NCBI): domain Eukaryota; kingdom Metazoa; phylum Arthropoda; class Insecta; order Phasmatodea; family Timematidae; genus Timema; species Timema douglasi. The sequence goes on from CABEEJ010000645.1 coordinate 42,337, forward strand.
TACTTGATATAGATCGAATTTAAATACTAACACTTACTGAGGAATATCTATTTCATTTATTTGTTTGGAGTTTTGTTTCAAGTTTTTACCCCAAAACTTTATTTTATTCACTTTAGAGGTTGGTGGTTTTTTGTTTACCATGGGCACCGTTTTAATTTATTGTTATCATTATCATTATCATTATTATCATCATCATCATCATAATCATAATAATCATTATTATTATTATTATCATCATCATCACCGCGTCTTACTACCGGTTCAAGTTATACGCACTTACGCTAATGTGTAATCGTAGGGTAATTGTGAGTTGAAATGGAGGACCTACAGCTTAACGTGGAATCCGAACCATGATGGAGGCTTGGGCATTCCATACATTCACAAGTTGTGATTGATACACGTCTTGTCAGAGATGAAGGAATGGTTTGGCAAACAACCAACCTTTATTTTAAGAGGAGGTTAGTAATACACGTGTTTTAGATATTTGGTGAGACTTCCTCCTTAAATGCAGGAACAAGTGATAGTCACTAGGAGCAAGATCAGGACTGTACAAAGGGTGATCAAGTTGTTACCATCCAAATGATGCGATGAGATCTTCAGTACGATTAGCTACATGTGGACGGTCATTGTCGTAAAGCAAAACAAACCCCTTACTCAGCATGCCATGCCTTTTGTTTTGGATTGCACGGCGCAGTTTAGTTAAGGTCTCACAATAGGTCTCAGAATGTATTGTGTCACCACGAGGCAAATAATCCACAAGCAACACCCCCTTCCTATCCCAAAACACAGTACACATGATTTTTCGGGCTGAAATTGTTTGCTTGAACATCACTTTCTTGGGTGATGTTGAATGCCGCCATTCCATGGATTGTTTCGATTCCAGCATAACATGAGCCACCCATGTTTCATCGCTTGTGACAATTTGGCTTACAAAATCATCACCAAAATCACTGTATTGCTCAAGGAAAGTCAACGCACTGGCTAGACGTTTGGTTTTGTGCACCTCTAGTCAACATTTTCATTACCCAGCGTGAGCACAACTTATGATAATTTAAGTGTTCTGTCACAATTCCATAAAGAACACTTCTTGAAATTTGAGGAAACTCATTAGATAAAGATGAAATTGTAAAGCTCTCTCAAACTTTTCCATCAACTTTCTGCACCAAGTCTTTAGTAATGACAGAAGGTCGCCCCCTTCATTCCTCATCATGCACATTCGTGCGGGCATCTTTAAATGCTCTGACCCATTTTCTTACCATTCCTTTGCTCATAATGTTTTCTCCATAACTTCACTGATCTGTCGATGAATTTCAGCTGCTTTCACATCTTTTGCATGAAGAAAACAAATAACAAGAGCGTATTTCACAGTCGGTGGGATTTTCATTTGACTGAGCCATTTTAAATACTCACAAACAGACATAAGCACAGTAGAATACTTCTGTAATGGTGTGTGTGGCTAGCCAACACATAGAGGTACTCGACGCACATGCGCGGAATGGCAGCCGCAGCGCTGCAGTAGCCAAATTTCAAAACGGTAATTACTTAAAAAAAAACACGCCTCCTATATATAGGGAAAATATATAGGTTTATACAGAACAGAGAAAGTGACACAACCAGGATATGCTAGTTAGTTCATTAAGTGGTTATTTCATTGCATATATTTTGAACTAAGCACATGTTTGAAGTTTAACATGACTTTGTTAGAAAGAGTGAATCTATATTGATAAAAATAAATGTATAGGACAAATATAGATATTGATATTTTTTTACTGACTGACAACAGTTAAAATGATATAGAAAAATTTCAAATAGTTATTATAAGGAAACAATGTATATATTATGTAAATAATGAACAATTAAATTAAAAGTGAATAGGTTTAACATTAAGAAAAAAACCAAAAAAACCAAAAAATTGGGTGAATGATCAATATATAAAATCATTTTTAGTTCATTTAGGAAAACCTAATGATTTAATAAAATTTGTCATTTAAAAATTAAAAGTTATAAAATAAATTAGGTAATTACAGAATGTTCAGTAATAGAAAAAATGGTGTGTTAAAAAGTAGATCAGCTGATTTTAATAATTGCTTGAAAATTTAGTAAGTGAAATAATAATACATAGTGAAGAGAAAAGAAAAAATATGTTATGTAAATTATTTAGAAAAATGTCATATGATAAAACAAGGTTAAGCCTTGAGAAATAATAAAAACTTATTGGTGATAACACACCTTAAGATAACTCTTAAGATGAATTTATTAAAATGAATGTAGTTGAGAAAAAAGAAATTTTAGTAATTACTTGGAATTTAAAATATGTTGGAGGGACAAGATAAAATACATTGTTTGTGAAATAAATTGATATTAATTAGAACAACCTTCTGTTATTTTCTAGGGCAAACCTACATGAGTTGATAAAAGTTTTGTATACAAAAAAAAATGTGATAATACACCTCTAATATTTGATGTCATCAGGCAATAAAAGAAATAATTTAAATATAGTAATTCATAAAAATTAAATTTGGTAAAATATTTTAAATGTCAAAAATACTAATCAAAATTAAATATATTTTTTTACAAGAGAAGAATATCTTGGATTAAATAAATAAGTTTAGAAAAACCTTAATTTGTTTAATTCTAGGACAAATTTATATGAAATTAATAGATACATTAAATTTGTAAGAAGGTACAAGAAAGGTGGATAGAAACATATAAAAGGGACGAACACAATATGGCCTTTACAATGAAAAGAAGAACACAGTTCACACTTTACATTGCTGCCATTGACCAAGAACATCATCTCTTGACATGATGAAGCTGTCTGTGAAAGTGAAAGATTGTCCTTAAAAATGTGTTTGTGTGTTTTTTAGTGTTATATCTAAACAATTTATACTCCAGTATCACCAAGGTAAGTGTGCTGGCTATCCCTCCTAATTTTAACCATAAATATGTTAAAAGTGACTTTCAGACAATGTTGGCCTTACTGATAGTTTCTGTTAGCTGTCAGGTACTACCAAAGAACTGGTGGATCAACTACTGTACTTATCACTTTTCTTAAACATTTACCGCACCTCGCAATATAATTTCTCATCCTGGTGGTATTGATCGCAAATACCTGTCCACAATAAACACGCTTTCCTACCAGTTTTGTTTATTCTCTAATTTATTCAAAATGTTTCCAAATTCCAGTATTTTTGTGGTTTGTTATCTTCAAAATTGTATAGAATAAATAAAAAATTTTAAAAAAAAAGGATATACAATACTAAAAATTCACTACCCACAGAAACAAAAGTGTAAAAACAAATATGGAGTCATTTATATTACTGTACAAAAAGCCAACCGCAAAATAAAAGACACACAAATCCCAATGACACACATTCAATGAATAAGAATGCTGAAGGGAGTTTGAGAAGGTAAAGTACTGATAAATGTGAAGGCCAAGGAAAGTCCCAAGATATGAGGAGACCAGTAAAGTCCTGAGAAATGACTATTAAAAAGATGGTAAAATAAATTAGTGCATAATGGCTTGGAAATGTATTAAAGAGATGGGGTAGCCCCAACAAAGTGACACATTCAACCACCAAGTGTTGTATCTGACCTGTGAGTGAGATAGGCAAAAAAGAATAGCTGTTAGTGGAACTCGTTTGGTGATATTTCTGGTGCTAACGCCTTTAGTAGGAATTAAGCTGAAGTATAAATGTTTTAATTCGGGATTAAACTAATTCTGTTTGAATACATGAAATATTTTTTTAAGATAAAATAATTGTAAATTTTCCCAAACTATATTTTTAAATTCCCTTTCTTTCCCAGGTTTTGTAGAGCCCATTTCCTACTTTTTCAGTCACTATATCATAAACATTATTATAATAAGAACAAACTTGATGCAATAATATTTTAGACACATACACATTCTAAAATGATGTTGCATATTTTTTTTAGAGAATATGTGAAAATTCCAGAAATCTGATGAAATTCCCTGACTTATCCATGTTTTCCAGGTCGCTGGACACCCTAATATATATTGATAAAGCACCGCGCATTAATATGAATTTGTGTTATACGCACAAATATTTTTTTAAAGTCAGAATCCTTAATTAATTGGTGTTCTTAGAATATTAATATTTGTTACATTTTCAGAGTTTACTGATAAGTGTTGTTAAATAATATCCACAGCTAACCACAATATCACTACAAAATAACTTGCTGATTAATTTTATCTCAGAATCATATGACATGGACTAAGTTGGGTAGGCTTTGACGTTTTAGTTAAATTATTATTATTATTATTAGCACTGCGTCTTACTATCCGTTCGGGTTATACGCACTTATGCTAATGTGTAATGGTAGGGTAATTGTGATAGGAAATGGAGGACCGACAGTTAAACGTGGAATCTGAACCGCGGTGGAGGCCTGGCATTCCTCACATTCACAAGTTGTTTTAGTTAAAATTAAGACATTTACCAATATCATACTTGTTATGAGTAAACACAAAAATTGTTATGAGAGACTCAATCAACTGCTTCTGTTGAGGAGATTCTACATTTGTGTGGCAAGCAAACCCAAATTAGCATTTATAGGATCAATACCAACATGGTAAAAATAATATAAATTTGTTTTAATTAAAATTGTAATAATAAACATCAATAAAAATGGTATACGGGATATTTGACGAAGTCAGTTAAAATTAAGTTATAATAATTTTGAAAAATGTGGCTGAGTGTTTACTTTACTTTTAGGTTATAGTCATCTGTGTCAAAATTAATCATTTTATTCCATCATTTATACATATAAAATGCATAATTTAATGCACATGGTTATGTTTAAGACATGTAAATGTCTTATTATATGTTTATTGTATCTAACTCGATTAATTGAACATTATCATCAATTTTTATAATTCTTAAGTCAACTTTAAAGATATTGAGGACTTAAGCGGGATTGTTTCCAACTAACTTAAGATGAAAGCTGTTCTGTATAGATCATTAGACAATTCAAATGAAAATGTATGGCTAAGTCATAAAGGCTGCGAGTGTTAAGCCAATTCAGTATTTTATATGATTTCTTAAAATGGTGATGTCATCGAAATAGACTACAACATATTATTTATTCTTGAATATTTATATCTTTATAGAATAAAGTGACCTGTGCCAGTGAGGACGATACCTGGGAAAGGTGAGCAGTCTGAAGAGATGCCTGTGCTACCACAGATGGCGAACAGTCGAGGGTGGGTGGTCGCTCTACTTTAGAAATCAAGCGTCCAGTTCCCAAACCGCTACCTATGCATATGGCCAGCTGATGAGTCTAGGATACCTGGTTTCTAGCTGACTGCAATGACAAGACAGAATTAGCCTTGCTTAATGCAAATTCTGGATAGAACTGTAAGAGTTCTTTTGAATATTTTGGTTTGCTGTCATAGACCTGTAATTCTTGCTTGGGTGTCTCGCTTTAACCAGATTAGCTGGTCCACCTTCCTCGACAATCCCAAAGGTTATTATAACTATACATGTGAATTTTATACGCAGATATGACCCTGAATCAAGAATAAATTACAATTCAGTTGATAAAGAACAACTTGAACACAGGAATGACTTTGGACTTTTGGGTTTATTAATTTATAAAAGCCTAGGGCCTATTATTGATGCAGGTGTCTAGGTTGTCATTTTTAAACTAAAATTGATCTTATTTTGGCTAAGGTTATACCAAATAATAGCATAAATGTATTACTTGCTAATATAATAAAACTCGGTTGACTTGGCACCCCCAAAGCCTTAACGAGTCAGCATGGCTGTGATTATTTATAGTTTTTTTAAGTAGTCGACACTATCATTAGTTACCATATATTGACTCATCACCCTATTTAATGATTATAAATAATAGCCCTGAATCTGATATAAAAAACTTATTGGAGTATCATTTACATAAGAGACAAAAAGTTTATCTCTATATTTCAATGTACAGATTGTCATTTTCCAACTAAATTGTGTTTAACCTTTAAAACTGTGGTATCCTCGATACTTTGTGTCTCACTAAGGAAATGATCATGTTACCAGCCCTGAGAATATAGAATGTTCCAATCTCTTGTTATGGTTAATAACTGCCTCAATGTCGGACTATGGATGGAAGTGATAAGAATAACTGTCGGGAAAACTGAAATTAATATAATCAATCATAAAATAATAAATTATAATATTATTTCAATTCAAAATACCTTTTACGTGCCATGTGTGTGTATGAACTTGACTATTTATGTTAACATAGTATTCAATAGTAAAACTAGAACCCCTTTAACAACAATAATGTACATCATGATTTCAGAGCCCAGGGTTGGTTGCTGACACTGCAGGCACACATACATCAGCTAGTGCACATGTGTAAACATTGTCATTGAATTTCAAGGTTGTGATTGATTTGTGGTATTTTCCAAGTGGGTTACTTCCCCATGTTTCTAGTGTGCGTGTGTAAGTTTTTTTCTTTTTAATTGTTTGTGGCGAGTGCAAATAAAGAATTTAAACGTATCACTTCCATTTGGACTGGAAAGAGAAATACTTCCCAGTTTTGAGGGATACGGGTTCATTTATTTTCAACACAAGTGGATCTGGGGGCAAAAAATTCAACGTTGAACAACATTTTTAAAAAAATCTGAAAAATTGAGGATAAAAAAGATTTCCCTCCCAAAAGAGCTTTAAGCAAAGTTAATGTAAGACAAATAAAATAATAGTTAAATGAATAAAAGTCAATTTTAACCAAACATACAGATAGAAATAAATCTTCCACTCTCACAGTCATCATTTAAAAATAATAAACCTAGAAATATGTTGAAATGATAGTATGTGGGCCTACATAAACGTAATTGTAGTGCCTCTGTACAGATTACAATATTAGTAGATACATGTTAAGGCATATTTTTAGTTTGGGTATGTTGCAAAACAATTTTTAGATTTTGAAAGTAACGAGCACCCTTACTAAATGAGTTTGAAGACTTTTTTACTAGTCAGAGAAATCGTATATAATGAGTGCCTCTCAGATTCACTTACTGTATTTCACCACATCGTATCATCAAAGAAGGAAAGCGCCACTCTATCACCTACAGAAGTACCAGCTCCCCATGAAGTTTGGATCGTGGGTCTCACCACACCATCGAGGGAAATCCTCTTTATTCTTCTAAGTATCAAGGGGACTATAATGTTTGTCATGTCCTTCAGACTTAGTTTGTATAGTAGAGGTGACTATTTTTCTAGATTTCTTATTTCAGTCAAAGTGACTAGATTTTGGTTTTGTGTCATCCTGACTTAGGTGTAGTATTCAAAGTGGCTCTAATGTGTTCTCGAGTCTTTCAGACTTCTTATATTAGTCTAAGTGACTAAGATTTCCCTATGTCCATATGACATGCTTAAATATAGGAGCCTTGAGCTCCAGAGGTACTAAGGACCTAGTCTTAAAGGTTGCTTTTCTCCACAAGTACAGTACTTCCTTTTTAGTCCTTATGACTAGTCTGTTTTCTCATGAGGCCATGGACATCGTGTTCAGTTGTTTAATTTTTGTAATTTTTGTCAGTCCTTTTTCTTGGATCCAGTTAGGTCTATGTGTTGAATCATTCTTGTTGGCACGCTTTGTGTGTGGTATTAACTGGGGTGGGTAAAGTGCGAAGCTCCACTAGTTTCCATAATGGGATCCGCGCAGATAATGCCTTTACTTTTAGCCCGTCGTTGGCTCCTATTGACTAAGTATTAAAAGTTAGTGTGTACTAAAGTAATGTTGTATGCCGGGGAATGGATTATTGCATAAATGTACTATTGATTGCTCTGGCAGTACCTATTGGGAAAAGGACCGGCCATAGTACTATTTGGTGTTGAAACCTGTTTGCTAGCCATCTACCAATGTAATTAACAAATCTTTCTCATATCATTCATCATACAATGTATCTTCAGGACTTTCTTAAGTCCCAAACAAGCAAGCTAGTTCAAGATATATATATATATATATAAAATAATAGTAGCTCTAAACTTATAGGATTTACAGTTACCTTTCATTGGTAATAGGTAATTATTTCAATGTTTTCCTTTTTAGACCCTATTGACAATAGCCTGACACTTGCACAGCTGGTTTGATAGTGAATAGGCTCTTCCAGCCTACTGCCTTTGACCATGCTGCCTTGGGCACTTATTTACCTGAGCAGCTGCAAGACAATCCTACAGTTTGGACTTCCTATATGTCAACACATCTTGTATTTAACGTAAAGTTTCCCAGGATCCACGATATGTTCACTTGTTTCCTGAACTTATATCTTACACATTCAATTGTCAACCAGCATTAATCTTGTATAACTATTGTAATATTATATCTCATATATGTTTTTCTATAATAAATCTATGTATTGTTAACTTAATTATTTGTCTTACGTAATGAATTACCCAGAACGCTGAAGCCATTACAATCTGCGAAATTGTTACAATTTATTCTTGAATCCTAATTTACAATAACTTGTCTATTTCTCCAAATGAGGTGTGTGTGTGTGTGTGTGTGAAGGGTGTGTGTGTGAAGGGTTTGCTTGTTTCCTGATTTTGTTGATGACATTTATGTCAGTCATTTTCAGGCACAAGAAGTTTGACAATTGAAGATATGAAAGGGAGCACTACCTTCAAGGCTTCTGTAAAAAGTGTTGGATACGTTTGTTGAACAAACAGCAAAAACTGTGTCAATTCTTGCAGTTAAAATTAATTGTCAATGAGGTTTCTTCAGACAGATTGATTAGTCCGACATGCCTTGTTGATATCTCAGTATCCCAACCAACATATCTTAATGTGCAGAAGAAGTGATTTGTGAGTACAAAGTTTTTCAAATAAATGCTAGATGGCTATTTAGGTTTGTGCCATGATCATTAAATGGTAAATATAATAGTGTTGTCTATACTGCTTCATAAAGTGCCACAGGTTAGACATCCAACCTGATTCCGATATCAGTTTATGTTTTGACTTGTTTCTCACATTTCCAATTTTTAATATTTTTTTTTCGCTTTACCATTTTTCATGATTTTATATTATCAAATAATTACTGTATAAAATGTTTATATTTCAAAAGGGTTTCCAAAACCATACAAAATTGGCTTGTGATACACAGTATGGGAACCACTTCACTAAACTTGTAAAACAGACAGTATTTACCACCTCCCTGTGCCATATTCCAAGGTGAAGAATGAAATGGCTTCCATACAATAAACAAAGAGTGGCCAACCTTTTATCTAGTTTGCAACTATTTACGCTGAGAACATTTGGTGTGCCACTTTGTCTTAAAACCACACCCCCTACCACCTCCACAGTGCAAAACATCAATATATATTTGAAAACGTAATTTAACTTAATGAGATATGGCGAGTTTTGGGTTATTCATGTTAACTTCAGATTAAATCTTTGTATTTTCAACAAAATGACTAGTTATTTCAAGTTTTGTTATTGCTGATTGGTAAATGTTTATTTTAAAATTTAACCTATATTAATCTATACTGGGTTTTGTTGACTTTTAAAAATTAAGTTATAGGCTTACTAGGAGGGGTTGGATTGTAATAGTGATATTAAAAAGAAAAAAAATACCTATGTGTAACACATTTTCTAGAGTTAAATTTCGTGTTGGCCAAAGAAGAGATACTTTAGAAAAATAATTCATAAAATTGTTTTTTCTTTTAAATGTTGATTATATTAATAACCATCCTAACTTACCCTATCTCTCCATTGGTAAATTCATGGAAGGTTAGATTTTTTTGGTTGGGTCAACTTGTAATTAATTGTATTTAATTAATTTGAATGATCTACTAAAACATGTGTTTTAGTGTACTAGAGTTGTTTATGTAGCATCTAAAGTATCTCATTGGTTTATGTGGTTGAATATCTAAGATTGTTCAAACTGTAGTAACGCGACTCTCCCAACAACCGAGCAGCTCACCATCTGCATCCTCGCAGCTAGGGGCTGATCTACAAACACCAATGAGTCAAAGAGGCCAGTCACTTTTCAGTGCCTACTTGACAAAAACAAACATTTTTCACAAAGTGGTCTTGTAGTGAACTCTCCCCCTTTTCTTTTAATCGTGTAATTAATGTAAACAGATTAGATAGATTGAGACCTTAGATGATGATGATGATGATTATTATTATTATTGTGAATATTAATAAACATCACCGCACCCTGCTACTCGTTCGGGTTGTACGCACTTACGCTAATGTGTAATGATAGGATGATTGTGAGATGAAATGGAGGACCTACAGTTTAACGTGGAATCCGAACCACGGTAACATTCACAAGATGTCTTGTCAGAGGTGAAGGAAGGGTTTGGTAATCAGATAAATCTGTGCCGGAACCGGGGATTGAACCCCGGACACCAGCACAGAAGTCTGACATTTTACCCCTAGACCACCAGGTCACCCAACTTAGATTTAATACCATAACATTAATCAGTGATAAAGTATAAACTAAGATATTAATTAAGAAGCAAATGATCAAAGCTATTATATATGTTTTAGTACGGATTTAGCCGCATCTAGATATCATATTCTGAAACTTGAAAAATGACACCTAGATATGGGAATCGAACCCTGGATTTTTTATTTTGGCGTGAACCCTATTTTGAAGTAACGCATCGTAGAAATAAATATTGGGTTAGAGATGAACGTCTGTGAAGCTATTTATTTCTTACTGAGGTGGCTCCCTTAAAAAAAAATATTGAAATCTAAGCTCTCCACACCAAAATAAAAATCTAAAAAAAGCGATTAAATGGCAAATTGTGCTGTATGGATCAGAATCATGCCCAACTAGGAAACATTACACAAGGTTTTGTGATGAGGTAACATCGCTCTTTCATGATGTACGTCATTCACACATCCATCTTTCTTAAAACTATGCAACGAGTGCCGAGTATCCACATAGAGACCTATTTTATTGGTGAAATATAGTTCCAGTGGAAGGAGTCTATGAGGACAGGATTGGTATGGCCAGAGAAAAAGGAAGAGAGTTTAGCCTTAGCTGGCAAAAGGTTGCATTGTGAGAACTGGAAGAATATGTTTTTGGTCCAGGTCACCTGTTCATTAATGTCGATGGAACAGATTTGTACAAATCACTTTAAGAAAAATGTCTTGTTATTGTTACTTTTGTGTTCTTTATTGTTAATATTTAAGATTATATATATACAAAGGCCAAATATTAGCCTTTGTCACATAATAGTTTCTCAATGTTCAATATGGCAGTTACAAGTTTGGTAGCATAGCAAACACAGACCTAGGAGTTATTTCTTTATGCACACAGAAGTGCTTAGATCAAGATTAATGGAAACACTCAAAAATTTCAAAATAATATTAAAGTAGAAAAAAAACTGAAGTGGACGCAATGATTTAAAATTGCAAGCAGGGTGAAAAGTATTATCATCATCCCTTTAGGGTCTTGACTTGTTAAATTTATTCTGGGGGCATACATATCATCTAAAGACAGTGTTAGATTCAATAAAACCTTTGAATATAATTTTATCTTTATGAAATAGCTCTTATGTATTTATGGTCAAACAAGAGATATATTCCACTGGCAAAAGGGTGTGCTATTGCTTCAGTTAAGTCACGATGACATCATATGCCTAGAAATTCATCATAACATCAAGAGTTTCGAATTAACTGTACCAGCTCACTTTTAAAGGATAAAAATATGTTGATACATTTAGTGTATTGGAGATTAATATAAGAACATTTATGAGTACATATATTTTACAAGCTAATATTGATCATTTGCTGAATGTATTTTAGTTTAGAATCTTTATGAGTGTACATGAACTGTAAGCTGAGGGCTGGGGGTTGATTGATCTTTTGTACTGCAAACTATATCTGGTATTAACACTTCGTCACCCGAGAATACAAGTGTTCTAATTCCAAAAGTGTTAAATTTGAGATATTTGGTATTTAAGGCTATTTAGAATGCACATGGTTCACCTGCAGTGAAATTGAGACCACTATATAACTACGCAAATAATGAAAACGCGAGGTGTCATCTAGTAATATTGGTTTTATAAACTTGGTCAAACTTGAATGCTCTTTTACACAAATGTGAAAAATTGGACATAGAACACTTGCATTCTCGGGTGACGACTTGTTAATTGATCATATTTGTGTTACTACTTCTACACATATTCCACTATAGTTTAATTAATTTATTTATTTGGGGAGTTTTATTTATAGGAATGCCTTAGTTTTTTTTGTTAAAGCTCAGTAGTTATTAAATGAAATATTGTTTTAAGTTTGTTTGTTAAGGAATTGGTCCTATTAGCAATGATAAAACACAGGCCATGTCTTTTTATTAGCAGGGATGGTTTGTTTACTCATAATTAGTTAAGTTGTAGATGACTATTAATTTTATATAGTATAGTAGGAGGTTAGTGAATCCATCAAAGATATTGAAAGAATCATATCTATTTTATAAGCTTTCAAATATAATAGCATACTACCAGTTTAATATTTGTAATTATTGACTAAAGTGATAAAAAAATTGGATACCTACTATCAAGGTAAAGTGTTTTTAATTCTATGATAGTTTCTAGCACTTATCACCTTATTTATTTCTTCTGATAAATAAAATGTGTGTAATTAGATAGCATTTTTTTAATGATAAGGCTATAGATTTAACCATTCCATGCATATGAGATGTTTAAGGAATTAACAGTAAAAGTATTTTTTTTAATGTTGTGTTAAAAAAATATATTAAAGATGGCTTCCTCACAATGAGTCTTAGTGTGTTAACACATCCTACAATTATGTTTTAATTTTGGAAAAAATTAATATTAAGTAATTTATACTAATGTATTTATGTAAATTAATCAAGTTTTCAACTCACTTTCGGGTGGTACATTGTTTCAAGTGTTTTAAACGGAATATCATAACTGTGGGTCATTCTCAAATTGAGGGACAAATAGGAAATATAAAAATAAGAAAATTAAAATTTCAGGAAAGGTTAATTTTTATGCCTGAATACACCAAATCTATTAAAGAAGCAAGTAATAATACTAGCAGAGCTTGATTTATATATATATATATATATTACCAAAGTGAATATCCATAATCCATCACTTCGTTAATGCTGTTTCAGATGCAAATTAATATGTTATAATCTATATGAACTAAATGAAATATCTATTTTTACATAAGTACACCTTTTTTTTAACATTACTAAAAAAATACATTTCTTAATTTATTGGAATTAGGATTTTTGCAAGTGAAGAATCATACCAAATTCATAAGTCAGTCCAGTTAAATTTTTCAAAATCCAAAGAAAATTAAATTTAACATTTTTTATTTATGTTTTGAATAGTTCAATTGTTAATAATGGGCAATAATATTTTTTTACTAAGACTGTTAATGAGAAATAAGTGATTTTATTATTGTTAGCAAAGTAATGTTTGGGGAAACAGCACGAGTTAATTTGGACTTTGTGGAACAAAATTTGGCAAAATAAAAGCTACACCTTAATTTTATATGCATATTTGTATTAAAAACTAACAATATATTACTCTTCAAATACAAAAATTGTAATTCTGAATAAATTAGTGATAAAACAAAACTAAATATTAATAACACAAACAAAAATGGCCATAGGCCTAGTGGAAAAACATATCAAGGGTTATTGGTTCTATAAATTAATAGTTTTAAATTACAAATTGGCAAACATCTACAATTTAACAAAGTTTTGTAATTTATTAAAAAAATATGATTTCTCTTAAGAACAATTTTTGGAGTTGGAAAAACTCCCAACTATTTGATTACATTGATTGACCATTTTTCATGAAATGTCTGTAGAAAGGAAAATAATAGATTCCAATATTTCTAAAAGTGAAGAAAATAACTTTTTAAACTTCTTATTTGTTTTTGTCAAAGTAGTATGCCTATTACATGAAACTCTAAAGAAGAAATAAAAAAGTGTTAAGGTAGGCCTATAATAAATTATGAAGCAAACAACCAAATATTTGCAATGCAGATGTTTTAAAAGGTTAATTTGAATACAAATATTTGTACAACAGTAGTTTTCAAATTGTCACTGTATTAAATAAATTGCTAGTTGAATTTAAAATTTCACTTTACTAATGTGAGCTACGTGGCTATCATTAGTTTCTTCGCCTAACTGACGTTAGCGAGGTGATAACACCATTTTCGTCACCAAGCAACGTTAGCAAAGTGAGTGTTAGTGAAGTGATGTTTTTGGCGGGTTTAATAAGCATAATATAAGTATAAAGCAGCAGACAAACATTGAGGTTAGTTCCTGTCTACATTTACATTCAGCTGAACTGGTACTGTCTTAGTTATTTCAAATACTCCATATGATATTAATGTTATCAAAGTGATTTGTAATTAACATACTATATACTATTTACCTGAATTTTCATACGTTGACCGAATAGTGTTGGATTAAATTTTTTAACTAATGAAATAACAAGAACTAGTAGGTACAGGACAACAACACACTACGGCTAATGGGGAACAGCGAAGAACTTGGGAAGGTATTAATTAGCGCCAAATTCAAAATATTGTGTTTCTCCAGTGTGTTACTTGGAGACAAACATAGATTAAAATGTTGAAATTCATAAATAATTTATTAAAATAGTCTTCAAACAAAAATAACAGTATTACAAGAATATTTTATCATGGCTATAAATTTTTTACTCATTTTCTATATTTTTGTATAGAACTTCAAACTTCAAAATTCAGAGGTGGGACAGTTGGCGAGGTGATGAAAGTTCATAGTTTTATAACTGACCTCCAAACACTACTTAGGGAGCATGAAGGCTACACGCCCCTTGACATTTTATACAGGATATTTAAAACCTAAACCTAGAAATCAGAATAAATTTGGAGGGATCCAATCATAATTCAATCTGGTATTTACAACAAAGGGTGATTTGCTTTGAAACAATACTAGGTGAGATATATCAGTTTAGAAGGGATTATAGTGATGGAAGGCTTAGACGAGATGTTTCAATCTTGGCAACGCTAATGGAGGACAGTGGATGCAAAATATTTGGAGGAAATAGACCTGTTAAAGCGAAAGTCGACTCTGAGAAAAGGACCATAAATTAGGGAGGAATGACAGGACTACAGGGAATACCACCAAGGAGATGTTATCGTTGTCAGGTGCTAGACCATATTATTAGGGCTTGTCTTGAAGAGGACAGTGATCAAAGGTTAATAACTCAAAGGGAATCAAGCTAGGACAACATATTTGCATGTAATGAAGTATCTCAAGGGAAGGCAAAATAGGGTAGATATACCAGATCACCTTCAACGCCTAGGATTGAAAATTTGGATCGGAGTTTTGAAAGAAGTAGGCAGCTATGTTTTACATGGGTGTGGTGCACAACATTATCTCTATAGTGCATTTTACAAAAAATTGGGGGAAAAAAATATTGATCAACCAAGCTAAAAATTGGGACTTAAGATGCAGTCATAGCTGTAAATAGGGAGAAAAGTAAACTCATTCTAAGAATTTAATTCCTTTTAGTGGCCCATTAGCTTATGATTTTTAGTGCCATGCCTTACTACCCATTCGGGTTATTTGCTTATGTACTAATTACATTAATGGGTTAGGGATGAGGAAGGTTGAATTTAGAAGTGTACCTGAATTTGTGTGGAGAGAGTGGGAAAACCATTTAAGAAAAACCACCCCCAGTACTCTGATCGGAATCAAACCATGGTCTCCTTGTCACCACCAGTCTAGTTTATTATGAGAGTAGCACCTTAAACCATGGGGACACTGAAGCAGGTGCTTCTTTGTTGCTCCTGTATTAGTTACTGAAGTGATATTAGGGCAGGAATTCATTCTATGGACGAGAATGAAGATAAAGACTCATTTAACAAACAAGTAATTTTCCCTTAAGCACCTCTACATATGGTCGAGATGATAATGAAAGGAAAGATTATTCAATAGATCAGTAATATGAAGGATTAGACCAAGACTATGTTTTAAGACTTAGCAAAGGAATACTGGGACGTGATAAAGGAGCTGGGTTGGACACACCAATCTAGGTGTTAGTGCACAATATAGAACTCATCGACTCTGAAAATATTAGATCAAAACCTTATTATAACTACACCTCTCCAAAATTTGAAACGTTCAAACAGCAAATGCAACATTTGTAAAGTAAAATTATTAGAAAGGTTAACGGCCCTTATGCCTCCCCATATTTTCTGCAAAAGAGGGCAGGATAGTATATTGGTAATCCACTTTAGGAAAAAAAAAGTGATCTCCCCCTACCTACAATAGAAATGGCTTTACAATACCTGGCGAAAGACAAAATATATCTGATGATGGATCTCAATAAGGCATATTATGAGGTTCCATTGGTGGAAAACCCCAAACCAATCACAGCTTTTATAT
Organism: Timema douglasi; assembly: GCA_901482245.1. NCBI lineage: Eukaryota > Metazoa > Arthropoda > Insecta > Phasmatodea > Timematidae > Timema > Timema douglasi. The sequence continues at coordinate 58,723 of CABEEJ010000645.1, forward strand.
CTTAAATTGGACTGTGCAAGTTCAACGTACAACCCATAGGTTTAAGTATGAGGACACAAATTCTTACACGGTTGATAAATGAAATAATTATAGACATAAAGTTTGTTTGTACGTTTAATTATCTGGATGACCTTGTCGTTTATTCCAGTAATATAGAAGACCACTTGGTCCACATATTATAAGTGAAGTATTGAACAAGATAAGACGTGCAGAACTAGGAGTGAATCCGGAGACAATGTTGACTTTGCTGCCTCACAGATGCAATTCCTAGGGGGCAAGAATGTAATCACAGGGTTTATCGATTAACCCTAAGAGGAACAAATAAATTCGAGAAAACCCCGTAGTGAACGCGAAGAGAAAATTGGCACAATTTCTTGGGCTAGTAAGATTTTTTGTTCAGTTTATCCTGAACCTATCCTCCATTGTCTGTCCATTGTTTTTAAAAAGAAAGCTAAAACCTTAAAGTGATGAAAGAGAATGAATGACACAGCATTCCAAAAATTGAAAGTCTTTATTTAGCCTGCCCACCCTTATTAGAGATAAGCAATTTCAATATGGAATTCATTTTGTGATTGATGCATTGTTCACGGGATTGGGAACAGTGCTAGGGCAAATGAATGAAGAAAACTTACAACTGTTAGCATATGCTAGTAAAACTCTAGTTAAGCATGAAATAGATGATTTGGATATGCTGGTGGGGTTTGCTATAGGAAAATTTAGGTGATATGCGGAACATAGTAAATTCAAGCTACAATGTGATAATCAGTCCGTAAATTTTGTTGATGATACACCCGCACCTAGTATGGAATTAGGGTACATGGATAGCACAGTTGTTATCCATTAAGTATGTGCAGACAAGTTGTCACAAATGTTCAAGGAAACAGCAGAGTGAAAAAGTTATCTGGATAACAAAGTAGACTCCTCCGCCACCTTGGCAATCCTACACCATTTGCCAACATTCACACCTAACGTGAAACCCAACGAAATGATCCCACTAAGCAAAATTTACAGGAAGATTCTGAAAGGTGAATCATTAAGTGACTTTAAATTAAGAGATAGGCATCTTTTAGTCAAACCATCAGCACGTTTGCAAAAAAAAAATAGCAGTATTCTCAGGACATGTCACCATATTGTTTAAGTACACACAAGTCCCATCAGAGCCCATTTAAGAAAAGTGAAAACAATCGCAAACATAAGTTATTCTTCTGGAAGGGTATGGTTAGGGAAATACAGGACCTAGTCGGAGTGTGTGAAACGTGTCTCTGGTCAAAGGCTGCCTCTAACACTAAGTCTCGGAAAATTCACTCAGACTTTCAATAGAAGGATTGATCATGATTTTTTGGGACTTTTTCATAAACTAAAGAAGGTTATAGTTTCTTGCTGACAGTCTTGGACACATTCTTGAAGTTTGTATGCCTTGTCACATTAAGGAAAACCACAGAAAATGCTGTGGTTAAAGCGCTAGAAAAGGAAATAGTCCGAAATGTTGGATTGCCATGCAATGCAATATCATTTCAGATAGTGCCAGTCAATTCAGGTCTTATATACTCAGAGACATGTGTTTCTCTACAACAACTTACAACCCCCCAACCCCTCATGTGAAACGCATTCACAGAAAACTAAAAAGTTCTCTTAATGTCTTCCATAATGTGCACCATCAACTGTGGGAGCTTCCCTTCATGTGGCTTCGGCTAACATTCAACTAAACCCTTCTTGAAAGTTAAGTAATCAAAATTAATGTTTGGTTACAGCCCTAGCAGCAAGTTAACCCTCAATGGGAGATTTTTCCATCAAAGGTTAGTCAGATTTACATAGAAAGCACTGATCAACCGAAAGAAAGCTCATGTGGTAGTAAAACATTACTTCAACAAGGGTAGATATCCTATACCAAACAAGGTAGGTGACAGTAGTATACCAAGTACATATTCTTAGTAAGCAAGTCAAAGGATTAGTGGCGAAACTCTGCTACAGATGGTCAGCACCAACTGTAATAATACAGTTTTTGAATCCGGTCACCGTACAAATGTAGATCCAGCAACAGGATTACCAACCAAGAAATCTCATGTAAATCAAATGAAGCCATGTAATAGCCCCTAAAGTGTTTTTGTGTTAGCATTTTTGGGGTTCTATGAGGCTCTTTCTTAAGCATCCGCTCTTTTTATTCAAGGTTTTATGGGGCGTGGAGAGCTTTATTAAGAGCACTTGGCACATCCATTTCCCCCTTGAGAGAAATTAAACTGATTTTTTTTCCCCTTTTATTTTTTGTTAGTTTTTGAAAATTGTTTGTTTGGACACCACATTAAATACTTTCAATTTTGTGTGTGTGATTAATTTAGGGCCCCAAATATACAATAAGCTAAAAGGATCACAAGGTACATTATTTACATCCATAATACCCATCGTCTGAGCTTCTTCATGAAGTTCTTGTAGCACCGCCCTAGAAGGTGCATCAGCTGGATTTAGGGTGCTTCGGACCCAGAAGATGTCCCACCTTGTCTCTCACAGTTGATTCATGATGTGCAGGTGGAGTTTGCAGAGACCTGGGGTGGCGAAGCAGAGACACTTCCCATTAACGATGGAATAGAAGGCTGCGGCATTGTCAACCCCCAGCAGGATGGCTAGCTGTCATCTCTCCAGTAGCTCCCATTGGAGTGTCACCAGGCCCGCCGCGACTTCTGCCTGGTTTATCTCCAACGGGACAAGGAAACGCTGGACGATCGCCGCATTCGCCTCCGGGTTGACACCCGCCAGCGACCAAGGGGTGGCGTCCGCAAAGACCGTGGTGACCTGGGCTGGGGCTTCTCCCCAGCGACAGCGGGCCCACCTCGGAAGGGCAAGGAGAGACTCTGCAACCCCGGGGCATCTCCGGTAGATTCTTGCGGTAGCATAGCCTGGCCATCTAAGATTATGACCAAAACATGCTATATACCAGACTATTTGTAAGAAGTTTGCATCGTTGGCCTCCTGTAGGTGTTTCAAGAGGGTGATTGCCTTTCTATGAGTAGCTTCCGTCAAGGACAGGCATCTGCTTTGCGTGTCGAGCAAAAGCCCAAGGTAGATCGATCTCCTTTCTGGTCTTCTGAAAGATTTCTCTATGTTTATTGAGAAGCCCATTGTTTCCAAGAGAGCAGGTACGTGCTGAAGTTCGTCTGCATCGTTGCTGTATAACAATAGGTCGTCAGGGTAGGCTATCCCCCTGGTACTCGGCAGGACCTCCTTCAGCGCTCGGACAGCCTCAGTGGTAATTCTCTGGAGAATAGCTTGGGCCAGGGGGTGACCCATAGGCAATCTGGTAACAGCGTACTTCTGGCCCCTGAAGTACACTCCAATGGTTCTTGATGATTCCTGATTAAGCTCCATGTGATAGAAACCGTATACCAAGTCGAGTTTCCTTAACCAGTAGCCAGTGGGTATGTCTTGTAGCGCTCGTCCGGCGGTGAGTAGAGAGAATCTCGGGGTCTCGAAGTACGCTGTACAGGGCGAGATGTCTTGAATTATTCTGATGGTACCGTTGACTTTTGGAATCAAGTACAACGGAAACATATGGCGCTCGTTATCGTCCGGGCAGAGCCAGCCTTTGAGGACCCAGTCCTCTATTACCTCCACTATTTTGGGTGAATTCTTGGTTCGTTGAAACATCACTGGCGCTTCCGGTGGACGAGGTAGGTCCACCCCCCCTTGGAGTATCCAGAACCGGGTGGCATTGTTCCATACGATTGGGCGTAAGGGCTGCACTTGCGCTATTCTGTAGACGCAATCCCTGACACGCAGACTTGGCCCATCCTCTTCGTCTAGTAGACTTGCAAATTGGCGGCCCAGCACCGGGCAGATCGAGGGTTGATCCCCTCCTAGTGAAATCTCGTCTTCTGCTATTTCATCTGGAAGGATAGAGTCCCTGACAATGAAGGCTCGTTTGTTGGTAAGTGGCGGTTCCCTCACTTCTTCCTCCTCTTCTACATTGATGCCCAGGATTTCTATAAGCTGCTCTAGCGTGTCGTAGGTCTGGACATCAGGAGGTGTTTCGGCGGCGATTTATACCCATTCCACTAGTTGCTCTTCTGTGGGAAGTTCGTTGCCCCATTGCCAGAGCCGCAGTGTAACGATCCTGGCATCAGTCACAGCAACTAGGTGGATCTTCCACCTCGTTATCTTTGTTCCAACCTTTGAGTGGTTTTCTTTCTCAGTTTTATCTCATTCGCCAGTCACAATAAACTGTAGAGGGGTGAGAGTTTAGTTGGAAAGAATGTGTAGTTACAAATAACACCTGCCTATGTGTACACTTCGGATTTGTGGCAAGATTTGTGACATTGAATGAATATATAGATTGTCGAGTAGCAAATTCGGTAATAACTCACAATAAATTATTATTATTATTATTATTATTATTATTATTATTAGAACCGCGTCTTACTACTCGTTCGGGTTGTACGCACTTACGCTAATGTGTAATGGTAGGGTGATTGTGAGATGAAATGAAGGACCTACAGTTTAACATGGAATCCGAACCACGGTGGAGGCCTGGCATTCCTCACATTCACAAGATGTCTTGTCAGAGGTGAAGGAAGGGTTTGGTAATCAGATATATCTGTGCCGGGACCGAGGATTGAACCCCGGCCGCCAGCAAAGAAGTCTGACACCTTACCTCTAGACCACCAGGTCACCCACAACTCACAATAAACTATTGAGTAGTAAAGATAAATTAAACTAGTATTAGTTTTTTTCAACCACTTTTTAATAGTTACCTTAGTTATCAAAATAGCATGTTCACCACACTACATATAATTAGGCCTACTTATTCCCACAAACTATCTTTAAACAGCCTATAATTAAGTGGATGTGCTTTTATGGCTGTTGAATATGTATGTATTTTAAAAGTTAAATTAGAAGTTTAGTGTATTTGTGTTTTGGTTAGTGATTTTAGTCTAGTCAGAGTTTTTTTATTTTTGTTTGTGAGTATGCCTAGAAATTGGCTATCTGGAAGACCTCGGAAAAGGACTAAAAAATCAAAATGCAAAAAAAAAATTGAGTGGAAGAATAAAAAAAGAAGCCCTTCTAGAAGCAGGTAGAACTAATCTTTCGTAAGTTGCAAATTATAACTATTAAAATAATCTAGTATATTTTCTTAATTTTGTTAGTCAAAGGTATTAAATATATAAGTTCTATTAACTATAAGACCCACCTCAGTGGCATAATTAGCTAACGCGCCAGTCGTGTTGAGCTAGACTACCAAGGATGAGGAGATCGAGGTTTGAATCTTGGTCAGGTGAACTGGGGATGGTTTTTCCTAAATGGTTTTCCACTCTCCCTGCACGCAAATGCGGGTTTAATTCCTCTAAATTCAACCTTCCCAATTCCTAATCCATTAGTGTAATTAGTACTTAAGCGTATAACCCGAATGGGTAGTAAGACTCTGTGCTAAATAATAAAAAAAAAATATTAATTATAAGAAATAAATACAATTGAAACAATTATTTTTAAATTATTAGTTGTCCACTGCCATTACATTTTTAGCACTGCGTCTTACTACCCATTCGGGTTATACTTTTAACTACTAATTACGCCGATGGGTTAAGAATTGTAAAAGTTTAATTTAGAGGAAGTGAACCCATGTTTGCATGGAGGGAGAGTGAAAAACCATTTAGGAACCTCCTTTCCCACCCCAACCGAGATTCAAACCTCGATCTACCTGTCCTCGGCAGTCTAGCTAAACACAAAACTAGTGCATTAGCTAACTACGCCACCAAGGTGGGTTACATTTTCATTCTTGTGTGTTTTTAAACTTTCTAATTTTAACTCACTTTTCAAATATTTTTAATAATTTTCATTAGAGACGTCTCTCAAGATGAATGGCAGGACATAAACGCATCACTACAGCTTGACCCCTCTGATCATAATGACAAAATTAATCATTCTCTCACGTCATTATCCAAGTAAGTTAGTTTTATCATAGCGATTAAGTTTTGTAACTAGTGATTTATGTTAATATTAAAAGCATTTTTTTTTTTAATAGCAGCGTTGGTAGCAACCAAACGTTTAATCTTACCTATATGAAAGCATGGCTTGAAACGGCACAAAAGTGTTCATTTCCATTCTACTCTTCCATGAGATTGCTCCCAAAAGAAAGTTCAACAAGAACAATTAGGTAGGGTACAAATTTAAGTATTTGTGTCTGAAGTGTTGTAAACAGTAGCAGGAGAACCTATTTGGGCTAGGGGTGAGCGGCGTAGGGGTTCCATGGGGGGGNCTCCACCAGGAATTGTTTGAAGAATATATGCACTTAGAAGATATTTATAGGAGTAATTTAAAATGATAATTTGGGCTTTGAGCATCCTTTCACTAACACCTAAATAACTTAATCTTATTCTTTCTTAATTTCTCCTAATTACAGGGTGTAGAGAAAGTATCATGATGTTAAAATAGCTATTTTGAGATTTTTATAAATATTAACTTTTTATGTCCTTTTGTTGTCTGTAAAGTAATAGCTACAATACCCACCTTAATCAACAGCTCTTATCATGTGTGATTGGTTTCATGTTAAAAACTGAACACTGTATAGTACCTAACAAAATTGTATCACTAGTATCACTAGCACCGGGCACATGTGTGTTTGCTGGTAAATTCCTCAGAAAAAAACTAATTTTTTATGAATTTGCTGAACCAGGGGCATGAAAAATTCTAACTGTTATAAAGAACTATTTTGTCTAGTTCCAACCAATTCCAGCATAATCTGTTCACATAAATTTTCTCTTCTATGGCAATTGAAAAGTTACTTAAAACTGTTCAATGATTACTTAACTTCAAATATGTGTTGTCATTTGGATAGGTGATGCAAATACATATTACGTGTTGAAATAATAACACAAATTTGCCAGACAAATGATTAAGAGACATCGTATAGAAATGTTTAGCTGCCGGCAGAACAGACCAAATCTACCATAAACGTTAACTTACTCGACCATAAACTGCTCTAATAGAATATGATTCATTTTTTATGGTCTACAATAACTGAGCTAAAGCTGTCTAAAACTAAGAATAAAAATCTATTTTGACACGTTCAGTTAGATTTTAACCAATCTTTGTAGTTTTGCTCTGCAGACCCAAATAATAGATGCAAGAATGGTCAAAATTTAAAAAATATAAGAAAAATATTATTTTTTCCCCGATTTCGATGAAACTCGTTTGACAAACACATCCTTTGGGTAGAGGACTAGTCAAAAGGGGGTAGGAGGGGGAATATTTGTTGAGCACATATCACACATACCTTGGTGGAGAAACTGTTAACTTGAATAATGTTTAATATTTTCTGTAACATTTTTAATTCAGTTTATTTTAAATTTAGAATATATCTCCTGAGATGAAATATATAAATAATTTCAAATAATTAACAATAAGCATCTGTTTAATAACTGTGATTAATCATATAATTTTATAAATTAACAAATAATCACTTGAAAAGCATTATATTGTATATATTATTTTTTGTTATTTCAGTCTAAATGTTTCGGGAATCCAAAAACCTCCAGATTCTGACCAGGAATATTAGGCTGGAATCCCTATCACAAGGGATCCAAATATCAAGGAAATTAATGAACTTCTTAGTGGGTGTCGTGTGATAAACATTGTCCGTGTGCTAAGTCAGCTTCTCACCCTTGCCACCCATGGGAGAATATGTACTAAAGGAGGTTTTTTGTTTCATTCCGAGAAAAGGATTGGAATTGCCAGTCATTTAATTTTTAAATGTTTAATGTGTGAAGAAACCAGAGTTGTCAAAAGTGAAGTTGAGAGCAAGGAAGAAGAGTCAAATGATGAGTTTGTGTGGGGTGTCTTATCAATAGGGATAGGCCATCAGCAAGCACAAGAAATGATGGGATTGATGGAGGTGCCCATCATGGAAAAAAATAAATGGAAGTGTCATGAACAGCGTATTGAAGTGGGAAGTTATTTTTATTTCTACAATTATGTTTTTTTTACAAGTTGCTTACTATGGGTGCATTAAAATTGTTGGTGGTGTTATTATTATAGGTATGGGAAGAAAAATTAGAAGAATGTATGCACCAAAATGGTGTTTGAGAACAAGAAATAGCTTTGGAAAAGGGGCATGTTGATGTTGATGGATTTCCCTATATCACAGTATATAAAGATAGTGGCTGGTGTACACATTCATACGGGCATGCATGTAATGTGTCATCAGGAGTAGTAAGTTGAATGAAAATGCTACAACTACCCCACTAAATCCATCGTTGTGTATAAGATCCTAATCCATCCATGTGTATAATATGCAGTCTCTTGGAGAATCCTCAAAAAAGAAGTGTTTTCTCAGTGTATGATCAGACTCATTTTAGGCTCACTTAATGTTAGCATTATTACACACCTTTTAAATTAATTTTGTGCAAATACAATTAAACTAACAAAACACATTGCATTTTTATACTATTACAAAACAAGCTTTTGTTACAGGCGTGCATAATAGGTGCTGCAACTAATGGATTGCTGTACATTGGAGTAGAAAACAAATATTGTTATATATGTAGACAAAGTGAACCAGGAAAAGAATCAAAGGAGCACAAGTGCTACAAGAATTACCAGGGCACTTCCACTGGAATGGAACAAGCTATTCTCGTGCAGGGTTTCAGAGAGTGAGAGGATGCATGATTTGCGTTATAAGTACATTGTCAGTGATGGTGACTCTAGTATTTATGCTAAAATTCAGCGTAATGTAGCCTATGGAAGATAGGTCATTAAGTTGGAATATGCTAATCATGTGGTCAGGAACTACACAGGCAAATTACATAAGATCATAAAGGACACAGCTCATGATGTCACAGCCCGTAAATAACTGTTTCAACTAATCCCACAACTAACAAAAGGTGATCGAGCTGCTGTCACTGATGATGGTAACAATGTGAGTAACAGTGATGTTTTACATGATGACCTACATAATGATCTGTATCATGTTTTTGGGCAGCATTAGAACTGCCGGGCTACCTACTGCAAGCAAAAGCAAGAAGGAGAAATCAACAAGGTACCAATGATGTCTCCAACTTGTGTGTGGTCTGCCATCATGAAGGCACTCCACCCCCTAGTCATCAAAGCAGATAAGCTTGTGGAAAATCACACCACTAACCAGGCCAAACGCTATATGAGTCTCGTTTCAAAGTTTTCAGGTGGTAAATGAACAGACGTCAGCAAAAGTGGACAATACAAGAGACTTAGCTGCTGGTCTCTCATAATGGAAGTCCAAATTGGCATGCTTCACCACTAAAAAGATTGATTGGGCATAGCCCAAGTCATATAACCAACAAGATCAGGAACTGTTCAAAGTCACCAAAAAAGAAAAGCATCAAGACACCTACCATTTGGGACACATAAAACAAACAAAAAGCAATGAACTGGGACAGGTACAGACTATGGTTCAGAAGTCGAACAACCAGACATCGGTGAAGAACAAATGACAGAAAAAAGAAGAGATTATGTCCAGACTAAGAAAGGAAGTTGCAACAGAGAATCTTTGTAATGAACATTAACGCAGGAAATTAGGCCTGGCAATATTGCATGGGGGGAAGCACAAGGCTTAATAGACTAACGGCATCAATGTGCTTTTGCAAAATGAGAGAAGGCACAGCCTGTCACAACACTGTGCTGCTTGGAATCATAAACCCAAAAGAGCACAGATATTATAAAATTTGGAAGAAAAAAAATTAATCCACTGCTATAAAAAAGTATGAGGACAGATTCAAAGAAAATGTTATTCCATGTGGTCTGTTTGTAGATACTAGTGTTTTTTATCTGGGAGCCACTCCTGATGGATTGGTGGGGGACGACACTATAATTGAAGTGAAGTGTCTACCTTCCATCAACAAACTGAAGCTAGATAAACCAAATATACTGTGATTTGTGATACTTGTATTGTAAAGAATGTCGGTTTACATGTGAACAAAGAAAACAACCTAGTTCTGAACAAAACACACCTCTATGTTAATCAAATACAAGGTCAACTAAAGATAAAAAGGAAAGTTTGTATTTTAATCATATTTTGTGACTTTGATATTGAGTATGTTAAGGTTGAACGATATCAAAACTTTTGGTTAAAGGAAATGCTTCCAAAGCTAAAAATATTTTATATGGAATGCATTCTCCCTGAAATTGTGGATTCTAGACATGTTCGTAGTATGCAATGTAGGGATCCTTTGTACATAAATAAACTATGGGAAAAAGTGCCAAAAATAAGTGTGAGACGAGGTTAGACAAACATAAAAGTAATTTATACTACTTATAATTATTGTTACTACAGACAATGGGCCATTAACCTGATAAACTCTAAAGTAAAAATAACTTACAGCCAATGAAAGAAAACAAAAAATAAAAACAATGAAAATAAATTAAATTAAGGATTAAATTATTAATTAAAAAGGCCAAACCCTCCAACGGAAGGACATTTAAGCTTTCACCCCTCTCCATCCGTACTCCACACTGATGACAAGTTCAAGTGACAATATTTTAATAATTTATATCATCAGTGGCGCAATATAATAGTCATTCTAATGTTTTGTAAATTAAAATCTAACACTACAATACAAAGTGACGCAAAGTTAGCTGAACTAAATATATTATCTTTTGTTATTTCATTAGTCCAGATATAAGCTCACAAATTTTGAGGGTAGAAACATTACAACAACTCCAACAATACCGAAAAATCATATTATCTTCTCTCTAGACCCTATTTAATTTGTATTTTTATCAATGTGTCCTAAATAATTATGTATTATGATTGGAATCAATAAAAGTGTGTACTAGTTCACCTTGTAGACGTTATTGCATGTTGTAATAATAGAGACATGATTCAACTCGGATGTGTTCTCAAAATGGACAATAAATTACAAATCTATTAATAATAGATAATAAAAAATAAATTAAAATAATATTAAACTTAGTGACCGTCTTTCTGACAAGAATTGGTCTGTTGAAAACCTGGCAGCGTGGATAACTCGACACTAAACACATCCTACTATGAAAACTATTGGTGTTAGAGGCTTGTGTCTTATCTCAAAATAAACTTAAGTTCATAATGATTAATTCATACTCTTACAGTACCCATCTATGTCAATTAGGAAAATACTTTCTCAAAGAGTGAAAATATGTTTGCAATCAAAAGTGTATTATAGTTTTTTTTTTACAAAGAAAACATTTTTTTCAAAATAAACCAGTTAGAATATGGGAATGTTAATAAGACCATAATGGCTTATAAGGCTTTGATAAATAATTTTGAAAAAATTACAGTATTAGTCATGATGGTTTCAGAGAAACAGTGGGTTAAGTTTTGGGGTGTTCTTTTATTGATCACAGATGCCATGATGTATTACGCTGAACTTGGTGCACCTGAGGAAACTATTATGAAAGGATAAGAAGACTAAGTAAAAGAACCGTTCCCCCTTCTTTCACCAATAACCATACCCGTGATAATGAAACTATGATGGAAGATAAAGCGACATAAACCTCTCCCTTTGAATCCCTTTACACAAATGAGTGGTCTGCTCCCTCTCATGAGCTCAGGTTGGAAAACTGTATTAGGGAGGAGTATAAACATACATCTAGCATATTTACAAAATGTAAGCTATTTGAGCGAATTACCATTTTTTACAATGGTCCATTCCCCTTAAAGAGAGAGTTCCACAAAAGACCTGGGGTCAAATGGAAACACTGTATAGAGGAACTGGTGGTATTGGGGGTAGCTGAGAAATGGCTAGTGCAGACTAAGGACCAGAAGAGGTGGAGAGAAATCGTTTGGGCAATCTACAGGGTTCTTACAGACATATGAAACACAAATTTAAGGACTTTTTAAGGAATACAACTGGTATTTCTCGTAATGCCTAAAGCTAAACACGCCAATAAAAAAATTATAAACCGTATCAAATTTTAAATAGATGGAAAACAACTTTTCACTAAATTTAATTAACATGGAGGACTATAAAAATAGTAATTAAATTAAACTTTGTTGTCACTTCAGTCTCCTTGGTTTATTGTTTAGTGCAGTCATTCTAGATTCAGTATATATATAGTAGTATGGCCAGAACAGGAAATTGAGCGCTAAGGTGGATGGGAGATGAGCTACTAGCTATTGATGGGCAATTTAATGCAAAACTGTAACTTTACATACTCAAAAGTGTTAATAGGTAGTCAAATATCCTAAAAGAATTATTACAAATGTCAGTTTTAAAGCAACTTATATATATAAAAAAAAGCAAATGTACATGAATTGAGATTTTTAAACATAGGAAGAAAGAAAACAACATCCTATTTCATCAACATTATGCAATGTATTTGTCAGAGAAGTTAACACTGTTTCACCTATAGAGATCCAATCCCATGGGTGCAACTATCTTTGAGCTGATGACGCGATAACAAATTAAACAAAATCAGCAGGAAGAGCAGCGAGGAGTAAAGTAAACATGAGCTAACACTTGATCAAAGAGGATGCACTAGATATTGACCACCCCAGTGAATTTTAGATCAGTCTTTACAACCACTCTTCCCAACCATTTCAAAAATAAATATTAAAACCTGGAAATTCCAGGACTTTTCCAAGCCTTTAACAGAGACACATTAAATTCCAGGTCTTTCAAAGACCGTATTGAACCCTGGATCTACGAGTTCATTATTATTGTAACATTCAGCACATAGGCTATTGACAGTTGGTATAATTTATTTTGATAGGTAATTATGAGGAAAGTAAAGATGATCAATAAAAATTAGAGATCTAGAATATATTTTAAATGCATAGATGTCTACCAATCTACATAGGCTTATTTGGGAGATCTTAGAATAGCATAAGTTAATATTAATGATTATTTTGATAGAGTTGCAGGATTGGAGAGAGGTCAGATTAATTATAATAGCTACTAGACTGTTCTACATAATTGCAGTATTCATTCAATACCACGACGTGAGGTAGTTTAATGTGGTGGCTACCAGAATGTTCTAGATAAGAGTGCTATCTATGTCTTTATGGTAGCATACTTGATTGAAATGTTAGTATATTGTGACCTGTATTGGTGGTCAAATGGTCTAAAGCATCACTATTGCAAAAGAATGAATGTCAGTGACAAGTAATTCAGGGTTTGATTCCTGAATAGCTGTACTAACTATGTTTTTCCCAAATGGTTTTATGAATGGAAGTAAACAATGGTTAATGTGCAAGGTCTACCACTGAAGGACATGTCTAAGACATAAGATCATACAAATAAAAAAGTAAATGCTATGTGGCATTTTATTTCAGTTTGGGAATACACTAATATTAAATTCAACTTTATAAGACCAAACTCAAATTATGACTTGAACTCACCTCACCCGTTCTTGTTCATTCACTTCTAAGGCCTCCGCACGCATAATTACTTGCTTGATGACATCTTGTTCTTGTTCAGAAAGAGAAGTGTTCTGATTGCCTTGAATTCTTGTTCTATGTGTTTTTACTGACCAGCCTGTTGATAATCTAATAACAAATATCCATGTTGTTTATTTAACATAGCAAACAAGTCCATGTATCTTAGCCAATTTTACATAATATTTAATTTTACTATACAAAATACTTAAATATAAATTTGTCTACGTATAACACATTTGCAACTAAAATGCTCTGCATTAAGTGTTGGTACTGAATTATACTTAGTGAAATCTTTAATTTGTATAATGAAAAATGCTCAATGGTGATTATTGCATGGCACATAAGAGAATCGTCTGTTCAATCCAACATACTGATAGGTTTAAAATATATATTTTTTAATATAAGATATGTAACCTTAATCCGTTATTTGAAAGTGTGATCAAATTTTTGCAATAGGTACCCTGCTTGACAGGGGTGTCAATTCCCCCTCCCACTTTACCAAGCACTTGAGAAATAACCTACACCCCTTGAGCCTAAATAAGCTATACTCAAATCTATAAGACCCTCGGTCCCCTTCTCCAACATTTAAATAATTTATGACTTCTGACTCATTTCATTTATTAAACTTTATTGTGTATTTAAAATAATATAGAAAGGGTTTGAATAAATTAGAATTAAAAGGTACCACATTTAAAAACTACACATTTTAAACATATTTGAAGGACCATTCCATAACGGGTGTTACATCAGCCAATATTTAGGGTAAAATAACATACGCTATAATTATTATTATTAGCACCGCGTCTTACTACCCGTTCGGGTTATACGCACTTACGCTAATATGCAATGGTAGGGTGATTGTGAGATGAAATGAAGGACCTACAGTTTAACATGGAATCTGAACCACGGTGGAGGCCTGGTATTCCCCACATTCAGAAGATGTCTTGTCAGAGGTGAAGGAAGGGTTTGGTAATCAGATAAATCTATGCCGGGACCTAGGATTGAACCCTGGCCGCCAGCATAGAAGTATGACACCTTACCCCTAGACCGCCAGGTCACCTTTACGCTATAATTAAAAGTTAGTTATTTTAAACTATTGCCTATTTATTTTATGAATATTTTGGTATAGTGCAATCAAAATTTTGCCTCATGTAAGTTGAATAGTAAATTAAAAAATTGGTGTAACGGGTGTTACTGAATTTGGACATGAACCTCTGTAGAGGTAGTTAATGACAACAAAATCTGTGAGTTTAAGGTTCATATACTAATAATTTGTAGTTTTTAATGACAAATATACTACATAAAATAATGGAACATATATTGTTATTTTAGAGTTAAAAGGTTTTCCAGAGAAAAAAAAAGTACTGTAACAGGTGTTACAAAGTATGAATTATATATAATGTTTCTTTCAATTGTTCTTTAGTCATAACTTTTAGTTTAATAACAAAGGCTAATCTATGGAACCTTACAACTACAATAGGCTAATATTTGGTGTCTTATTTAATTAAATTAGACATAATTGATTTATATTATTATTATTATTAGCACCGCGTCTTACTACCCGTTCGGGTTATACGCACTTAGGCTAATGTGTAATGGTAGGGTGATTGTGAGATGAAATGGAGGACCTACATTTTAACGTGGAATCCGAACTACGGTGGAGGCCTAGCATTCCCCACATTCACAAGATGTCTTGTCAGAGGTGAAGGAAGGGTTTGGTAATCAGATAAATCTGTGCCGGGACCAAGGATTGAACCCCGGCCGCCAGCACAGAAATTGATTTATAAAGTATAGATTTATTTTTGGTTTATGAATTGATTTTAGGACAAAACTTTGTATGCATGGTCAAATAAATAAAGTGAGTATGATAAAAAAATAATAATAATAATAAGCCTATAAAATGTACACAATAAACCAATAACATCCCTTAGTCATTTTTTTAAACGTCTTTCTCAAAAACGTCAACACTTGTATTGAATTAGTAAAAAAGTATGTTTTCTTGATTATTAATTTCTGGTGTTGATAGCTTGCTGACCAGCTGTTCAAATTTGACAGAAGAAACATCATTTACATCAGTTTTAAAGATTTTGTTGTCTTGTCGTAAAACTTTAAAAACATAATCCTTATGTCCCCTTCAATGTCCACTTCACTTTGGCAGACTCCCACATATTGATATGGTTTTACAATTTTTGAAGATGTAGGTCTAGCCTTTTTATTTTCACTGAAAACCTCTACCAAAACAAACAAACCTGAATGAACTTCTGCTCTGTCAATCTTACAGATTGGAATAGAGGTGGGGGGGTTTTCCCTTAAAAGGAGTGCATCTGGGAATGAGAATCCTCAAAATCTGTTGAACCATATACTTCCCTGTATGTTAAATGCCCCCAGAGTTGGTCATTTTCAAATACAGCCATCCTGGTCATTAAAGAAATTGCAGTTTTGGAAACAAACAAATCATTTGAAGCATAGGGTTCAAAGTGGTGACATGCATGTATTTGTGGAATAGCTTTTACATTTTCCCATCTCTTGTTCAAAAAAACACATTTTCTTCCACTGCTTCTTTGTCAACATATAAGCACTGTTATGTTTTGTTTTTCAAAATAGTTGTGAAACTCTTTAGCATCTTGATTTAATTGCTGTCCAAACATTTCTCTTACCGACCCCACCAATACAACCATTGCTCCTTTGCCATGCGAGCTTGAAAAAAAGTTCCACTCAGCGGTCATCCCAAAATCATTTTCGATTAAACAAAAATTTGACAAATTGTATTCACTTTTAAAGTGTCCAGTACAGTTGTCAGTAAATATGAACATATTATGTTTGAGCTCCAGATTGATGTTTTAATGTAATTTACAATAGTAACAAGAAAGGTCCATACTGAGTATTTACTGTGGGATCTGCCATTACTGAATATGGCATATGATTTGACTGAGTGTCATGTGGAAGCCAGATACAGCATGTAAAATAATGTCACCTGAGAACGCTATTTAAAATAATAAGTAGGCCTGGTGATTTCTAGATGGATATACAATAATATTAATGTGCACACCAATCATAAATCAGTAAACAACAGTTCTATAAATTTAAAAAAAGCACACAAAAACCTTTTGATTTTGATCAGAATATAACCTCAGAAGAATTTAAGCAATCAAGAATGTAAGTTAGCTGCTCTCATGGAATTAGGTTAGCCTACACAAGTCAGATAATAAACCTGGTAGATTATAAGTATAACACCCGTTACATATGATTTGTAACACCCGTTACATAGGATTTGTAACACCCGTTACACCAAATTTAAGGCTAAAATAATTTAAAACTGTTTAAACAATTTTATTATCTCAAATAGCATAACTATAATTTCAATTTCACCAAAGGGTATTGTGAACAAAAAAAATTGTTAGATTACAATTTAAACTTTTGCATGTTTTGTGTAACGAGTGTTTCACAGTGTAGTCACTCAATAACTGTGCTATAAATAATAAAGGGATCAAACTCACTTTAAAAAAACCTGTATGTAAAGTTGTGGAAATGTTCACACACTTTCCCTCCAGTATTATAAGATCAAGAGCTGTTGTTAAGGGCAAAAGCAAGGATACCAAATAAGTACCAAAAAAACTTGATTTAACGCTATCAAGTTCTACACATCAAATTGACATAAAAACTTGTAAATAAATTAAATAAATATTTTTTTAAATATAATTTATAATTTAAACCTTTGGCGTAGAAAACCAGTATACTCTAATGGAAACTTTAAAAAAAATCATGGTGAGGTTCATTTCCCATGGAATGGCCCTGAACTTGATCATATGGAAGTATGGAAATAAATATCTTACTTTAGTACTATAATTGGATTTAAAATATAGCTCAAGCATTGAATACTTATTGACTAAAATAATTAACAATAAAATATAGAACAGCGGTAATAATAACTTTATCATATTTTAATTTTATTCAAGGCAACAAGTGAAACATTATTTGTGTGTGTAATATGCTTATTTTTCAACTTTTAACTGGTAGACTTTAAAATTTGTACCTTTGGTACTTCAAGATAGTAATATGTAATAAACTAATAAAAATACTAGTTCTTCACATGGGTTTAGTTGTTAATTAAAACAGATTAAAACTCAATCATTGCTTTAAGCTTCTTTGTATGATAAATTATTTATTTTGTTTGTTTTTGCTGCTTACTTTGTAACATAAAAACTCTTAAACGTGTGCCGTAATTAATTTTAAGAGTATTTAAATTTCTCAGTAACATATGTAAAAAGTGCAACAACTTTTAATATACATTTATGAGGTTGCATTCCTGTAGGATTTAATGAATTAAGAGGTTCAATTGGACGATGAACTGCTTCCTCTTGATAATAATCAGAGTCAAAGGAGGTGAAATCTTTGGTATCACAGGTTAGTTTGTGTAAAATATGAATATTGATAACAGTGGTGTCATTTTGGCCATCAAAATTGCTCTTTTGCATCAAGAAACATGACTGTTTCTCTAGTGTACAACACCTGGGAAACACTTTCTACCAGTTATTCCCAAAATGGATTATCCCCATTTTGTGGGGAGCTTTAATTTTGTGATCTATTTATTTTATATCTTCGTCCCCTAACTGCAATAATAGTTTTACAACTTCACCTGCTTATTAGTCTCCTTTCAATTATACCCTTATGTTAACTTTGAGTGTTAGTTTATACAATTTTCTTGGTAAAAGTGATTTTATAACAGCATTTATCTCAGCTCTTGGAACTACAAAAAAGGGTTTAACGAAAGTCCCCTGAAATAATGATAGTCACTCTACTGATAAGATTATCATCGTCCTTTATGTCCTATATATTTCTATTGAGGGCTTCTTTTCCAGATTTATGAGACATAGTACATCCATCCCCAAACAATTATTATTAGCGCCGTGTCTTACTACCCGTTCGGGTTATACGCACTTACGCTAATGTGTAATGGTAGGGTGATTGTGAGATGAAAATGGAGGACCTACAGTTTAGCGTGGAATCCGAACCACAGTGGAGGCCTGACATTCCTCACATTCACAAGTTGTGATTAATACACGTCTTGTCAGAAGTGAAGGAAGGGTTTGGCAACCAGATAAATCTGTGTCGGGACCGAGGATTGAACCCCGGACCCCCAGCATAAACCTCAAACAATCATTGCACAATATAATCTAACATATTAATAAGGACTAGCTTCGAGCTTATAGAACTATTGTTCCCAATATAGGAAATGTCGGCCTTCGTCACTTATTTCCTGTAGGTAGAACCTGTGGATTCTATGCATGTGTTTGAGTTATAAGATACAATTTGAATAATGTTATGAGTTTTATTAAATGTTAACAATTTAATACTAATTTGAAAGTTATTAACTAATTGACACAATTAATGTGAAGTTTATGGCTTAATCTCTTCCACCAAGGCTAAAAAGTCTGGTGTAAAAGTAGATAATGCCAATCTCAGACAATCTTCAGTGTATTGGTCTGTTAAATTCGAGCGATGCTTGGTTTTTGTTTGTTTTAAATACAAAAATGCTGATTCACATAAATATGTAGATCCAAAGCAGGAATGTAAAAGTTCGCTGCATTTTCTCAAATTAGGATACTTTTCCTTTGAAACAAAGTTACAAAAAAAAATTTCTGAAGACCCGGTTTTCAGAACTATTTCATTTTTAACTTGGTCCAATTAAAATAGCTTGACACGACCGCTCTAGTATCATCCAGAGACAGCCGTATCTTATACAAGGTAAATAGACAATACATGATATTTGCAAAATCAAACAAATAACTTTAAAATAACGAATCAGTTCAATGGGAACAAAGCAAAGTATATACATTCAACAGCTACAGATCACAGTCCAATATTCCATCACACAGTCCACAAGTAGGACAGGTGAAGATTGCCATTAGGGCAATTGAAAGACGTATAATCAGATATAATCAGTTGATAAGACAGCGGCGTGATGAGCCTGCACATAAGAAGGCCGAGTCTAGCCCTAATTGTAAAATTATTGCTTAGCATAGGTTAAGTTCCGATTCAGGGTTCTCGGCCAGGTTGTTGGGTGCCGCTGCAGGGCCAATGAGCCTAAGCCAGACAGGCATACTGACCCAGGGGTTGCACCAAAAGGTGATACTTAATCTTAATACAAATCAACTATTAGACTTGAGTCGTGCCTGATGGGCAGAATCTTCCACTGGTTGAGAACCAAATGTGGAACATGTTATCACCATACAAAAACTATTTAATTGGTTAAGACTGCCTAGCCTCGAACTGACTTAAGAGCCCCTTCCCCTTCTAAACACACCGTTGACTAAACATGGTCTAGCGGGCTGGTGCGTGGGAACATTCCCACCTTGAAATGCAGGTCTTAAGGACCACACAGAAAACAAACATTCATTAAATGGCCCCACAATATGGTAGCCAAGCCATCCAGTCATTAAAAATAACCTAAATCATGTTAGGCAAGAGTAGAAATTCCTCTCGGCTAAACACAAATACCTCCTAAACTAGCTATCAGGCGAATGGGCCGCCTATTCTTCACGAAGTGAGATAATCAAATAGGTACCCTACATCTTCCGACAGTCTGGTCGGTCTCGCGGCAACATTGTGAAGTCCAGAGGTGCTGAGGCGCTGGCTCGATAAACAGACATCAAAGAGTCACGATGTCTGTACACGCATAGAACCATGTGATAAATAAATGAACGAGTGATTCTCCCCGGCGAGCCGTGAAGTTTTATAGCGGTTGTTTGAAGAGCATCATGGGAAATGAAGAAGGGGGGAACCATCCCTCTAGCTTGGGCCAGTGATGTCACCCATGCCAACGAAGGCTCTGACTGACTGACAGACAGACAGACAGACAGACAGACCGCCTCCATCAGTTGATTTGATAGCTTCAGATAGTCAAGTGCAGTGTTCTGGCGAGCCCATCCAATGGCGCAGTTCATGCTCCCCAAAGTATCCAAGGCAAGGTATGTAACATATGGAGAATTATATATCAATGTCTTAGCATAAATATATATTATTAGGAAACCATAATTATATTCCCTTTTTTCTTTTTGAGCAGTGGTAATTTGCTACCAGAATGGGTAGTATTGGGCTGAGTATCAGCCCGTTACAAGCTCTGCAAATTTATTTGTGATTCATTGTGTGTGTGTCCTCCTTGAATGGATAAATGGTAAACTGAATCAAATCTTCAATTTTCGTAAAGTCACTGAATCGGGTTTTGAAGTCATCAAGAACAGTTTAGATTTTGTTTACATTTTTCCCGGATTAAAAATATATGTGGGATTTTTTTGCAAATGATCCATAATGTTTGTAAATCGAACAAAAGATTATTTACGAGATCCTTAATCATAGCCAGTGCTTGGCTTTTGAAAGCAAAGACCCTGCTCATCAAATTACTTTTTTATTTTTCCCTCATAATTCCAAGTTTTCCGGTAAAATCTGCCAAAAATGCCAGATCACATAGCCAGTCCAGATCACACAATTGATGATAATCATCACCCCTTTGTTCAAGAAAATTGATATCATCCAACAAGTCATGAAATCTTTGTTAAAAACTGCTCTGACTGAGACACCTTACATCCGTGTGCAAAACCAAATCTGGTTCTTTATTGTCCAATTGCATTTTAAAAAGCCGCCTTTGAACAGACTTACCTCTGATGGAATTGACAATTTTAAAAGTAATATCCATGACACATTTTGTACTAAGCCTCTTGCTAGCTAAAACTTGCTGATGAATGATGAAACAAGTCTAGATTAGGTTTTTGTCAACAGGCCCCCATGGTGGGGATAAAAGAATGAGTAAGGTCGAATTTAGAGTAAATATACCCGCATTTGAGTTGAGGAACCATGGAAAAACATTTTGGCAAAAAACAAAAGTACATCCGGCCGGGATTCTAAACCCAACCTCCCTGTTATCGGCAAACCAAACCAGACCAGACACGGTTGTTTGAAACTTAACTCATGTGCCCCTCGATGAGGGTTTGAGAAAGAAAGAGAACACTTTTTTTTAGCACCGAGTCTTACTACCTGTACAGGTTATACGCATGAGAACCCTTATTATAGTTATATTTGTAAAACTTTAGCTGCACTTACTTTGCTCTCAGTGCTAAGTGACGATCGTTCGGACACACCCAGCAATTTTTTGAATCATTTCCAAAATCCATTACTATCACAGTTTGAATCGGTTAAGATCCAATAAATTGATGCTATTTTCTGAAATGTTAAATATTAGGTGTTCTGTAAAAACATTTTTTATAAAGCAAAAGAATTAAGAAATATAGGATTAACCTTAACTGCATTTCTTAACAACCCTATTTGCAGTGTGACAATTCACAACTAAAATGTTAGACTTATTTAAAAATACAAGAGCTAGTAAAAGTTAGATCAGATAATCAAATAATAAGGAAATTAAATTATTACACATTATATTCTAGTTTTAAAATATTAGTTGACCACCCAAACAGTTCCACTCAAATATCGTAAGTCACACAAGTTTTAAATTTTTGTAAAATTTAGAATGTAATTATAGTCAACTCAGGTATTTTCACAAACACAATAATTACATAGCTAAAGCAAGAGAGAAGTTGTAGGTACCCAAAGATGTATTTAATAAACATAAAGGAACAGTTATTCAGATATTAAATTGTGAAGGTAGCCCAATACACGCACAAGCACCAAATAAAGGAAATGAATTAACTTTTGTTCAATTATATTTTGAAAATCATATTCTCTAAATAAAGGAGTTGAAGTGATTTAAAAGTGCAACAAATCTTTGTACCATTTACAAAAAATTGTGGTGAGAGATATAATACATATTGTTATTTTACCTAATAGGGGTTCTCACCAAGGATATATCATCAGGGTAAACTATGAGACCAAGTATCTTTGAACTATCTATTGGACAGTTAGAAAACTAAATAACATGTGCTCATATTATGCTATTTTAAGATATTAAATATATTTTTTTCTTCCAATTCTCCTAGTGAGATTCACCTTCTTTGAAGTGTTTTTTATTATTATATATGTCATCAGGTCTTTAAGATTCCTTAAGCTATGCCACTTCTCCTGGAATATGGTACGCCTCAAATGTGGGGCTATACTAAATACATGATAACACCTACCTAAGCTCAAATGGAATGGGCCAGTTTCACATAAACCATTTAAGATGGCAAACTTGTTAGAAAATGTGTTCTAACATCAGTGGTGGAGCTATAGACACCCACCCGAGGGGGTCAGAAGTTTTGGAAAGGGATTTGAGGACACAATGTTGAGAGGGTTTGTAGGGGTGCTAGTTTTTAGAAGAAACAAGAAAATTATGAACAGAACCATTGAATTTTATCACATTGAGGACGAAATATGTAGGATATTTTTCCCAAACTATCGTTAAAGGTGGGATAAGTATAACTTCGTTTTTCAACCAACGCTTTATATCCGAAATCCTGTAATGATGTAATTTTTTCTGTTAAACTAATGTTTAGATATACATGATCTTGAAGCTTTATGCAACATTTCTAACCAAAAATCAGCTGTTACTATATCATTGTGAAAAATAGTTTATGTTCATGTTGGCAGAAGCTCAGTTTTTCAAGATAGCTTGTGACATAAGAGTTTTTACCTACTGTTAACTGTACAAATTTTATTGTGTTGTAAAATAAGCAGAACTATGTCATATTTTTAATTTTAAGAATCAAACCAATGGTAAACAAAAAATAAATATGTTTTGAGTGTCTGTGTTTAGAAAAAAGTTTCCCTTATAAGTGCATACTTAGGGCTTTTTTCCCTTCTAAAGCATATCTAAACAATATTTAGCATACTGTAGTGCACATTTTAAAGAGTTTTCTATACAAAATAATAACTAGCAAGAAAATTAAGCTTATTTTTTTTAAATAATTATAACTAGTAATAGTAATAAATAATGAGTGAATCTATTTTCCATGTCTAAAAACATATTTGTATTATTATCACCTACTATATACAGAAATTGTATGATATTAAAATTATTTAATATTTTCAAGCAATTATAGTCAATGGAAGTTATATTGTGTTTGTAAAAGCTATAATTTGGTTATATTTTTAGAACCTATTTTAACTTTCCAGGGATTTTTTTATATATTAAGGAAATATATCACTTTTTTTAGGAAATGAACATCCAAGCTCTTGTCATGTCATAAAAGGGTCATTTTGTGTCAAGTGAACCAATGAAAATCCTTACCCTCTTGGATTTTTTCAAGTTTGGCTCACCTAGTGTACCCTTATAAGTAGTAAAAAATTCAAATTTTCAGATTTTTCTCTGAAGTAGTTTTTAAGTTATGGCCTTTTGAAATCTAAAAAAAAAAAAATTGCTGACATGCAATTACAAAATAAATTATTATTCAGGCTAGAAATGAAATAGAAGGCTGGGTAAAAAATATTTTATATCTTATTTTGTAAGCTTTTATATGATATATAACATCACCCTAGTTTTTGGCATTTTTTTCAGTTCAGGTCATATACAAATTTTGACCTTAAGTTTTTCAAAATCCTAATTTTTTAAATTCTGAAAAAATCACACATGAACTTATGTATTCAGGGAATCATGTGCTGAAGAGTCTTCAAATGGGTGAGAAAAGTTACAAGAAGTTGTAAACAAGTGATTAAAAAGTGACTTAAGGGAATTAAAAAGGGACTTGAGGGAATTAAAAGTGACTAAAAGTGACAAGAATATTCCAGGAGTACAAATTATTTATGTAATTTTTCTTTGTTCCCTACCATAAAGGCCAGTTAAGACCAAAGTTAATCTTAACTTTAAGAAATTCGCCAAAATAAATCTAAAAAGAAGTGTAATTTGAGTTTTGATCCTGGATGGGGTATAGCTTACAAACAATGGTTAGCAATATTTTATTTGGAAAAGAGTTACAAAAGACAACTAAATCATATTTGAGGTTTTCTTATTAAAGAATGAAGTTATTAAAGATGTTTTGTGTTTTTCAATTTTCTTTCGGAGGTGGTCTGTCTCGCTTTATGGTCATTTCTTCCTCTTTTTGTACTTGGCAAACACCTGCCAACATTGCTTTGGCAGTTCTGCTTCCTGAAAATTCTTCTTCTTCAAAGCCTTACGTAGGTAACCTTTCATTTGTTTATGTGAATAATTTATTTGCAGTTAAATTTCCACTTCTTTTTTATTTTATCTTCATGTTCCAAAATTTCTTCCTTTACTTTTGTGATTTTATTTTATATTTTCTTAACTTCTTTCCTCTTATTATCATTTTTTTTTCTTCCGGGTAATTTTGATAACTTTTATAATTGGCATTAATTGTGGTAGATTACTATATAGTTGTAATGCATCTTTTGTAGTTAAATATTTATTTAATGTAGCCTATGTTGTAATGAAATAGAATCTTATTTAGTAATCATTCTAATCAAAATTTTCCACCCCTCATATATTTTTAAATTGATGAATATTTTCAAAATATAAAACTCAAGGCCTTCATATGTGTTAAGAAATCTTCTCACAGTTGGGTGACTAAAGATACTTATTTTTTTATTGTTGACAACTAAACTTCATCATTCGCAGTTACTCCACCCCTATTGCAAACACTTGTGAAACATGGCTGAAAGACATGTTGTTGTTTTTTTTTGTTTTTTTTGCTCCATTTCATTATTTCATTTCTCGAAGGATAGACCATGATGTAACTTTAAAAAAATTCATGAATGGTTCTGGAACAAATTCCGTCAAAATATATATGTAAAAATAAGATTTCTCCACAGTCATCCCACAGCATTATACAGGAACGGTCTGAGTCAAATTAATCTCTCTATTTTCAAAAATAAAAACAGTTTGAGTATAAAGAAACAGTCATTGAGTTACCGTATCGGGTTAAGTTTATAAATATAAAAAATAAAGAATATTAAATTGATATAAAAACACATTATATTATATATAGACAGTAATAAGCCGGAGCACAACAAGACTCCAACATCCGAGAGTCCTCTACCTTCATCACCTTCACAAAAACAACATTATAAAGTGGAACCCGACAAGCAGAGGATTCATCATCACCATCTCACCTCACAATATACTCTACAAGGGGCTTCAATCTGACATTTGAGCCCGATCTTCTGTGAGAGCTCTACTTGAGGAAGAAAACCTTCTTTCAAAATTCGCATTTCCATGGGAAAAAGATAAGGAAGCTTTTACAAATTTACATAGAATTGAATATTTGATGTTTTCAGCTGAATTGTAAAATGTAAATAAATGGCCCAAAATTCATCTACTCTAACACCTACAATTTCATGAATGGTGTCCTCAAGCTGGAAAAGCTTCCACTCATCAATCAACCTACCTCCAGGAACATTAAATAGGTTCCTATAGTTCAGTTATATCTAGTTAAATATTCCCGGCCCCACAGGCACTTATCCGCTCAAAACCTTCCTTCTGTTAAAAACAAAACTGTGAAAATATAATGCTACAGTAATATAGCTTTGGATCATTTCAAAAGAAAACCTTTGTTGTGGACATTTTTTTGAGAACATTATAATTACTGATAAAACATCTTAGCATTGCATCTTACTACCCATACAAGTTCTATGCCTATGTACCAATTATGTTTATGGGTAAGGAATGAGGAAGGTTGAATTTTGAGGTGAGGAAGTCCACCCAAATTTGCATGAGAGAGAGAGAGAGAGAGAGAGAGAGTGGAAAACCACTTAGGAAAACCAACCTTCAGTGCACCCAACCGGGATTATACTCTGGTCTACCCGTTTTTGGCCGTTTAGTCTATTGTGATAGTAGCACCTTAGACCATGCAGCCACCAAAGCATGTAAAATGAAATTCACAATAAGAAATAAGTAGCAACGTAATATCGTGCAAAACCATTAGTAAACCATAGGTTTTTAAGAAAACACCTCAGTTTCTCATAATTGAGATTCACTTTAAATTATGGTAACAATAAAAACTAACAAGCGGGCCAAATTATGTAGCCATTAGATTTTATACTTACATTCAATGTTTATGTATAATATTACTAAATTATTATCTTCCTTCTTGAAAAACCTCTACACTGTTCGATAAGCCTGATAAATCTGATTAGAGAAGTCCCCAATGGCATCAATGTGTATTTTAACATCATTTGTGGAAAGTGTCATCATGGGATCACAGTGGGATCATGTGTTGTCAATTTTGGGAAAGTGCCATAGCTAGTAATGAATATAAACTAGTCTTGATAAGGTCATTGATATATACGCTGAATCCGTAGTCTGTGGTCTGCCACAGTATCAGATTACTCTGACCAGAGTCCTTATCCGTAAGTCCGTACGCCGTAGAAGTTGATCAGCTTTAACTTGCTATGGACTAGATTATATGTACACACTATTAATCACAGTTGAGTAAATATGGGCGTTGGAATACATCTTAAAATAAAAAAATTAATTGTTTATTAATTAGATTTTATTTTGTGATTGGTTATATTTTTGTTAAATTATTATTATTATTATTATTATTATTATTATTATTATTACTAGCACCGTGTCTTACTACCCGTTCGGGTTATACGCACTTACGCTAATGTGTATTGATAGGGTGATTGTGAGATGAAATGGAGGACCTACAGTTTAACGTGGAATCCGAACCACGGTGGAGGCCTGGCATTCCCCACATTCCCAAGATGTCTTGTCAGAGGTGAAGTAAGGGTTTGGTAATCAGATAAATCTGTGCCAAGAACGAGGATTGAACCCCGGACCGCAGCACAGAAGTGCAAGACCTTACCCCTAGACCACCAGGTCACCTATTTTTGTTAAAGATAAAAAACCATATATAACTAAAGAAAGCACAAAAATAATATTAAAAGTGTTTGCTTTGTTTACATTTATAATACTAATAGGGCTACTTACATTTGTTTTAAATTTTCCGTTGAATTTATTTTAAGTTTGATAATTAAAATCGTGCTATAAATATATTTATTGTGATTGTACTACATTTTAGGTATATCCTGGAAGTTTTCTCAACTTGTTGTTTTAGTTCATTTTATTGATCAGCTGACTGATTGGTGCTTGCTCCCTGCTGTAGACAATTTTATTTTCAAGTTTTCAACTGGACAAAGTCTCCGACTATTTAATTGTTTGGAACGGTCATGTGATTATGGATATGGGTTGTGTAGTAGTGAATAGAATTTATTGAGGACCAGCTCCGCGGAGTACGGACTATGGATACGGAGTCTTTGTTAGGGCCTTTATTCCCTATACCACCAACATTATGTTCCATAAGCTTAAGTGACTAGGACTTTTCATATTTTTTTTTTTTATGTTTTAATCGATGCTAAATCTTTTATGTCTGTAAAAGATTGGCTGATATTAATATTTTAGTTATTTAAGAAAGAAATGGCTGAGAATGGGACGGATCTAATGTACGATCCCTGTATTAAGGCCCCAACACAAACTCTGTATTCGTAGAGCTGTACTCCATGTTCCTGAAGAAATTCTATTCGCGATTAGAGTCCATATCCGTAATCACGTGACCATTCCAACCAATGAGATAGTCAGAGACTTTGTCCAATCGAAAACTTCAAAGGAAAATTGTCTACAGCAGGGAACAAGCACCAATTATTTAGCTGATCAATAAAAGAAACTGAAAAAAAAGAAAACTTGAGAAAACTTTCAAGATATACTTAAAATGTAGTACAATCACAATAAATATATTTATAACACTGTTTTAACTATCAAACTTAAAATATAATATAGCCAGGAAATTCAAAACAAATGAAGGTCCTAATATTCTGAATGTAAACAAAGTAAGATTATTTTTGTGATTCCTTTATGTTTACATAGGTTTTGATTGTTAATAATAAGAATAAAACCAATCACAAAATAAAATCTAATTATAAACAATGAATTTGGGTGTTTAAAAGATGGATCCCAACGCTCACGCCTATATTTAGTTGGCTGTGATTGGTAGTCCATATAAACCAGTCCTTCGAAAGTTAAAGTTAATTAACTTCTACCGAGTATGGACTTACGGATAAGGACTCTAGCCAGAGGAATCTGACACAGTACCATCGGTTTCTTACGATCCACCCACTACCAACCACCGACCTAGGATCCGATACGTAATCTCTGTCACAGTCTTAAAGAATGGCAAACTTTTCAAGATAACCTCATTTTATATATTTAAGTTTACAAGCTAAATTAAATTGAACAGTCATAATAAATTAATGGGCTTATTAAAGCATTTTTGATAACATGATAAGTACTAGAGCAGGTTTAAAAGTAGTGAAGAAACATACAATTAAAATATATTTCAATATTCAAATAAAACAATGTATCTAAGTGTTTAACACACAAGTGAAATATAAACAGCACAAAAGAGAATGTGAGTCAATTTGTAATTAATAACCGACAACTTACCTAGTACACATTTCCAAACATGTTTTCAGAACGAAGTCACAAAGATTTTTAAGATGTTCACACCATTGATCATACATAATAGCACATGTTTCTTTGGCATGCTCCTAAAACTACGTAACTAGCCTGATTTCGAAATTTCCAACGTTCAATATTTTAGTTAAAAACCAAGTGGGTATATCTGTTAAATAACGATGTATCTTAATTTATTTAGTTGTTTGTTACATTTTTTACTTTGTGACTATTATCATGCGTAAAATAAAAATAAGTGGCTTAGCCAGTCTGTAATATAATGTACTGTACATTGGATTAATTGTTATTTTAATAATTTTCTATAGTAGGTATTTATAGATTGGCCTTAAGGCAAACGACCAAACGCATAGTTTTCACGACAGGCATACATTTTCAGGAAAACTTTATGCGTTTGGTCGTTTACTTGTCGATAGTTATAAATATAATATTTTTTGTAATAATAAAAATTAATAAATAGCCAAATAACATTGGAAATTCAATTAAAGTTCATGCAAATACACGTATTTCTTCGTTATATTACCTTTGAATTGTAATATATATATTAAAGAATATGACCAGTCTTGAAAAAAAAGAAGATGAGCGGGACTCGATCCAACGAACCGGTGATTACAGAGCTTGAACGCTAACCACTCTACCACCACCATCTCGTGCTTATAGTCGCAACGCACCAGTACATATTCGACGCGTCAAACTTCTCTTGCGATTTTCTCGAAAACGCCTAAGTAGTACGCCTTACTACTTGCTCATTATGTTGTCCTAATGGACTACTATAAGTGTACAAAGTTTGAAGATAATCCGTGATCCGAACGTTGTGGCCTCCCCTTGTTAGTAGTTAGTTCTTGCAGTTTAGTTCTTGTAGTTAGTCCTTGTAGTTTTATCCGTTCTTCTTCTTCAGTCTGGTAGAAATATGAACCCCTCTTAACAGTTCGGTTGGAGTCGTTGCGACTCTAACATTTCTTTCTCGTACGTCCTCAGTCAGCTATTTACGTCACGGGCTTGACACTCTTTAGTTGAATAATGGGTTCGATTCTAGACGTATATAGTTTTATAAATATTTTCCAAAAAATAGCTTACTATGCTTCTAAAATTGCCAAATTTCCTTCTTTTTGTGTAGTGGTAAAATGTTCTTACTGTCCACTGAATATATTATCTTCCCTAGGGGTTGTCCTGATACACATACATATGGTTTTTTCTACCCTTGTAGTTTTTAAATCGACTCTTGTGGCTTTCCCTGAAACTGTGAATTTTCGGTTCGCTCTCCGTACGTTCGCTTCCAATGTTGTCTTCCAGTCATCTTCTATAATGTCGCTTTCCATAATCAAATGCACTTGGCAATTTTATGGTTCCAGGGTATTCAATCCCTATATCCCCTAGGCTACTCTATCTTCTGAGTATCTCTGGGCAATCTTGTGTCTGCACTGCACAACACGAAGAGTTTTATTTTTTAATTCAACCCAATAGGCTTTCTTACCTATCCCCCATTCACCCATAGCTTCTCCCTAGCTCTTTATTTTGCGACCTGATAAGTGATAATCTCGAATCTCGGTTTTGACAAGTTCATGGACTCTTCGCTCTTCTGCCACAGTAAATACTTTTTGTGCCACGCTATATACTAAAAAACTACATTTTTCCCGTGAAAAATACTCACTAACACTAATTCACTAGTGTATTCATTTTAATATGCAGACACTGTGGGGACAATTCTCGTTGAGGACCGTAGTTAGGGGCTTCTACGACCATTTTCTCGTTTGGGTGAGGGCTAACTTCCCCAAAACACTGTCTCGCTAGATGCCCTGTTTTACAGCATTTAAAACACTACTTTCCCTCCATTATTGATGACTGCTGTTTCCCCTTGCCATATCTGCAATTCCGAATTACGTGGCCTTTCTTTTTACACTTGAAACAGTGCTTCCTTCTACCTATGAAGAAAATTCTTCTACGACTACTTTCCTCCCTCTCTTGAGGTCTATGATCATCTTCCACAACGTCTATTGCCTACTGTATCTCTAAACGTTTTAGGTTTCACCAACGTAATAAATATACCTATTTCTTCTACATGTCCATTTAAAAACGAATTTAGAGCTCTCTGGTCAGCCTCAAATTGAATTACTTCTTTCCAAACTGGATTATTCCCTAACTCATACGTATTGACTTAAATTTACTTAATCCTGGCCGCAAAGCACTCCACACCTTCTCCTCTAAAGTGCCTTAATTTTAGTCAGCTGTTACCTAAAATATCGGCTTGTTTGGTTCTTCCTGAACCTATCCCCCAAGGCTCTCTTCAATCCCCCAAAACTGACAGTTTCTATACAGTTTGGATCTGAAATTGCAAACTCCAACACCTTTCCTCCTAACCGTAGTTTAGTTACTGCCCTTAGCTCTACATTTGTCCGTCCAGATATTATCGATGCTTTACTTATCTTCTCGAAAAAACCTAAGATGTTATCTTCTGCTCTCCCAAGGAACACTGGAATAATCAGCAATAATGTGAAATGCCTAGCCACCAGTATCACTTCATTTTCATACTTATTCTTCTGAGCTGCTTCTAGCCTAACATTCTCTTGCTTAGCTCTATCCAGCTCCCTTGATAATTGGTTAATAACAGTTTGTAGGTTAGCCTTCACCCCCATAACTTCAACTAAAGTAATTATTGTGTCTAAGCATTCCTACCTTCGTTTTACATAGATCCTATATGCAACTGATGATACACCTCTGATGGTTTAGACCTCCTCTCCACTGAGTCCTGGTGCAACGTCCTCATTCCTCCAACACGTATCACGTACACGTATCTGAATGATAGTTTAGCACTGAATAAAGACGTTAAATTAGAGTGATACTCATTGGTTAAGTGTAAGAAAAGGCAGTAGCCTTAACTTTGCCATTAAAGTCAATTATTATTATTATTATTATTATTGTCTAAATGTTCTGTAGCTTCGTTTAATTTCTCATTTGTTAGTAGACTTGTAGTGTACAGTCCAGTAACCTTGTCGGCGATCTCATTTAGATTTTCAAACCAGCTCTGAAATACCATTAGAGTTTTGTCAAAGGTGGTATTCAAAAGCTCTTCAAAATTATGTTATGGATTTATTATCCTCTGAGATTCGTATAACTCACTAGGAATCTAATCCTTTGACTTATGATTGCATTTATCTTGAAATTTTAGTTCTATTCTCCAGATAAATACCATAATTTTGGAGATTTAATATAATAAAATAAATGGTTCCTTACTACTTTTAGACTTTCCAAAACATTGTTTAGTGACTAAGCGGCATTCTACAGATCAACATTATGTGTTTATAATTCATTTACTGTAACATATTTGAAAGAGTTACGAGGAGGTGTTGTAAGTAAATATATCTTTTCCTACCTCTACAACCGTCACTACTGGTACTTTAAGCTCCACCACCAGGCCGATATTGGAATTAAGTGGGGCATTATATTAGAGTGAGAAGGGGTATAGGGGTGGGGGG